>JAESUZ010000528.1:150000-157500 GCA_017311185.1 Proteles cristata cristata | reverse complement strand
GCCCCTCTCAAACACTCGAGGAGATTTTCGGAGCGCGAGCCGGGCCGGGGAACATTAAAAACACAGGGCGATTGAAATGGGCGCATTGAGATGCGCGGAGCCGGCTGCGGCTCGGACTCGCTCTTGAGGTCAAGTGACGGACGGATTGTATGCTTCTTCATAATAATATTAATTAAACAATTTGCATGCTAATAAGGTAACAATTATCAGGGCCTCTGTTGAAAGATTCAGGTTATTACAACACGCCAATCTGAAGGCCAGGGGTCAGAGAGTGAGAGGCGAGCGAAATTTCAACTCAAATTAACATTCTGTCAGCTCCAGAAAATGGGATAAATAAAGTCGAATTAATTCATTATAATAAAGAGAGATGGGCGAGGGAGCCCGGCCGGCGCCCGCCCCTCCCCTGCCCTCCCCTCGGGCCGAATTGATTGCAGCTCTGTATTCAGAAACACGCGCCGGGCGCATTCCTCCTCGCGCACCCGGCAGAGAACGAGGCGCTTGCGGCTACGGGCAAAATCGAGTCGGAGGGACAGAGTTTACATTTAGTATTTATAGAGAAAGAAATTAAATTATGGCGAAAAGTAGTGCTCTTGGCCCCTGACCTCGGAATTAATACTTGCAGCGTTTTCCTAGTGCGCCGGGGATTGGGGTGGGGCGGGTAAGGCCCCAAATTGCAAGCCTGCTCTCGGTCTGTGCCAGATGTAGGCCTGCCCCCACCCCTGCACCTCTCCCTCCTCTCGAACAACGAGAGGGGAGACGGTGATCACATCGCGGTCGCTGCGGCCAGGGCATGTTCAATAAGGACCGAGGCCGGGCCGCGATGCCGGCGCCCCCGCCGCGAGACAGGTCTGTCCCAACTCCCTCCGGCCGGCAGAGTGGTGTGTGCCCTTCCCCTGGCCAGGAAGAACGGACGGTGTCGGACCACAGACACGCAGATCCCTTCGCTCCCGATTTGGCGCTTGGCAGGCTGGCCGAAGCCACTTACACCAAAGGCCAACTTGCCCGTTGCCTCGCGCTGGGTGAGAGGCGGCTGGCGGCAGGGGCCCCAGGACTGGCCAGGTCTGAGGCCCTATGGCTCCTTCCTCCCGGACTCCATCTCTGGCCACAGGTAGCACAGAGGTGAAGTCCACGGGCCTGGAGCTGCAGCAAATGCACCCTTCCCATCCGCAAACTTTTTACAAAGGATATTACACGCGCACGGGTGCGTGCGTGCTCTCTCACTCTCTGTCTCTGTCTCTCTCTCTCTCTCTCTCTCACACACACACACACCATGATTTCTTTCCCTTCTGCCTACAGTCCTAATTTGCTGCTTATTTAAGAATATGTCCTTTAATGATTTAGCTTTGAGTCTATCAATATTTTATAGTGGAAAAGGGAGTGACAGACACTTCTCTGAGAACATAATTTAATTATAATTAATGGGTTGAGTACCTGGGCCCTATTCTTCAGAGGCCGAGTCAAAGTGAGACGTATTTATTTTTTTTATCCCTGTGTAGGGGGCCTGATTGGCTGCCACCCCAAAGTTACTTTTCCCTTCCTCCCTAGCCCTGTGGCCTTGTTTTACAGAGTAGGGGGAGTGTGGGGTTCGGGGTGTCTCCGCAGCCGACCCCCCCCACCTCTGTTTCTATAGAGCAGGCGGCTGCCAGTCAGAGAGGGCATTAATTATGCCTTTTATTGACAGGGCGCTACATTCTGTAGGAGTCATTCTCTTTTGGAGTCGCCCCCTCCCCCTGCCCCCTCGGCTCCTTCCTCTTCCTCCTCCCTCTCCTTCCTCCTCTCCCCCGCCGCCTGGAGCCGGAGAGGAGATGAGAAGCCCTTGTAGTTTTAAATTCAATGTGACAGTTTCGGAAAGAGCGGATGATGAATCTCCTATTATTGGATCAGTCTATTTGCCGCTCAATGTCTCTCTGTAATTGGAGCAACATCACTTTAAAGGTTCAGAGAGTACAGCATTTCTGGTGAAAAATCCCCACAACACGCCTGTGAATGTTTTAAAGGGAAATCTATTAGTGATTTGCAGAGGGGCGGGGAGCCCGCGGCGGGGGGAGGCGCGGGCAACGGCCAGCGGGGATTGAAGTGGGGGGCTCGCCGGGGACCCCTGCCTGGACCGCTCCCGGTGCCCGTGCCCGCCCAGCTCTGGGCCGCGCCCCTCCCTCTCTACTGCCCCCCCCTTGTTGTGACAGTTCCTGATACTGTTTATTGAGGTGCATGTCAGGTATAATTAGCAATCGATATGGAAAACGTTTCCTTGCACCCAACACGCCTCTGACGTCAGAGCCGATTAGCGCTTCTTATTGGTCCCAAATTCCCCGGGCCGCGGCTAATTATCGGGAGCTTGATGTTGATAAAGTAAAGCGCCGGAGTGCGGGCGAAGCATGTGTAGGGCTCCGGGTCCCTGTCTCCGCCGCCGCCGCCGCCGCCGCCGTCCGCGCCTCCCGCCGCTGGCCCGCCCCGGCCCCGGCCTGCGCCCCCGCGCCCCGCCGCCGGCCCCGGCCCCCCGCGCGAGATGATGGACGGCCGCCTCCTGGAGCACCCGCATGCCCAGTTCGGGGGCTCGCTGGGCGGCGTGGTGGGCTTCCCCTACCCGCTGGGCCACCACCACGTGTACGAGCTGGCCGGCCACCAGCTGCAGTCGGCCGCCGCCGCCGCCGCCGCCGCCTCGGTGCCCTTCTCCATCGACGGCCTGCTCAGCGGCTCGTGCGCCGCTGCCGCCGCCTCCGTGGTCAACCCCACGCCGCTGCTGCCGGCAGCCTGCGGGGTAGGAGGCGACAGCCAGCCTTTCAAGCTGTCAGGTAGGTGCGGCGGGCGGAGAGGGCATGGCGGGGAGCAGGGCACCCTTGTCGGTCGCAGGAGCCGGGCTGCCCGGGGACTGCAGAACGAGGCTCAGCGCACCCCCGGGTCTACCACCCCGGCTAGGGGCCCCAGGACCCGGGCGGCCGACGGGTGTCCAGGGGGCGGATATGGCCCGGGCCCTTGCTGAGCCCTGCGGCGTCCTCTGCGTGCCTGCAGACTCGGGGGACCCCGACAAGGAGAGCCCGGGCTGTAAGCGGCGGCGCACCCGCACCAACTTCACCGGCTGGCAGCTGGAGGAGCTGGAGAAGGCGTTCAACGAGAGCCACTATCCCGACGTGTTCATGCGCGAGGCGCTGGCGCTGCGCCTGGATCTGGTCGAATCCCGAGTGCAGGTAAAGACCGCGGCTCATCGCGGGAGCCAGCGTCCCGCCACGAGGCCCGCCGGGTGCCGTCCCCGCCTTTGTTCTAGGTGGGGGACCGCGGCCCCGCCGCAGAGCTTGCCTCGCGCTCGCGTGCCCCGAGGTGGCGGTGGGCTTCCGGGGCTCGGCGCCTTCCGGAGAGAGAGCGCGGGCGGCTTGGGAGGGGCCGAAGGCCCCGAAGTAACCACAACAGCAGCTGCGTCGGACCCGGGAGCTGCGTGGTGGGAGTCGGGCGACCGCGCGGAATGGAGTGTTGGAGGGCTGGACGGCAGAAGGGGCGGCGGGTCGGGGGGTGAGGGAGGGGGGAACCACCCTGGCTGGGATCTGGAGGAGGCCCGGGGCAGGTAGACCCCGCGCCTCCGTGCCCTTGCCTGGGGGCTCGGTGCACCAGCCTGGAGCACACGCGTCTGTTTACCTCTCGCCTGTAAAATACTCAGACGGAGTCTTGTATTTATTCATCGTTTCGCAGAAGGAGGTTAGCTGAGGAAGGGGAGGCGGACACTGCAGCAATTAACTCACTGTGGGGCAAAAGGGTGTCTGAATCTTTCATACTCTCGGTTTTGTCTTTTCCCTGTACTTTGATTTCATTCGGAAATTGCCCGCGTTATTCTTTTTAAAAATACAGTGTCGATTTGGTGGATTAAAACTTCAAGATGAATTGTGCATAATCGGATGTTTCCCTGAAGTACAGAAATCTTTTTCTGGGGTCGGTGTGGTAGCGAGTGGGGTGTGCAACTGTGGGAACAGGGCTTTGAGGCAGAGGCCCAGCAATGCCTGGTTAACACCAACAGCTTTGTCTAAAAAGGTGTTCTCGACCCGTACTTGCGCTGCCCCTCACGACCTCTTCTGTTTGTAAATCCTTTCATCCAATTTGTTTAAGTGTCTTAAGCAAAGACCTCTTCATCCCCCCCACCCCATGAGCATAATGAGCATTACTTGGTGACAAGTCAGCCTGGGATTTGCACCCAAAAAAGACGTATTTGAAAGAAGGAAGGAAGGAAGAAGGTCCAGCCTTGGAGAGGTTACAGCTTAGAACCTGCACCTTGGCACCAGCGCAGCTCCCTGTGACCAGGCCGGCTGCTGTTGTGCCTGGTTTCTCCATGGCCACAACAAAGAATTCAGATGGTCGCGATCTTTTGAGGAGTGTGGTGTGGCAGAGGCCCTCCAGACCTGCCTGTGTGTGTGTGTGTGTGGTGCGGAGCCGGTACCCGGGACTGTGGCTCCCCAGGACAAGGCCTGCACAGAGTGCAGAGAGGCTGCCCAGGCCCAGGCCGCTTCTGCACCGCCGGGCAACTGGCCTCTTCTCTGTCTGCCTCCCTCCCTGCCTAGGCCAGGCGCCACTGTTTTCAGAGGGCTGTGTTGGTGGCCTAGAGCCTCCAGAAAGAAGGCTGTGTGTAAACGTGTTGTGGGGAAGGCTGCTGGAACACTTCCCCCTAAGTTCAGCTTCAGGCTTCAGATATCCCCTTATGGGAACCCCCAAAATCTGGGCTTTGACTCAAGTCTCCAGGGGGCCGAAGACAGGCGTGGAGGGCAGCTGAGCCCTCAGGCCAGACGGTCCTCAGGCCAGACGGTCAGCACCAGGCCAGGCAGGCTGCTTAGACCAGAAGCTGTGAGAAGCCAAGAGGGGCGACCAGGGGCCCTGCTCCTTGCCTGCCTCCTGACCAGGAACCAGAAGCCCTCAGGGGCCAGATCCACCGTGCCCAAGAAGGGGCAGCTCCCAGTTCCCCGAGGTGAGAAGCCGAGCGGGAAGCTGGCCGACAGGCCCCATCTATCTCCTTCTGGGTGGAAAAAGATGCTCTTTGGAACTTGCAGCTTGGGTGCCGAAACCCAGCTCAGGGCTGGCTGGGTCTTGTGCCTTGGCTTCCCTGCCCCTCCCGACCCCCTCTCCCTGTCCCCACTACCCCGCGGCTGCAGCCGAGGTCCTACAGCCCTGTCTGTGGGGCGGGGGTCGTGGGGAGGCCCGAAGCCCCAGCGGCAAGACAGCTGCCTGACTGTGCCTTCCTTTCCCCTATCCGGGTGCTCTAGGTCTGGTTCCAAAACCGCCGGGCCAAGTGGAGGAAGAAGGAGAACACGAAGAAGGGCCCGGGGCGGCCGGCTCACAACTCGCACCCCACCACGTGCAGTGGCGAGCCGATGGACCCAGAGGAGATCGCGCGTAAAGAACTGGAGAAGATGGAGAAAAAGAAGCGCAAGCACGAGAAGAAGCTGCTGAAGAGCCAGAGCCGCCACCTGCACTCGCCAGGCGGCCTGTCCCTGCACAGCGCACCCAGCTCCGACAGCGACAGCGGCGGCGGCGGCCTGTCCCCGGAGCCGCCCGAGCCTCCGCCGCCTGCGGCCGCGGCCAAGGGCCCTAGCGCGCACGCCGCCGGCCCCGCGGGTTCCGCGCCCGCACCGCCGGGCGAACCGCCAGCGCCCGGCACCTGCGACCCCGCCTTTTACCCGAGCCAAAGAAGTGGCGCAGGCCCGCAGGCGCGGCTAAGCCGCCCCGCGGACAAGGACGCGGCCCCGTGTGCGCCTGGGACGGCGGCGGAACGCGGCGCCGCCGGCCTGCCGAAGGCCAGCCCGTTCAGCGTGGAGAGCCTGCTGTCCGACTCGCCGCCGCGCCGGAAAGCCGCCCCCGCCAACGCCGCCGCAGCCGCCGCCGCCGCGGGACTGGACTTTGCGCCCGGGCTGCCGTGCGCGCCGCGGACCCTCATTGGCAAGGGCCACTTCCTCCTCTACCCCATCACGCAGCCTCTCGGCTTCCTGGTGCCACAGGCCGCGCTCAAGAGCGCAGCGGGTCCGGAGCCGGCGCCCAAGGACGCGCCGCCCGCACCTGCCGCGCCGACGGCGCCGCCCGCTCAGGCCAGCTTCGGGGCCTTCCCGGGGCCCGGCGGCGCTCCGGACTCGGCCTTCGCGCGCCGCAGCCCCGACGCCGTCGCCTCCCCGGGGGCCCCGACCCCGGCGCCCTTCCGGGACGCGGCTGTGGCTGCGGCCGAGGGCGGCGGCGGGGACTGCGCGGATCCGGGCACCGCCTGCATAGCGGCCCCACCGCCGCCCCCTCTCGCGCCGTCGCCCGGGCCCGGCCCTAGGGCTCCCAGCCCCGCTGGGGAGCCGTCTTTGTGCGGGGCCCCGGAGCCAGGCGCCGAGTCCGGACCCAGCGTTCCCGATGGCGAGGAGGTGGACATGGACTGAGGGGCGGCGTGGCCCGGAGAAGCGCTCAGCCGGCCGGCGCTCGCTCGCTCAGGCTCGACTCACACAGCGAAATCAGGTGATCGGCTTAGAAACACTGCTTTTTCATGTTTCTTCTGTTTTCTTCCTTTTATTGTTATTTTTAAAAGAAAACCGCTGTTTCAATTCGGACCTAGGCAGCAACCGCAGGACTTGGGGTGAGACCCTCTTCTTCTCGGGGGAAGCAAAGCAACAACAAGCAAGCATTCCCCGCACAAAACCCACAACAAGAATCCTCAGCCTTGTAAAATGCAAAAATGTCTAAGAATATTTATATATGTACCATTTTTGATAAATAAAGGTGGTCAAACGCAAGCTCTAAGGTCCATCTTTTTCAAATTTCCGAGCGCCCAGTGTGGCCCCTCCTCCCCTCCGATCTCCGCTCCTCTCCCCGCGGGTGGGGCAGGGACACGGCTCCTCACCTCCCCCGAGGTCCGTGCTTAATGCCTCCTTTTGTGTGCGTGTGTGTTTGTGTTTTCTGATTGAACAAATTTATGCATCCGCAGCTCCCCCTCTCCTGCCCTCCCTCGCGCTCCCCCTCCCACCCGGCGCCACACACACGCGCGCCCCCGCGCGCACCCCCGCGCTGGCACACGCCGGGACGCGCGGCGCGGGGTGACGGAGCCGGGGGCTGCAAGGGCCGGGCCGCTGGGCTCCTGCAGAGTTTTGATATGAAAGTAATTATTTTCCGGTGGCTGCTGCGGGGACTGGGTTTCTTGCCCAAAGGGTTATTATACATTACCGATTTCTAGTGATATGAAATCACATAAACTTCCTACAATAATAGAATTAGCATGAAAGGCTGGGGTGTCAAATTGAAATTGGAGAATAATAGCGCCGGCAGCTGGGGGAGTGCGTGCGCATATTGGAGCGGAGACGGGGAGTCGTGGGGCGGAATTTTCATGAGCTGCACTCTTTGTCAGCGCTCTTGTAGCCGGCTATATTAAGATAGATGCCCAATGATATCCCTCATTGTTCTGTCGCTTATATTGATGTTGCTGCGTTATCAGCCTATTGATCATGTGTCGTCTGTAATAGGACAGGCGCCGCCAACGCGCCTCTTTACAAAAGCAGTGCA
>JAESUZ010000528.1:0-145000 GCA_017311185.1 Proteles cristata cristata | reverse complement strand
GCTGCGCAGCCCCTTCACTGGGGAGCTGATGTCCCCGCGGCCCCCGCCACCGGCCCCCAGGACCCAGCCCCGCGCCTTGCCGGTTATTAGACAGCTCGCGGGACTGTCTGCGGGCCGCCTCTTTCCTGCTAATTATCACCTTATGAAAAGTGTTTCATTAAGGAACTCTGCTTTTGATTAATTATCGACAGAATGCTGACCAGAAAGAAATGAAATTAATCTCTGACCCCGTCTGGGTAACACTGGAAATTCATCACATATCCTTTTAATATTGAAACACAGCGCAGAATTTTAATAGAAAATATTGTTTTTCCAAACCTCCAGTCTTTATTAATGCCCCTGGGCAGGGAATGATATTGCTGGCAATATAGCAGTCTTTGTTCATTTTAAATTTATTAAACATAATGCACTTCATTTTCAAACATTTTACTGTTTCTTTTTAATTTCACTCAGTGTAAGTACAGAATAAAACCTTTTTAAACATTTAAGATATTGAAAACCCATATATGAGTGTATAACGGGAACGCTCCGGCCATCAAATAAATTTAAGTAGAAGCAATTGTAATTTTAAGCTCCCAAGTATTATCCCCTTCAGACATTAAGGCAGTATCCGTAACCAGCAAATGGAAGTGTGAGGAGGAGAGGCTTCAAGGCCCCCGGCCCCCCCGCACCCCCTCCCAGCCCTCACCAGAGGGACCTGCCTAACACAGCAGCGCCCAGCAGACCCTCCAGGCCTCAAGGGTTGGTGGGCTGGGCGCTTTCCCCTGCATTTCGTTGGCCCAAAGGAAATGATTCTTGGAGGCCTGAGTACTTGCCTGAGAGGGCCCCATCTACCACTGTCACTCCATCGAGGGCCCACCCTTCCTCATGAAGGGACAGGGAGCTTCCCTGAACCGGAAGGCAGTTCCTTCCTCTGAGAGTCATGCTGGGTACCCAACCTCAGTGAAGGCCTGTCCTGCTGAGGTGGGCACCTGGCCAGTTCCCAAGCCCTGGGGTGAGGCTCCCCTGAGATCCTGCCCCGCCCCTCCTTCCCGGCCAGCAGCTGAGGAGCTGGGCAGGGGGCACCCTTCCTCCCCCCTCCACACCCCTAGCATAACTCCCTCACCTTCGGCCCCTTTCCCGAGGAATCCAAGCTCCGAGTTTAATGAGTCGTGAAGTGTGAGAACTTCCTGAGACCCCAAGGCCCCTGATGCCAATTCCAGATGTGCAAGGTGGGAGGGGTTGAGCCTCCTGGCTGGTGAGTCTCCCTGGTCGGACTGGAGCACCCTGCATCCAGGCTCCAGCCATCCGGGCCCTGAATTGGAATCAGGCAACTTCTTCACTGAGAAATTACTCTTTTTATTTCTTGTAGCGTTGCTGGTGCCCTATTTCACGGCACCGACAAACGGAATATTACTTTTAAAACACTATGAAATACCAGGTCCTGTCCTCATTGCTATTTCGGGGGAATTCAATTTTCACTGAATGGTGAGAAGCCCCAGCATTTCTTTTGGGGGCTGACCAGTGGGAGGAAGAGGAAGATTCTCGGGGAGTGCCTTGGTGCTCTGGGAGCCTCGTTGGTATCTGGGTTCACCTGCTCACACCCAGCACACGTGTCTTACATAGGGACAGACACAATGCATGATGCTCTGCACTAGCCTGCCCCTGCACATTAGCGTCCTTTATAACTCACAAGGCTCTGAGCCCGGTCTAGGCTATCTGTGATCTGTGACTTATCTGCCGGAGGCCTCTGCTGGTCCCCCACATGTCCCCCCACCACTCTGTTTGGTATCCTGATGTTGTGGAGAAGTTACTCTGACCTGCTAGAAAAAAGTCCTTCCCCTTCTGTGTTAGTGAATGTTCCATCTTGGTCACCCCTCCCAGCAGATAATCTTGTTCCCCAGTGTTCGTGGACAAGGCTGGGAGAGGTGCTAGAAAAGAGGACTTTTCTGGAAAATTTTCAGCCCTCAGTTTGAGTGGAGATGGCTGCCCCCTCTTGCTTCTAATCAGTGGAATAGAGAACAGGAAGCTGGGAACCTGGAGAGGGCCTTCTAGCTGCTTGGGCCTGTCCCCCTCCCACACCAGCCCCCACCAACACACTCACCCCAATAGCAGGAAGCCACACAGAGCTGGCCTGGAGCTGCCTTCTCCAGGTGCGAGGGAGTGCCAGCACTGAGGGGTGGGGACCCAGAGGGAGTCCGGAGGGAAGTCTGTTAGTGTGTGTGGAGAGAGGTGAGGCCTTCCCCAACCCCATAAGTAAGAAAGAAGCTGGGGTATAATAAGTGGAAATAACATCAGAGTCCCCACTCCCATTACGTCCACTCTTCTAAGACCTTTGCCCAAGGCCACTCTCCCAGTCCCTCAGAGAAGAAGCCCGGATTGACTACTGACTATGGGAGGGCCACCCTGGCTGTTCTGTCATTCTGCCTCACCAAGGTATGGCCGAGGAGGGTCCAGAAAAGAAACACTAGCTTAGTGGACTGCGAGTTTCATTTCCCGCCCCCTTTCTATTTAAACTGAAAACAAGCAAGTAAAACAAAACATAGAGGCACCAGGACCACGCCCCATGCGCAACGGACACTACTGGACCTGCCTGGCCTCAGCAGGCACCAGGTTCAACCATGAAGGAGGGTCCCCCTGGGGTGGTCCACCCCTCACTTTTTTGTGAACTCAGGACCCAAGGCTGCCCTGATTCCGGAGCAGGAAAGTCTCTCCCCAGTGTCTCCACCCAGAGTACTGGGCCCCACTGTGCAAACCCCGCGTCTCCTGAGTTTCCTATAAACAACTGCTCACTGGGGTTAAGACTCTCTCTCTCAGAAAAAAAAAAAAAAAGAAAAAGAAAAAGAAAAGAAAAGATAAAACGATTTAAAGATAATTAATTGTATTAAACTATTGACTAACTACCTCGCTCAATAGTAATTCATTTAGAGAATATTAAAATTGGAGGAACAATAATAAAATTGATGCCAATTCCCACGGGGAGGGAGATGGCCAGCAAATTGGATACTTTTCTTAATCTGGCGTAAATAATAACAGTCTGTTCCCCTTCTCTCTCAGGCCGATTCCCCTATCATTTATTCCAGACTCTAAAGCCGGGCTTCATAATTGATATCAGTTACTCAATGAGTGCTTTTTCATTTGTTCTTGTTATCCGTGATAATTGCGAAGTTCAGCCTCTCTCAGAGTTGAGATTCAGCGGCTCTACTGGGGAGGCCCCCCTGGCTCCTCAGGCGAGCGCAGGGGCAAGGCTGGGAGGTGGGGGGCTTTGCCTGCCTTCCGAGGAGGCTCGGTGGAGGCTGGGTTTTACTCCTTCCGGCCAGAGGCACACTAGTCCGATCCTGGGGCCGAGCTGTAGGGACCCGACCAGGGCGCAGAAAGTGCGGGGAGTGATCATCCATCCAGAGCCCCACCATCCCCGAGAGGGCACATTTGGTGGCAAATCCAGGGTTCAGAGCTGTGGCAACGATCCGGTTTTGTTTGAAAATCGGTGGGTGAAAAGGGATGAATCCCAAACGACATCTGGGAAAAAATGCCACAGAGCCTGGAGGAAAATTTGGGAGATGGAGAAAGGGAGGGACACTTGACTAGGGGGCAGCTGGGGGGGTGAGGGGGGCTCGCAGCAGGCAGGAAGAACAGATCCCGGCTGCCAACCCACAGCCTTCCACGCGGGTCTCTAGGCGCAGGATGGTCCCTGACTGGCCGGCCGGAGCCCTGGCAGCCAGTCGGGTCCTCGAGATGACTATTTTCGTTACTTATTCACTTATTTATTCATTTATAAAGTGTTTACTTAGCTCGGTGCAGATGTAACATCTCATTTACAGCGTGGCCTCCGGGCATAGAAACAATTGGCAACAAAAGAGTAACTCCGGAGAATTAGACACACACACACACACACACACACACACACACACACACACACACACACACACACACACACACACACACACACACACACACACACACCAACAGAGCTGGGGATGGGGATGGGAGGGGGGGCCGACCGCGCGGAAGGGGATCCAGGAGAGGGAAGGAGCCGGGACCGCAGCGGGACCCCCCCCCCGCCCCCCGCCCCGGCAGCGACCCCGCAGGAGTCGGGTGGGGGCCGCGCGGGTGCGCACGTAAGAGGCTCTGGCCGCCGTGCCTGGGACGCCTTTGGAACGGATCCGGGACTCCGGGGCGGCGGTGGCCAGGGCGGCCCCACGGGGGCGTGCAGCCCTACTTCGCGGTCTGGGGCGGGGCGACTCAGGCCAGGCCCCTCCCGGTCGGCGCCCGGGAGCCCGGTCCGGGTCCCCAGCGGAGGGCGCGCAGGCCTCGCCGAGGACCGCCTCCTCCCTGCCCGCGTCACGGACGCCTGAGCCCCCTGTCGCCGGTCCTCCAGGCCGCGAGCACAAACGCGCAGCGGAGAAACTGAGGCCCCGCGGCTCACCTCGCCGTGGTGGGCGGAGGCCTAGAGGGGTCGGGATGTCCGAGATGGATGCCCGAGGGGTCGGGCTGGGGCCCGAGGGATGGAGGGGGCAATGGGGGCGCATCGACGCGACCCCGGGCCTGCCTCTCCCCTGCACCGCGTCCGGGGTCTCCGCAGTGGGTGTCAGGCGGCCGTGCACAGAAGGGGCTGCAGGGGGTCCCCGCCCCCCACGGGCGCCGGGGCGCGGACGGGAGGCAGCTGGGACTGTTTAACTGGGAGCCGGTTGCTTGGCAACCCGCGGCGGCTCATTACCGCGGCCACAGTGATTAACCAAAAAAGGAAAAAAAAAGGGGAAAGAGAAAGAAAAAAGTAAGGAAGAAAAAATAGGGGGAAAGCGGGAATATGAAAGTAAAATGGATGATTTAATTAGCTAATTGATGATTAACTTCTTCTTAATTATTCACTGAATGTAAAAAGTGTAGCTGCAACCCTGCCCTTGTCAAGCGACTTGACGCCCTGGCGGGATTCTCAGAGGCGCCCTCCTCCTGATCCCCGTGCAGCTCCAGCCGCTGGGAGGCAGCCTCCTGTCCTCCGAGCGGTGGGTCCCCAGCAATCGCCCCCCTGCTCCGCCCCCGGGAGAGGGCGACTGAGAATGTTAGAATATTCTGTATCCCCAGGACAGCATCCCATGGGCCAAACAGCGGTCGGTCCCAGGAACTTTTTCAGAGGCACTTGCCAGGGGGGTGGGGAGCCGGGCGGGGGAGGAGGAATGCACTTCCTTTCCACGGCTTCACCCCAGTCTCCGCTTGTGTGATCCCAGGCGGGGTGAGGTTCGGGGCTGTGAGGGACAGAAGAAGGTCCTCCGTAGCTGGGGAAGGCCATGGCGAGCACCTGTGGGCACCTGCGGGCACCTGCAGGGACATGGAGGGCCTCATGGCTAGCATGTGCAAAAGAGCATATGCGCTAAGTGCTCTCCCCCTCTCCGGTTTAAGGAGAGGAAGGTGAGGCCTATTTCACAGCAATTTTAGGCACAGCCAAAAGGTCAGGGAGAGTGCACCAAGGGAGGTGGCCAGGAGGTGTGGTGGGAGACAGGTCCCCCCACATGGCCAAGAGGTCACGCAAGGCAGGATGGGAGCTGGGAGAGTCATGGTCTCACCTGAGTCTCAAAGGCTGGCTGAAGGGCATGTAGTGGATGCTGTGACATGTCCCCTGACTCTCTTCCACAAGGGCGCCCATGTCCCCAGTTGCGGGGACCCACAGCCGAGGCTCTCCCCCGGCTGACAGGGATGGTGCCCACATCTGATGACTCCTACACTGTGGATTCAAAGGCCAGCTATGTACCCCGTGTACGGCTGGGATAACTCTGAAGGACCCAGCTTGAGGGACCCCACAGGGTGCAGTGAACCTCTCCCTCCCCTTCCTCCCCAGCAGCCTCCACGCAGCACGCAGCTCCCTCTCACATTTCCCTGGTCTCCTATAGCCATTGCCCAGGCCAGGGACCCCTGCACACAGGGCTTGCTGATGAACTGGGAGCTGGAAAAGCACAGGGTCCTGCAAGGTGTCCCGTTGCCGGTCTTCAGGAGCTGGACCCTTTCCCCTTCCTCTTCCTTCTCTGGGGCCCATTCTTTCCTCCTTCCCTTCTTGCCCCCCTTTCTCAGATTCTAGTCCCTTTTGGTTCCTGCCTCACCTCCTTCAAGGCCCTGACCCTCAGCCAGGCCTTCCCTGGGCCTCCTTCTGACCCCTGAAATGTCCAAAGCAGCCACTTTCATGGGGGCTAGGAGGAAAGGGAGGGCAGCAGTCACCACAGGGGATGGTGCTCTGGACCTCATCCTGTGTCTGCTAGGTGCTAGGGGTGGGTGATAGTAGTGGGGCCACTGCTGGAGTTGGGGAGCACCAGCTGGGACCGACTCCTGGTGCCACAGTCACTGATACCCCCAGGTGGTGGCAGGGTTGAGTGAGGCCAGGCCCGAGGCAGGAGGGAGGACATGGCCACTGTGCTCTGCCTCCTGCATCCACTCCTCTGGCTGTCAGAGCAGAGGGGCCAGAGAAAGCCCTGGAAAAGCAGGACTGAGGCTGAAGGTTCCTTAGGAACTCTTGCAGGTTTGCTAGAGGGACTGGACGCAGCTTCCTGAACTAGAACTTGCGGCGGGGGGGGGCGGCGAAGGAGGGCAGGGTAGACCCCTCAACACTGGGGTCTTTTTTTGAGCCCTGGCCTGGATCGAGAACCCTCAGCTTGCTCTCCTCACTTGAGTCACGCAGTGTGTCCCAGGTGATGCGCGTGTCCCCGTTGCCCTGGGACAGCATTGTGACCTCCGTGGGGGGAGGGGTTGGGCCGGTTTTGTCTCTTTCTGCAAGTCAGTGTCACAGCCCCCCAAAGCCTCTCATCTTTATAACTGTGAGTCTGAGACTCTAGCAAGTGTGTCTCACCGTCAAGCCTACGACCGACAGGCTCAGAATTTCAGGGGTGGAAATTCCTCCAACTTGAATCTGCCCTCCCCACTTAGCCCTCCAACCTCACACGTTTCCAGTGACGTGCCTGGGGGCCAACAGCCTAGCCATCTTCAGCCTTCAGGATGACGTGGAGGTCTTTGGTGCCCCAGGACCCTGTGAGAACTAGTCAGACGTGGGATCTGTTTTAATCAGGACCGTGGGATCTGTTTTAATCAGGACCGGTGAGGCAGGCAGACACAGAAAGGACCCTCAGGAAGGAAGAAGTTACCACACACATTCCTAGAACAAAGAGACAGCCCCCGCCTCCCCCCACCCCCCTGAGGACCAGGTGAGGAAGCACCTGGGAGGGAGGGGGAGCAGCATCGTCCAGGGCTTTTCTTGTGGTGTCCTAGGAAGGGAGGGTGGCGGTGGCGTGAGATCAGTACATTCGCGCACGCTTAGGACTGGCCAGCTGGAAAAACTTTGGCAGGCTCAGGGCCCAGAAGTTGTCCCTGCCCACGTGGCCCTCGGTGACCAGCAGGGCGATAGTGCCTCCAGGAGTGTCCGTGATGCTTGGTTTGCATTTGAAAGGCATGGTCCTGGGGCAGGTTATTTACTATAGGGGAGGAACGGTCAGCCCCTAGCCAGTAGGGCTGAGAATCCCGAGGACCTCTCCAGCATCTCCAGTACAGAAAGTTCCAGGCTCACGGCGCACTCTGTCGGTGGAGCATGCGACCCTTTGATCTCGGGTCATGAGTTTGAGCCCCACACTGGATGCAGAGATCACTTAAAATAAACAAATAAATAAATGCTTAAATAAATAAAATTTTTTAGAGGAGTACAGAAAGTAAGTAAACATGGTTCATATACTTGCTCTCCTCCCCCATCCAGGTGGCCGGAAGGTTCAAACCCATTACTACTCACTAGGCCAAATACAGGGATTGAAGGAGGTCGTGGGCCAGGGCCAAAGGGAGGGGCGGTGCTGGACAGCATAGCTTCCGTGGGTCCCCTGTGGGAAGTGGACCTGGGCCCCCCGGGGAGCATGGCTCCTGTGCAGACCTGTCCAGAAGCAAGGTACCCCCCAGCCCCCTGCTTGCCCCTGGTGTGGCTGCTGAGGGTGGGGCTGATGGCACGAGGAGGGGCCCTGAGAATTGTTGCAGCACCCAAACTTGACCTATCTCTCAGCAGGCTGCTGAGGCCAGCCGCTTGGTGTCACGTTGCTCAGAGTGCAGAGTAGCAGCTCAGAGTCGGGGGAACTTGGGGCTGTCACTGGGCTGTGTGTCAGCTGCCCACGCAATAGTCAGGGCAACAGGCTGGTGCAGTGAGAGCGGGGCTGGGGCGGGAGTGTGTGTGGCCAGCTCACCCTTCTCTATGGGGGGCCTCTCCCCTCTTCCGCAGTCACCTGGAACTCAGTGTCCTCTGTTTCCCGGAGCTCATCAGAGCCCTGAGGGCTGAATAGCAGCCACAGAAGGTGGAAGGATGGTCAGGTTGATTTCCTGCCACCTGATTTTGACTCCCTCTGACCTGGTTTCCGGGCTTCTGACCGGTGCTGGCTTCTAGGTGCTTCTCTCCTAAGGCTGAGTGGGGTTTGAGCAGGGCCTGGTGGGGTCTCTGCAGCATGGGGAGGCCCTAAGGCCTGAGCCCCTTGAGCATGTCCCCCTCTCTGATTCCTGCCAGGTGTGGGGAGGACTAGGGGGAAAGCATATGCTGTGTCCCTGACGTCAGACTTCACAGCTCCCAGCAGGTGACTGTGTTGACTATATTGGAGACGGGTCTGTAAAGAGGGGATTACAGTAAAAGGAATCGCTGAAGTGGGCTCTGCTACAGTAGGATTGGGGCGAGGAGATGGGGACACAGATGAGGGCCAGCCACATGGGACACAGATGAGAGCCAGCCACATGAGGACATGGGTAGAGGACAGCCCTGCCCCACCGGCACCTCTGACTTCTGGTCTCCAGAACAGAGAGAACAACAAGTGTCTGGCGTATGCGCTACCCCCCCCAATCTGGGATATGTGTCCCCCTGCTCCCCCTGCAGACCTGGCCAGCCAGGAGGGCACAGGCCTTATGTGGAGGAGGTGCCCACGGGCTGGACTGCACTCAGTCTCGCCTGGGCCCTGGGGTGACTTTGGGGTGGGGGTCTGGCCCCACCAGGCCTCAGTGTCCTCATTGTGGAAGTTGCTCCAGGCTTGGGAACCGATCTATTTCCCCCGGGACAACACTTGACCTTCCCCCAACCATGCAGCACAGGACAGAGGGGGGTCCCTCGCGTCCCAATCCTCCTGCCCAGCTCTCCCGAGAGAGGAGGCCAGGACTTCTGGCCTCCTGCATCCCAGGTCTTTGGGCTGAGGCCTCAGGAGGCTGACAGATGTCTTGATGGGAGGTTGGGGGCACACTTCCGTCTCTGGAGCCAGTTTCTGTGCAGGGAGCTGGCGTGTGGGGTGGAGGGCTGTTCCCAGCTTTTAGCTGCAGATTTATGTAAATATGGATTATGGAATTTGGCCCCAGTTCTCCTTTCCTTTCCCTCCTCCCTTGCCCCAGAGCAGGCAGGGCATTAGTGCCCATTGGTGGGTGGATTTTTGCAGCCTGTCAATGAGCGGCAGCTAATTCTCAGGCAAATGTCTACTTATCTCACTGTGTGGCAGGCTTAGGCATCTGCAAAGGGCCCGCCTCGCTCAGCCTGGAGGAGGGGGACAGGAAGGGAGGGGCACGGCTGGCCACAGAGAAGGGGGAGTTTTGCTGATCCTTGCTTCAGAGCAATAGTCACACATGGCCCCCCAGGGCCCCAGGATAGAAGGGGGGGGGCACCCAGGAGCCAGACCAGTCTCCTTCCAGCTTTGTGAGTCTGGAAGAGTCCCTTCCTTCGTCCCTCCCTCCCTCCCTCTCCCCTTCCTTCCTTCCTTCCTCTCTTCCTCCCTTCCTCCTTCCCTCCCTTCTTCCTCCCTTCCTCCTTCCTCTCCTTCCCTCCCTCCTTCCTTCCTTCCTTCCTTCCTTCCTTCCTTCCTTCCTTCCTTCCTTCCTTCCTTCCTTCCTCCCCTCCCTCTCTTCCCCTTCCTTCCCCTCCCTTCCTCTTCTTTCCTTCTTCCTCCCTTCCTCCCTTCCTCCCTCCCATCCCTCCCATCCCCCCATTCTTCCTTTCTTAAGTAAACTCTACCCCCAGTGTGGGCCTTGAACTCATGACCTGGAGACCAACAGTCACATGCTCCCTCAGCTGAGGTCTAAGGAAACAAGGACAGTCATATGCTTCCACAGGGCAGCCTGGGGACAAGGCTAGTAAGTGTGTCACCTGGAACCCAGCCACCTAAAACCTGAGGGTGCAATTCTGTCCTCTACCACTCTGGCTTAGAAAGACAGGAGACAGGCACGCATTCAACCAACGGTGAAGTGGTATGTCCGGCCGGGCTCATTGAGCCAAGCCTCCTGCACACTCTGGGGCCAGGAAACAGGGTGCTGGCCCTGGGAGACAGGCTCTGGGTCCCGTGAGAGCCCCCCGAAAGTGACCCCGGTGGTAGTGGGCCCCAGGGGCTTCCTCGGGCCTGCACAGAAGAGTGCTTTTGTTGCTCAGAGGCCCTTTGGTTTCAACATCGAGTTGGGCCGAGGCCCTGAACCCAGTCCTGTGCGCTCTAGTTGCGCAGCTCACCCAGCTGCTGCTCCTTGTGTGCTGTGGGCTTTGCCCTCCTCATCTGCCTCCAGGAGCACTGCAGTCTCCCAGGTGCAGGTGACCACAGTCCCCCATCGGTCCCCTTCTCCCTCTGGTTTCAGAGCCACAAGAACCATGAAATCAGTTCTAAAAAAATTACCCCTTCACTTCCCACTAATCCCCTAACTCCCTTAATTAAGTCAATGGTAGCCTAAATTGTTCTAAACATCTTTTGGGGGATTATATATTTTAATCATCGTTATCCAATGAATATTTGATTATATAGTCATCATATAATCAAGAGTAAAAATTATAATCCGAAAAGAGGCATTTAATGACACTTTAAAGGCCGGGGTATTTGATAAAGGGGGGTGGGGTGGATCAGGTGCTGTGCCGAGAGGTAGGAGGGACTGCCCTGTGGCCTCTCTGGTCTGAAAAACAGGAGCCTGGTCTCAGTAAAGGGAAGCAGGCTGCTGTGTTTCTCTGTCATCCCTGCTCCTAGGGTAACAAGGGGTCTTATTGTGATGGCTGTTTTGGAAGTGATTTCTATAAATATCACTAGGTCTGGCATTTCCACAGGGTTCAGTGAGGGCCCCTGAGGTGGCTGATGAGATGCGGAGACCTTCTGGCCTGCGTGCCCAGATCTGATCCCAGATTCCTGCTGTGAGGCCAGAACTGTCCAGCTCGGGGTTCTCCCACCCCTTTGAGGATTGGCCATGCCCCGCGGCTCTTGTTTAGCCCCATTACCCCTGGAGTAGTGACTAAGAGTACAGAGTCTGTGTCCAGCCCTGCCACCAGCCTGCTGTATGACCTAAGGTGAATTGCTGAACTTCTCTGTGCCTGGGTTTCCGTATCTGTTAAATGGAGATTGTATAAGGTCCAGTGGGCTTGTGGGGAGTGTTAAGTGAGGGAATGCTGGGAGGTGCTTGGACAGCACCTGCCCATGGTTAGACTCCAAGTGTGAGCTGTTGCAGCCTAAAGGAGGCACAAGAGCTGCCCAGTGGGCCAGATAAGCTGGAAGCCAGGTAGGTGCCACTTCCCAGGGCATCCCGCAGTCTCTGTCAGTCTGCCTTCCCAAGGGTCACTGGGGTCCCGTGTGGGACTGCAAGAGGTCTTCCAGGGCTGCTGAGTCCAGCCTTCTCTGCTTAAAGAGGGGAAACTGAGGCCAGAGAGGACTGGCCTTGAATGAAGCTCAAGACCTACTGTTCTCTTTCACTGTGCCCCATTCCCTGCCCCCAGGAAGCTTGGTTCCCACCCCCGGGGGCTGTTCTCTGAGTGACATTTTGGATGACGTTGTGGGGGTGGGCAGGAAGTGGGGGTACGCCACAGTGTGCTGCCCGCTCCAGGGATGCAGGCTGTCTGGCCGGTGGGGGTGGGGAGGGCACGGGGCAGGGGGCGAAGCAGGCATGACCTCCGACCTGGGGGCGGCTGCTGGTGCTCTGTGGAGGTGGCTCACAGAGAGACTGTGGCCCCATCCACCTCAGTCCTTCTGGCATTTGCTTTTCTTCCTGTCAGTGGGCTAAGCTGTCCGTGTGTGTGTAGGACATCACAGAGAAAGAACACCTGCACCTTTCCAGGCCACAGATCTGGTTGAACTCGAGAGTCCAGCAGTGGCCTGCTGGTCACCACATGATGACGACCCCTTACACACTGTCCCCGAAGCCCCATGTCCACCCTTCACAGGCCTCTGGCCGCCATGTGGAGTCATGGGACACATGCTGCCTGTGCTGCCCTGAACACTCTTCCTCCTCTCTGCCGTTCCTGCAAACTCCTACTTATCCTCGAATGCCCCACTCGGATGCCCTCTCCTCTGGGAGAGCCTTCCTGACTGACTTCCTTGTCAGTTCCTGTGTATGAGAGCACCCAGCCTGGCACGTGGCCAGCACCCCACAGATGAGGCTGCCCCAACTCCCCCGCCATATGGATGGGGACACTGAGGTCCAGGGAAGGGCAGCCACCTGTGCAGGCTGTCCTCGCCTTGTGCCACGCTGGTCTGAGACCTGGGCCTCCTGCTCGCCTGGCGTGGACTCTTCCTCTTGTGTCCTGAGTTCTGAGATGGGCCTCCCGCTGGGCCGCATCCCCTGCCCTCTTGCCCGAACCCTGTCCCTGGGCACCAGCTCCTCAGGCTACTCCTGGAGCCTTACAGGACACGGGGGCACTGCCCCCTGCCCCCACGCCTCCTGCTGCCTCCACGCAGGGCGAGGAGCTGGTGAGACCGTGCGGTGCGTCCCCCTCTATTGACGTCTGCCGAAATCATTTGAGACAAAGTTACTGCACAGACATTAGAGCCACTTTTCAGAGCGCAGCATCTGTCATTTAGCACTATGACGCCACGGGGACGGCACTTTAGAACAATCTTGTTGCACTTAATTTATTTTCTTTCAAATACTGCCGAGAAGGGTGAGTCCCTAGGTGCTCTGGATGGACACATTTGACTCTGGCTGGGTGAGGACGCCCCTGCCCCCGACAAGGGACATGCCACCCTCCTGAGGACACCTGCCCAGGGGCTCCCATCAGCCGACTGATTCATCCCTTTTCAGACCTGCCAAGAGCCCTCTGTGGGAACGCCAGCAGGCCACCTTCCCTCCCCCCCTTCCCCCCTCTTGCTGGCTGGGCTGAGCTGGAATCTTCCCATGGGGCTGAGGCCCTCCTGGCCTCTCCCCACCCCCAGGGAAGCGAGGGCTCTGTTCACCCGCACTGCTCATCCCGCCCCGCCAGCACTAGGGCCAGAGACCCCAAGCTGGTCCTCTTGGACCACACGTCCCTCCTCTAGGACCAGAGAGCTACAGAGTGAGCTCTCCCTGCTCTTGGGCTTCCCCCCCACCCAAGGCCAACAGTGAATCCCCCCTCAAGGGTGCCCCTGTCCATCCTGTCCGTGCTCTGCTGAACTCCTGAGAGTCTGACAGAGGAGGAAGCAGAGAGTCAGAGAAGGTCAGACACTTGCTGGGGGACACACAGTGGGACAGTGGCAGTACAGGGTTTTGAAAATGCTTTCCTCGGAGGGCTGAGAGCAGGGAACAGAGGCTGGAACAGGCCATGTGAGGGCAGACTGGGGCTGAGCAGGGCTGCAGGCAGGGCAGTCCTTGAGCCAGACATCAGGCCCAGAGCAGCCCCTCACCATCATCGTCTTGCCTCTGATGTGGGGTGGTGATGCCCATCCCCATAACCAGCCCCTGCCCTCCCGGCCACCTGAGGGCAGCTTGCCAGCCCTGGGGACCCTTGTGTGGGGACAGATGTGACAGAGAGAGAGGGAGAAAGACCACCTTCCCCATCTGATACCACCCTGTCCTGCTGTCCCTGCCTCACAGGCAGGGTGCTTAGTCGCAGCCATGTGTTTCTGGGGTGTCTTCCCCTTCCTCACCCTGGCTTCGGTAGGGCTGAGACTACACTGGAATCTTCTGATAAATGTCTCTCATTTTAGGGGTGAGGACCTGGGGGCCTGGGACATCCGGCCTAAGCTGTACCTGCGGCTCATGAGAGCCATGCCACCGCCAATAGCCTCACGCACTGGCTGGATGTTGCCCCCAGTAGGGATATCTACACCACAGAGAGTGGCAGACGCCACAGGTCAGGGCTTGGCTTCCCATAGGGAGCCCATTGTGAAATGTCGCCTGGCACAGCAGCCCCCAGGGAGATCGGCCATTGGCAGCCCCCGGCCCTGAGCCCCTGACTGGCCTTCAAGGTGCGTAGTCTTCAGGGTGGGGCTGTGAGGTAGACGGTGGCCCTCTCCCATCTCACAGATGATCGCGGAGGCTTCTGGGGTGTGAGGTGTGCTCCGTGTGGCGAGTGTCAGACCAGAGGGCAGCCAGGTCCCCTACTCTGGCCTCTCACTGTCACATGACCCCGTGTGGGGAGCATTGGCCCCCTGCCTGCGGACACAGGCTCGAAGCAGTACCGGGACCCACCTAAGCCCAGAGACGGTGGGTCCTGGAGCATCAGCGGCTGGGGTAGCCGCAGGGAGCCCTGGGGTAGCCCTGTCACCAGGGGTGGCTTCACCTGCTCCAGTGGTAGAAGTGTTTTTGGGCCGAGGGCACAGGGACTCAGTGGCTCAGGATGGCCCAGGCTGGCGCAAGGAAACTTCTTTAGCCCCATCCTCCGTGCCCTCCCTGCCCCGGTTTTGTTACCACCTTCTCATGTGACCTAATCTGCTCCGAGCCTCAGTTTCCCCATCCTATGTCTCCTTTGGGAATTCTCTCCATGCAAAGCTCTCCCCCAACCCCCACTCCTGGGGTTCTTGGATGCAAAAGTGCACTGGGCCAGCCAGGGGACATTGCTGTGGCCCAGGCCCCAGGTGGTCCAGGCCCAGGGCCTGCCAGAGGGTGAGGCCATGCCCCGGGCAGGAGATGAGGCCCCAGGTGGTGGAGATGGCAGTGCAGGATGATGCGCAGGCATGGGGCTGATGAGGGGAGATGCGCCTGGGGCATAGCTCTGTGTCCTCCTGAAGCCTTCTGGACCCCCCTGGCCATGCCCCAGTGCACCCACAGCCCCGTCTGCAGCTCTGGCCTGGCGTCTCTCTTCTGTGAGCCCGTCCTGGGCAGGCAGGAGCTGGGGCAGCCTCGTCACGTCCCTGGCGTCATCCACCCAGAGCTCAGCAAATGTTGGTTGCTTCAAACTGGGAGTTCTCAGGGGTGCAGCATGGGAGGGGAAGAGCCCTCCTGCAGGCCCCCCAGGGCCAGGGCAGAAGACTGGCCGATGGCCAGGATGGGGAGGTGAGCCCCACCTGGCCTAGGGTGACTTCTAAGTGGGGCAGGGTGGGGTGTCGAACAGGGCTCAGGGTCCTCCCTACCCCCCGCTAGCTGGCCGTTTAGTGGCCGTTTAGCTAGTCTGCCCGCAGACAGGGTGGGTGACGGATGCGGGGCGCTCAAGAGCCACTCGGGCAAGTTCTTCCTCCTGGCCACTTAACGTTGATTGGAAGGCTGGTTTCAGTCTGGCTGAGCCCACCCAGGGCCCGGGCACGTCCCGAGCGTCATCTCCCATCAAACGGCATGAATAATTTAGTCTCTAATTAAAAGTGAGGTCAAGCCATGAAAAATGGCTGGATGTCCGGTGGCACCACAATGCATTAAACTGCTGGCAGATCTGAGGCAGGCGACCAGGGGGCTCCAGTGTCCACACCAAAGCTCCTGGGCCTTGGCTCGGTAAGGCAGCAGGGTCCAGCCTGGGGAGAGGGAGAGGCTCCCATTGATGTCCCCCTGAGGGGCTCCCTTTCCTCCAGCCACCACCATCACCCCCCTGCCCCATAGCTCTCCAAACACACCACCTCCCTCCCACTTTGGGTCCGTGTGTGATTTCTCTGGAATGTTCTTCCCCCATATATCTGCTCGGCTTGCTTCCTTGCTTTATTCAGGTCTGTGCTCACATGTCACCTTGGCTGTCCATGTGGCCATAGTGCCATCTACCCACCCCACTGGCCCATACTCCACCTGGGTTTCTGGGCCGCACGTTGCCTTGCTGGGTGTTAGAACTTATATGGAGTTGTCTGTCTCTCCAGGGCTAGTATCAGGGCAGGGCCTTAGCTTGGTCCCCATGTGTCCCCAGCACCAAGGACAGCAGCCGGCACACGGTGGGCACAGTGAGGCTGAGCGCCAGCCCAGAGCCCCCTGGGGGCAGGGACCGGCTGTTCTGCCTCCGTGTTCTCTCCCCGTCTCTCCCTGATCGGTAGAGGCCCAGAAGACACGCCCCGTGTCCCTCACCCTGAAAGTCTCATCTGAGGCGTGCACTGTCCCTTCTATTCTGGGACAGCTGCAGGGACACTGCAGCAAGAGGTGTCCTTTGTTGTCTGGCCTAAGACTAGCACCTTCTGTGAAGGCCTCAGGAGAGCCCTGCTCTTTGCCCCACAGACGCACAGGTTCCTGAAGGGTCAAGGGTGAGGACAGCTTAGCAGCTCTGCCCAGGAGACAGCCAGTTAGGGAAGGGGCAGAGGGGCAGGCCCTGCGGGGTGGGGCTAGATCCCGACAGCCCTTCCTGCGTCCGGAGGACAGTACTTCTGTAGGTCCTCACCAGGTGCTGCTTGCACCAGAGTCCCACGGGGAAGCAGGTTCGGGGCTGGACAAAGGAGAGGGTCTGTCTCTATGTCTCTACCAGACTCTGCCCTGGGGGACACTCCCCAGCAGCACTGGGCCTCCTCACAGAGGGGAGCCTTGAATTATGAGGCACTCACTGGGCCCTGTAGGGTGGCGCCGGAATCACTTTCCAGAGACTCAGGGCGGTAGATTACCTTTCCCAAGACCGCCAGTTGGTCAGCGGCTAGGAGCTGCCCGCACTGTAGCATGGGGAGGCTGTGCCTGAGATCACCCAGTCACGTTGGTGCCCACCCGTCCCCCCCCGAGGTTTTGAAAAGTGAAGTCAGAGTGCAGGGCAGGGAAGGAGGTGGGAGAGACCTCTCCACTGTGAGGCTGCTGCTGTTTGGGGGCCAGACAAACCTGTTCTTTTTTTTTTTTTTTTTTTTTTTTATTTATTTCTAGGAGAGAGAGAGAGAGAGAGAGAGAGAGAGCGCGAGCAGGAGGGTCAGAGAGAGAGGGAGACACAGACTCTGAAATAGGCCCAGGCTCTGAGCTGGCAGTCAGCACAGAGCCTGACGTGGGGCTCGAACCCATGAACCGCGAGATCATGACCTAAGCGAAAGTCGGACACTTTTTTTTTTTTTAATATTTTTATTTATTTCTAGGAGAGAGAGGAAGAGACAGCGTGAGCAGGGGAGGGTCAGAGAGAGAGGGAGACACAGACTCTGAAACAGGCTCCAGGCTCTGAGCTGGCAGTCAGCACAGAGCCCGACGCGGGGCTCGAACCCACGAACCGCGAGATCATGACCTAAGCGAAAGTCGGACGCTTAACCGACTAAGCCACCCAGGCGCCCCATAGACAAACCTGTTCTAGAACATCAGGCTGTGGAGACGGCCTGGGATTTTACCCCAAGCCAGGGGGCTAAGTGAAAGTCCCATCTGGGCACCTGCTGGAACGCAAGGCCTCAGCCCCCCAGTTCCCACTGTGCGCCACCTCCTGCCAGCCCTCCTGCAGGGTCCTGGTCTGCAGCTTCTGCCTGGAATCACTGAGGGGCGGGTGTCGGGGAGGGAGGGGGCCCTGGTGGCCCTTGGGTAACAGATTAAAGATGGATATTTTGTTTGTTACAATCAAGACCTCTGATTTCAGTTTTATAAATTTTTAAAATATTAATTATATTTTGGAAAGTGTTCCGAGGTGAATGCATTAGCCGCTGCTCCCTGCTTAGATGGCAACTCTGCTGTTTGGCCCGGATTAGAGCAGAAGAGGAGGTGGGGCATTTAATCCACCTTGTTAAGTTATTAAATTTTCTTTATTTACACACGAACCCACTTTCATTAGCATTGTAACAGGTGCTCATTAACAATTTATCGTTTGGGAGGCAAGCGAGACAACATCGAGAGAGACATTGCTACAAAGTTTACTCTTAATTACAAGGAACCGGCTTTGAGGACAAAACAAGGCTGTGCCCCTCCCCCGCCTCCCTGCCATTCCCTAACGTCTCCCCACCCCCCTCAGGTTCCAGGCCCCAGAGGCTTCTGGAAGCCCACTGTCAGCTTGCTCTGGTCAACCCTGGGACTGTCAGAAGAGTGCCTGCAGAGGGGGCGCTTGGTCTGTGCCCTGGGACGAGTGCTGAACCCCTGGGTGTGGCCTCCTAAGCCTGATGGGTGGAAGGAACCCAGGCACCAAGCCCGCAGGCTGGGACCCTATTCCCAACCTGGGTGACCTGGGCAATGACTTCACCTCTAGAAGCCTCCTTGGCCTCTTCTCCAGAGTACCTGGTGGCAGTGTGGGGGGATGCCCACTCGAGGGGTGCCCAGGGGGCTCAGTCGGTTGAACACCTGACTTTTGATTTCGGCTCAGGTCATGATCTCATGTTTCATGAGTTTGAACCCTGTGTTGGGTTCTGTGCTGAGAGCCTGGAGCCTGCTTGGGACCCTCTGTCTCCCTCTCTCTCTTCCTCTCCCCTGCTTGCACACACTCTCTCTCAAAAATAAATAGATGTTAAAATTTATTTAAAAATAATAAATATATATAGAGATAGATAGATAATAAATGCCTGCTCGGCAGGAGTGGAGTGGGAGGGGATCCTGCGAGGAAACTACAGGGGTGCCATGGGCCGTAGGACAGGCTCAGAGGTCAGGGCCCTCAGCAGAGCTGGGAGGTAGTGGCCTGTCAGAGGGACTCTAAGGTCTTCTTGTCCTTCCACACCCCTGAGGGGGGTCCAGGGTCACTGTGCACATGACATGGGGCCCCGAGGGAGCTCATGGCCTGTGGTGCTGCTCACTGCTGGTCCAGCACTCCCGAACACCTCCTCAGGACCTCCCCAGGGAGCATGCCATCAGCAGGATGATTTGGGGGCCCTTGAAGCCCGACTGTCACAATCTTACAAATCCTTCTTCTATTTGCTGTGCTCCTGTAGCCCTGGGCCCCCACCAGGTGCCAGGGTGCTGGGTGAGGGGGTATGTGGGGGTCCCTCATCGGAAGGGACACAGCAGGCTGGAGGGAGGATATTGTGTGGACGGCAAGTGGTCAGCCCTGTGGGAGGCCAGGACTGGGCATGGGCGTGGGGGGAGACCCCCATCAGCAGGGCCGTGGGGGCTCAGGATT
The DNA here is from genome assembly GCA_017311185.1 of Proteles cristata cristata. NCBI lineage: Eukaryota > Metazoa > Chordata > Mammalia > Carnivora > Hyaenidae > Proteles > Proteles cristata. Next base: position 125,937 of record JAESUZ010000528.1, on the reverse strand, counting down.
CTGCCAGGCTGTGGGTGCCAGATGCAGCAGGAACTAGGAGCTTAGAGGGGCCCCCACTTCCTCCTCGGAGGCCAGTCCCAACTCCACCCCAGGAGGGGCCACTCACCGGGGATCTGAGCCTTGGCGCATCGTACCTGCCTTTCTTGGTTCCCTATGGGACCCCAGGGCAGGCACAGGGGAGCTGATGGCCCAGCCCGACCCTGGTCCACCTCCTCCCCACAGAGCAGCAGGGGGAGATGGGCCTTTGGTCAGCACAACAAAATGACCATGCCCCTAACCTTGATGAGCTTGTCGGCCACCCCACATCGTGGGCCCGGCCAGGGCCTCCACCTGCACCTGCAGCCAGGAGAGCCAGGCCCCTGGCTGAGAGCGTGGGGACATCCACCTCCCTGCTTTCCCAGGGCAGGCAGGGACCTCTGAGGGGCTGGCCAGCCTCCTCCTCAGCCGCCCAGATAATCGTTTGCCTCGCACCGCTCCTTTAAAACATATTTCCAGGGTGGTTTTCACGGATAGGGCTTTTAATATTCATCTCAGCACTGACAATTTTTCCTGCCTTGTTACGGAGAGCCGGTGTCGGTTTTTCATTGTATCTTTGGACAGTCGGTTTATTCGGAGCCACTTAAAGGCTCAAAAGTGATTCTCTTTTATAATTTGAGAAGTTTCATGGGCTGAACATCAAAGTGATGGCTGGGACTGTTCTCCATGGGTCTCCTGTTCCTTCCCCTCCACCAGCCCTGATGGGCTCCACCTGCTTGCATTACTTGCCACACGCTCTCAGGCCGCCCAGCTTCGCCGAGCCCCAGGCCTCAGGCAGCCGTGGGGCACCTCACTGTCAGCTTTGTCCCAGTGTGGGGGCCTGCATTCCCATCTAGGGTTTCAGAGGATGGTGAGGACAGGGGAAGGAGCTCTTGGCTCAGAGGGTCAGGTCTGCACTGCATCCTGTACCATCTCCGGCCCCCAAGACCATCTAGGGCCTCAGTTTTCCCATCTGTAAAATGGGTGTCTTGGCTCAGAGCAGTGACATAAGCCCATGTATCCCCTGGTATCAGGCAAGTCTCACAGCTGGGTGGTGCCAGTTGGGTGTGTCGGCCAGAAAGAGAGCTGTCCATTCGACAACATCGATGGGGCACCTGTGGTATGGCAGACAGTGTTTGAGGGACCGGGGCACAGTGGCACAAACAGGCCAGAGTCCTGGTCCTGCTGAGTCCTGTTCCCTTGCCGGTGGCAGAGAAACACAGGGTCTGGGGGAGGGTAGGAAGGTGTTGGGAACAGAGAGCCGTCCCAAAGAGCACAACTGACCTCAGAGACCCCTTGTGTCCTTCTGGAAGGACACCTAACGCCACTCAGCCAGTCAGGGCTGGGGCTGGACTTGCCGTAGGGCAGCCAGGGTTCCCTCTGGGTCCCCAGGGGCTCTCACCATGGTCACCTCCTCTCGGGCCAGACTGGGCTTGGGGAGAGGAAGCCAGTTTTCATCAGGTAGAGCCAGGGCTCAGATTTGCCAGGGGTTTGGGCTTTTTAAGAGAAAACAGAAGTCTAGGTCAGCTTATGAAATCCCGTGATGTTGGGAACTCTATTAAAAATGTTAAAAAATACATCGGGGGGCACCTGGGTGGCTCAGTCATTTGAGCGTCTGACTTTGGCTCAGGTCATGATCTCACAGCTCAAGGGTTCAAGCCCCGCATTGGACTCTGTGGTGACAGCTCAGAGCCTGGAGCCTGCTTCGGATTCTGTGTTCCCCTCTCTCTCTCTGCCTCTCCCCTGCTTGTGTTCTTTCTTTCTTAAAAATAAATAGATGTTTAAAAAATTAAAAAAACACACACATTGGCCAAATATCCATTGGCCAAGTGCGTCCTATAGGCCCTGCATACAACCACTGGGCTCGGTAAGAAATTGGTGGCTTTTCTCACTCCACTGTGGCCATGCCGTCTTCTGGACATCACCAGCCACAGACTGATTTGACGGGAATGTGCCTACGGACGGTGTTAGTCTGCGGCCGCCCTGGCTATGAGACTGCAGGTACTGGGGTGGGGAGGGGCCGGGCCTGGCCTGCCTGAGCGAGCCCCCCACCACCCGCCAGGCCTGGGGCTCCCTCTCATGCCCACACAGTTAATCTGCACCCTCTCTCTCCCTAAACTGCCACCAGCACTAGTGTGATTTCATAATGTTTGCACTTTCAACTACAACAAGATGAATGGGCACAATTATCCAGTCCCCAGACTGGGAACATGTGGCCTGGCATATGTGGGGCCAACCTAAGTGGGAATCCAAACGCGCCTGCCCGAAAGCACACCGCACCCGCCCGCCCACCCGCATTTTGCTGCGGAATGGCACCACCCGTTCCCACACAGACAGCTGGCGGATCATCAGACGGCATCACAATATTTTTACTTATAATAGAGAAAGTAATAAAAATACACACTTAAGTAGCATATTGCTGTTCTTAAGGGGCCAGGAAACCTGGAGAGAACGGAGTTTTGCTGTAGATTCGGAGCATTGAGCCTGGATGGGGCCATGACCGGGGGCTTGGCAGCCTGGCGTGCAGACTGGGGCCGTGGCTGGGGGTTCAGAGCCGCATCTGGCTGGCAGGTTTGGGTCCTGGTTCTAGGTGGTTTTCAAGTCTGCTCCTCGGTAAATCTGACTCCATTTCCCCATGTGCGAGGAGGGCTCACCAGCTTCCCCATCTTTAAGGGTGATCTGTGGAGTGTAATCCTTTGGAGGCCAGAGACCCCTTAGAGACCCAGGTGAGAGCTGAGACCCTCGACCCTGAAAAGTCGGGGTGCCCTCAAGGCCCTGGCCCAGACATAGTCATGAGTAAGCTGTAAGACTGCAACACGAACCATGGCTGCTGCCTGGAGTGCACCCCCTTCTGTGCATGAGCAGGCTGAGGCTTCCCCAGAAGATGGGACTTGCCCAAAACCCCATGAAGAGTCGAGAGCATGGCCAGGCTTTTCACCTTCACAAGCCCCAGAATCCCAGACCCCTGGGCTGTCCAGCCACGCCGGGTGCTGGCTGGCACCTTTCTGGGACCACTTTGGGGACGGTCTGAAGATTCGGATGAACCTCATGGTTTGACCACATTCTCAGACTCTGCTCTCCTGGGTGGGAGGTGGGGGCAAGAGTGATGCCAGGTCCCCGGCCCTGAGGCTCCTGCCCCTGGGACATGGGGGCCCTCTGTGCACAGCAACTCTGGGCCAGGCCCCAGCCTGGCCTGTGTGCACCCGGAAAAGAAGAGGCCTCTGGGCAGTCCCTCCTGCCCCTGACGGTCGTGCACAGTCACTGTGGCATGTACAGGGCACTCTGGGTGTAGGGTGTTTCCTGGGGGACAGCCCAGGACCAGGGCACCCTGCGACCCCACATTCAGGGACTCTGTTGTGTTCTTCCGCTGGATGCTGACCCAGGAAAGCCCCATGTCACGTGGGTCCTACCAGGGAGCTCCTCTGTTCTAACCCCAGAATCCTGCTTCCAAAGGCTCCCCATTCCTCAGTTCCCTGAACCGGACGGGCATGGCAGGTGGTATGTGGGCAGGTGGGGCTGTACTCCTCTATGGGGCTGCTGCCGCCATTGCCCTGGCTCTACCCCCCGAGGTGGGAGTCCCCACACCACCCCTGTTACCTCCTCTGCCATCATCACAATGAATAATACCACACAATTCCAAAATCCCCTGGGGATGGCACTAGGCGATGACCCCCTTCACAGTGACAGGTCACACCCAACCCACAGCCCAGGAGCCCTGGCGCTCACCTGTGGGCACATTTACTCATGCAACAAAGGCCACTGCTCTTGCCCTGGGAGCCCTCAGTCCCTTCACCCGCTCCTGCTTCAGCTCAGCGTCCCCAGCCTGAACCCTTCATGTCCCCCTCTCCCCTCACTTAGGCCACTGCCCACCCTCCCTCCGTGCCACTGCTTCCACCGCCACAAGTGTCCCTGGAGCCCGCCGTCCACTGTGCCCTCCGCCACCTGCCCCTAGTCTCTCAGTGCCGTATGCTTTCTTGCTGGCCCACCATCTGTTCTGTACCCACAACACCTGGGAGGGACACCCTGATCTGATCACCAGACCCCATAGCACCCTCGAGAGCTCCTCTGAGTCTTCCTAGTGCTGCTAAGCACCCCCCCCACCCCCGCCACACCTGTCCCATCCCCGCACTGGGTCCCGCTGGCTGCTGGGTCCCCAGATGGCAATGCAGTGTGCTGGACCTGGCAGTTCAGTGCACCTGCTCCATCGGAAAGTCCCCTCCTCTCCTTTCCATCTGGCTAACTCACCTTGTGCAAGGGGGTCAGAGACCACTTCTCTCCTAAACATGTGTCCTCGACGGCCCTTCGTGTGCCCCTGTAGAGCAGGGGCCAGGCCTCACTCATCCTCTGTGGAAGAGATGGATGAGGCGATCTCATGAGCCAGGCCAAGGCCGAGCTGGTGGCCCAACCCCATGCTGCCCAGGGCTGGGCCGGAGGCTAGGCCTTCAGGCAAGGACAAGTGTAGGGGGTGTTGCCAACCTCTCTACACAGCTCTGTGCCCTCTAGGCAGGACTTTCATCTGCCAGTGCCTGCTCTAGCCTCACCCACCTGGAGAGGCAAGGAAGGGTTTCCTGAGGACCTCCTGGGGGTCGCACCCCTCCTGGGAAAGCTCCCTGCCCAGCCCTAGGGGCCCCAGGCTCCCTGACTGTCAGCAGGAGGGCTGATGTTCCGGGAGCCGTGGGCTGAGGCTCCATGGCCATGACCAAGGGGTTCTGAGGAGCTCTCTCCTCCTCTGGACCTGAATTTGCCTTTCTGGGTGCTCGTCTCCACAGTAGAGGGAGGAAGGGGCCGTGGTCTGGGGGTGGCAAGGAGGCAGGCAGTAGCAGGGGCCTGTCTGGGGAGTACTCTCATCCTCTTGGACGCGGGATGGACAGCAGGGAGCAGAGGACACGATGGGGAGGAAAAGCAGCGGTTCTCACGGGGTAGGCGCTGCGCTGAAGGCCAGGTGTGGGGTCTGGCGGCAGGTCTCAGAGAGGACAGCCCAGCTGCGGGGCCCCAGAGGACACACCTAGTGTCTGGAGGGGCTCCTGGGGCCAGGGAGGGACCTCTGGTGTCTAGCCATTCAGGCCCCTCACCATCTCTGCGCCTCCAGAGGGCCACCCGCAGGTGCTGAGGGCGAGGGGGCGGGGGCGGAGCCGCCTGACTGTGTGGATGGGAGGTGATTCTCAAGGTGAAATTTCTAGTTCAGTCGAGCCACTTTTGTTCAAGGCAGCGCACAAAATGTCATCCCCGCCCTGTTCCGCGTGCGATGTGCTGCTCTCCCGTCGCATTTAAATTTACTCCACTTTCCCTCCCTGACACCTGTTTAAATCAATATCTTCCTCTCCGGGTCGCGGGGAGAATGTGCCCGGCTCTCCACACAGCGCTTCTCAAATCCACTAAAATCAACACAATAATTGAAATATTTTCAAGCTGATTACACCGCAGCCCGAGGCTAGCCTGGTTGCTAAGGGTGAGCTCCACGGTTGCTAGGGGGAGTAAATCATCTTGCATTATTTGATTTTTGTTATAGATATGAAACCGCTACTCCCGCGATTAAATGTCTCTCAGCCTAACACCTATGGGACCTGGGGAGGGAGAAGAGAAAGGCGCCAACCTTGACCCTGTCAAATAAATATCTCTAACTTTTCCTGTCCTCGGGCTTCCCGGCCAAACCTGTTTGTGGGTTTTTTTCCTTCCCTTAACCTGACTTTAAACAACAAAGCTTTGGGGACAGGGAGATGAAGAGAGGGAGGGCGTCTGTTCTGTCAGCCAGCTGCGCGGACCTCGCCCTCCGTCTGTATGGGACCCGTGTGGCCGCACAGCCTTGCCCACAGCCCTCCTGCCTGGGCCCAGGCAGGCGGCCCCAGTGGCCCCAGGGACAGGTGCCAGGAGTCATGTCCTCCATGACCCCTGCCCACTTCTGGTCTCCTGTCCCTTGGCGGCCGGGAAACCACCAAGTCCCAGGGCCCTGGGGTGGATGGGTGTACAGTTCTTGCCATTGAGGGCCAGTGGGGCGGTCTCACCAACGCCTGCCTCTGGCCCACCCTCCGCACCCTCTCCTGAGCCCCGCCCCCACAGCTGACAGTCAGGGGCCTTGGACCTTGGGCCGCAACCCCCCCCACCCCCAGTCTGCTCCAGCCAGCACCCTCCAAGAAGCCAGGGTCCCCGGCCGGCCGCGGCCTCGCCCGCTGTGCCCCAAGTGCCTCTGTGCTGGGCCGGCTGTCTGGCAGCAGGTGGGCAGGGAGGCCGCCCTGCTGGGACCTGGCCAGCTGTTCCCATGAATGAATCTGAGTAAATTAACAAACAGCACGCAAACCTGTCAATTGAATCATTCTTGATGACTCTAAGTACCGGGCTGGCTAGACAGGGCCTCACCTCTGCCCCCAGCACCCCAGGACCGCAGCCCCCGTCCTGCCCTCGTCCCTCAGCCTTCTCTTTGGGGCCAGGTTTGGCTCCCACAGCACTGCCCTCACGGGGCTTGTCCCCCGTGCTAGAAACTTCCCTGGCTCCCAGCTTCACGGGGCAGATAGAGCAGGCGGCAGGACTCGGCCGCCACCATCGCACTCCCTGGCACCCCAGACACACAGACCCCTGCCTGAGCCCTGCTCGCTGCACCGAGCACCTGGCCCTTCAGGGGTCAGTCCCAGCCACTTCATTCCTGGAAGTCATCACTGACTGCTCCTGCCACCATCAGGCTGCCCTCCTTCTCCCATCTCCCGTCAGCTCATTACCCACCTCATGACACTTTCTCACGCCCCACTGTCATTCAGCACTCTACAGTTTGTCCTCTGGGCCACCTGGGAGGTGGCCATTGTGGGAGCTGTCACCACCTCCCAGGTTCCCCTTCTGGACACCTCCTGGACAGGGTGTCCAGGAGGGACCATGGCACAAACCCAGAGTGCTCACTGCTGGCCACCGCACATCCTGCCTGGTCCCCAGAGGCCCCTTCTCCAGCCCCTGGGCCCTGCATGCTGAAGCTCAATCTCTGTCTCTGTGGGATGTCCCGTGGTGGAAAAGGCTGATGCAGGCCCTGGGGGGGGGGGGAGGCTGGGGGCGGCTGGGGGGGCTGGGGGAACTGGGCCAGGCTGGGGGGGCTGGGGGGGAATGGCCTGAGCACGGTCTGTCTTGGGGCAGGGGGCAGGGATGCGGTGGACAACCTTGGAACTGTCCTCTGTGGAAACCCAGCTCAGCCAGGCCAGCATGGGGTAGAGGGTGGACACAGAGAAGCAGCAGGAAGCAGGGACCCCCTTCTGGAGGGCCCTTTACTGCCAACACTTCACATTCTCAGCTGCCCTTGGAGAAGCAGGTGTTGGGTGGCTAACTTACAGATGAGGAAACTGAGGTCTAGGGGTTCAGCCTCATGCCTGGAGGTTGTAAGCCAAGAACAGCTTGGGGCCAAGCTTAGGGCAGGTGGGTGCAGTAGGCAGCTTGTCGGCATCCAAGCTGTGGAATTGGTGGGTGTGCCCCAGGGTCCACACCTGGACCTCCAGCCTCAGGGTGGTGCAGCATGTTCTAGAATGTCTGATACCTGGGGAAGGAGGTCTGGTAGGAAGATGTGGAGGCCTGCTGGAGGCCCAAGTCTGGGGGCTGTAGCCCCTTACCCCCTCTTCAGGCCATATTCAGATGTACCTGCCCTTGCTACGCTCGGAGCTGCAGTCTGCCCATTCTACGGATGAGCAGCTGAGGCTGGGGAAGCAGCCCACCCCAGGGTGGGCTGGGGGCGCGGAACTGGAATTTGAATCCAAGCCATGTAGCTCCAACATCTGGGTCTTCTTTCTTCTCCCCCTGGCCTCACCTCCTCCTTGTGAGGGGGGCATGAAGCAGGTGTGTGGGAGAAGGAGGGAGGGCTGGGGACACTATGGGCACACAGTAGACGCTCTGTAAGTGTGCTGGTTACTCTGGAGTAAGTCCCCTCTGCCCCAGGCCCTCAATCCCCTCTCGTGCAGCATCCTCTGCTTGCGGATGCCCTTCCCTCCACTCACCCCAAACTCCTACACATCCCTCAAAGCCTGTCCTACCACCCCCTGGAGAGCTTTCCTGCTGTGCGGGGCTCCCACAGCCCACAGGACATGGCTCTGTGGTGACAGGCCTGATGGTGGGCGATCCTTATGCCCATAATTCTGGTGCTTCTAAGGGCAGGGGCCACATCTCATTCGGTGTGTGTCCCCAGTAGGGCCAAGCTCAGAGCCAGGCACAGAGTTAGCTTTGGGGAATCCTTGCCAGGAGCACCCAGAAGTGGGAGCGGCCCTCTCTGGTTCATTTAGCTCAGGTTTGGGCCCAAATGACCTTTCAGCTCGTATGGGTGTGGGTTGGCTGGCCCAGGGGTCTGTGGTCCTCAGGGGCAGTGGGTGGGGCTCAGGGCGGTTTTGCCCCAGCTGCACTTGTAGATTGGGTGGCCAGGCCATGGTTAGGGCACCAGCGAGGGCTTCCTCAGCTCTGGAATGTCCAGGCCAGATGTGGCACGGGTGTGGAGCTCTGATCTCTGCAGAATGCCCAGCGGGGGCCTTTTGTGATCTGACGGTGGGTGCAGATCAGAAGGAGCTGAGGGTGTCAGGGCAGGGCCAGAGGGAGGGTCCCCTCGAGGGTGAGAGAGGTCCAGTGGGCCGTGTCTCCTCAAGGCCAGCCTGGGGCTCTGGCCCTGAGACCCAGTGTGTTGCCTACAGGGGGCATCCTAGGGCAGGTGGGGGTCCTGGGGAGGGGGTCACCCCACAGGAGGCTCAGGGCTTGTCTAGGGGCAGCTGGGGAGGCCCAGAGACCCTGTTCTCTCCCACCCCCTGTCCCTCAGGGCTGCTTAGAGCCTACAGCATTCCCCAGAGGGTCCTGCCCTTGCCAGGTGCCCTAACCCAGCACGGGGGATCCACACACCAACCTCAGACACTGTTTTCCAGAACCTTCCAGTAACCCTGGCTCTGGCCTCGAGCCATGGGCTCCCAGAATCATGCAGATAGAGTCCCGTGTGTCCCATCCCCCCGGGAACCTGAGGAGGGGCCCCAGAGCCCCTGCCGTTTACCGGGAGGCCACCTCCTGCCTCTCCAGGCTGCCGGGGCCTCCTTGGCCATTGAGCAAAGCCATCTGCCACCGGAGCCGCGAGTCTCCGGGCAGAAGCCACAGCGACAAGCTCGTGTCGGTGAGTTATCAGCAGAACGCAACATCTGCCCGCCCTGCCGCCAACAATGGAGGCCATTTAGTCCGTCCCTCCTCCCTTCAGCCGCAGACAACAGCTCCCAGTATTATATTTTCCCACTCAATTAGCACCATCATCCTGCTGAAAGAGAGGCCAATTTACCTATAATGACATCATTGTTAGGGAAGTGGCAGCGGGCTGTCACCAGGTTGTGGAGACAGGTCCGTCTCTCTCCACTAACCCTGACAGGGACGGCCCCGGCCGGGCGGGAAGGCGAGGGGCGCCCAGGCGGCCTATCGGCGGCCACCCCGTCACCTCCGACCACAGACATTGTTTCCGACAGTTCTCAGGAGCAGTGTGGCGGAAAATTGAGTCCAGATTCATTAGGTTTTTCAGTGTGCCGCTCAAGTCAGTTAAATTGATACATTTCCTAACGAAATTGAAGTGCTTTGTGCTGCCAGCGGAAAGCCGGTGACCGGCCTCGGCCCGCTGAGCAGCAGAACGAGCTGACGGATCCATTAGGCCGCTCCCAGCGCCGGCCCCTCTCCCTCCGTTCCCGGCCGGCGCTGTAAATCTCCGCCAATTTCGGGCCTAATCATCATTATAAACCCTTCCTCTGCCTGCTCCCTCGCCCGTCCGCACCTCACTCGCAAAACAGACTGAGGCACGCTAATCGGCTGGCCTTGCGGGGTCAGCATCCCCGCCAGGGCCTGGGCCCCGGGGACCCCAGGGGAGGGGCACTGAGGAGGGGCTTCGGGCTCCAGAGTGGAACATGTGCCCATTCTGCCCATGGGGAAGCCGGGGCGGGCGATGGGGCTCAGATGCAAATACAGAATGTCGGAGCTGAAAGGGACCCTGGAGACCCCAGCTTCTGACTCGATCCTTGTAGCCTTTCATGTGGAGGTGCTGGGGCACCTGAGGAGCTCGGTCAGTGAAGCATCTGACTTTGGCTCAGGTCATGATCTCATGATTCTCGAGTTGGAGCCCCGCGTCGGGCTCTGTGCTGACAGCTGAGAGCCTGGAGCTGCTTCGGATCTTGTGTCTCCCTCTCGCTCTGCCCCTCCCCCATTAATGTCCATCTCTCTCTCTCTCTCTCAAAAGTAAATATTTAAAAAATTAAAAAAAAAAGAAGGTCCCTAGATGTAGAGAGAAGGGCATGGCTTGCTTTTATACACGTGGTCACCAAAGAGCCCCCAGACGCACCCAGAAGTCCCCTCCACCCTTCCAATCAGGGCGTGTGTCCCCCAAGGGAACACCGCTCTTCTGATTCCACTGCATCTGGTCAGTTTTGCCTGTTCCTGAAGATCCTGAGAATTGTCCAGTGTGTTCCTTGGTGTCTGGGTGTTTTCCCTGCGTTCACATTGCTGCATTCATTGCGGTCACATGCTCTTCATTGCTGCTTAGTGTTCTGTACCCGCCCCACTGTTCCCAGCTCAGGGCCTAAGTGCTCATCTCTGGAACCTTCTCCTGTCCCCCACCCGTTGTTCACAGAGCAGCAGATGAGCTTTGGAAAGGCAAGCATGGGGCCTCCGCTTTCTCCCGTTTCCCACTATCAAGGAGGGGTGGCCCAAAATGGCCCCAGAAAGCTGGTATGAGCCTGGCGTAGTTGAGTTGGAATTAGCTTCTGTCACGTGAAGGTAGGTAAGGACATAAGGCCATCAACATGGACAGCAGTGTGTGTGCAAGATGTCCTCACTCTGTGTGTCACCCTGAGGGGCCGGGGGCAGCAGCATCTCAGGAGCAATGGGCACGCCTCGTGCCCACCACACTCTCCAGAAAGGACACGGCATGGCCGAGGGCCCGGCTGGGGCAGGAAAGGAGGATCTGGGGCAGCTCAGGGGGCATCTACTGGTCCCACAGGGACAACTGGAACATGGGACACATGATGGAGTTGTAGACCATGGGAGGAAGAGCCACCGCGGGCCCAAAGCAATACAGGTGAGGAACACGCAGGGAGGAGGCAAAGACAGGATTGCAGAACCACCGTTTGTGACATCACAGTAATTATCGGTCCAAGAATCAGTGATGGATGGTAGAAGCGTGGTTTTGCGTATTTTCTAAGTATCTCCCGGTCAGGTCAGGAGCACACGGGGAGAATGGGTTTTCACCCACAGGAGAGCGGCAGGTGCCGCGAGAGCCATGCTGGTCACGGCGAGCCTCGGCCTGTCCCCCGTGTCCCAAGGGCAGAGCATCACCCCGGGGTTTCCTTCCCGAGATGCACACCCATGGTGCAGTTGTGAGGACATGTCCACCAACCCAGATGGAGGGATGCCCTGCAAAATGATGGGCCTGCCGCCTTCACAAGTGGCCATATGAGTTGAGGGGACACCAGGAGATGCCCCGTCCTGATGGCTGATGTGGGCCATGACCCTGTGTAACTGGGCCCCTCGCTGGGAAGAACACCCTTGAGACAACTGGTCACAGTTGGAAGGAAACTTCCGGTCAAGGGCATGTGGGGTTCTTTGTAGAATTCTTGTAATTTCCCTCTGAGTTTGAAATTCTTCCAAAATAAAAAGTTAAAAATAAAAAACGATAGCAAACAGGACGCTCTGTGAAAGAGCCAAACACAAAAGGCTGAGTATTGTAGGATTCTGTGTGTAAGAAACCTCCAGATCAGGCAAGTACAGAGGCAGGAAGCAGACTGCTGGCTGCAGGGGGGAGGGGAGAGGAGGTGGGGAGCGACTGCCAGCGAGCTCGGGACCTCCTCCTGGGCTGATGGAAAGGTTTCAGAACGAGATGGTGGGGGTGGACACACAACGCCATGACTGTACTAGATGCCACCACGGTGTTCGCTTCAAAGCAGTGCATCTTACATCACATGAACTAAAATCAGAAGCTACAGGACAGTAAGAACACGGGCCTCAACCTGCTGCAGGGGGTTTAAAGTCTTCAGGACCCCCAGAGCCGGTCAGTCCCACTGACCCCCTCCTCCTCCTACCACATCCACCCGACAGCCTCTGGAGGACACCAAGCCATTCATACCCCCGGGCCTTTGCATGTGCTGTGCCCACCATCCCCAGTGCTTCCATCCCCTGTGGATCTCAGATTTGGTGCATCTCCACCAACGCCTCTCCCACTTCCCAGTCTGTCCCTACACAAGTAATTTGCCGTGGATCCTCATTCAGTCTTTAGACCATGTCATGCTCACAGGGGACCCCAGACAGTAGAGGTGCTCCACGGATGTTAGTGAGGTGGGAGCATGGTGACATTGAGTGGAGAGGAAATGGTGGGTGGAAAGACAGGACTCCCACCTGAGCTTGGTCCCATCCCTGCTCCTGGGAGAAGCCACAGGTGGGGATGACAGGAGCTCTGGGCCCTCAGGATTCCGGGGCCACAGGTGTGCTGGAGAGGGGTGCTGTGTCCTGCACTCTGGGCTGAAGGGGGCCTGAGCAGCCGAGCCTCCTGGCCAGAGGGGACAGATGCCACGGCCCCTGGTGCAGAAGGGCGATACTCAGAGCCCGCTGTGTTCCTTGGGGCTCCCAGCCTCAGCCTGCTGGCATGGCCTGGAGCCTCAGAGGAATACCCCAGAAGATGGAGATGGGAGGGGTGGAGGCTGCCCTGCCTGATGCTTACACGGGGCAGGGGCGGAGCTGGTGCCAAGGGGAGACAAGGCAGCCACTGGCCACCTGTTGTCACCATGGCCCCAACACGTCAAGTACTCCTGCCACTTAGTACGAGAAAGAACGTGCATGATTATCAACATATCTATATCCGTTATGCCGTTAGAATTACTGTATTTTTCATGTATTAAGTTAAAGAAAATATGTTCCTTAAATTGACTTCACTGGTCTTCCTGCCTTTCTGTCACGACTGCTGGAAAGCTAGCAGTGCAGAAGCAGGTCAGGAAGCCGTCTTGGATCCCTGCGTCACACCCACGCAGAGCCATCTCTGGCTGGATTACAGTTGGGTTTTGTGTGTGTGTGTTTGTTTAAACTGAAGTGAAGTTCACATGACATAAAAGTCACCATTTAAGGGGCACCTGGGTGGCTTAGTTGGGTGAGTGTCTGACTTTGGCTCAGGTCATGATCTCACAGTTTGTGGGTTCGAGCCCCATGCCAGGCTGTGTGCTGACAGCTCAGAGCCTGGAGCTGCTTCAGATTCTGTGTTTCCCTCTATATCTGCCCCTCCCCTGCTCACATGCTCTCAAAAGTAAATAAACATTTTTAAAAATCACCATTTAAGCCATTTTCAAGTGTAGGATTCAGTGGAATTTAGTACATTCTCAAAGTTGTACAGGCACCACGTGTATCTGGTACTCGATTGTCTTCCCCCTGGAAGGAAATCCCACCCCCATTAGCACCCCTCCTGCACCTGCGGTTACCCCCCACTCCGCCCCCGCCCGTCCTGGGCACACTCACAGTCACACACGCAGTCTTTCCAGGCCCGTGTGATGTTTCCACGCCTCGTCCAGGCGCATGGCACCCCTCTGTGTGGACGGCCAGTCTTTCACCTGTTCGATGTGGCCGTCTGGGCTGTGCCCGCCATACAACGGCCGCTGTTCTTAGAGCTGCTGTCAACATCAGCTGGGCTTTGGTCTGAGCAGCTGGTTTCAGTTATTGGACTAAAATTTTAAACATAAAATATATAATTATGGAACCGAAAACTAGGTTTTTGCCACCAGTTCTTCACATACTTGAGACCTTGACCGGCCATCTGCCCCTCACAGGGCGCACTGACAAGCCACCGTACCCCTACCCTCCAGGGGCTGCCTTGGGCTGAGGGGTGTCACGAGGGGTGAGTCAAGGGCCATGGGGTCATGTCACACAGGGTTCCTCTGCCTGTGAGGTACCTGAGGCCCCCTGAATGCATGCAGGGGCCAGGGCCCCAAGACAGGTTGGGGGGCTTTCCAGGCGGGCTGGGCTCTGAGGACCCAGGCCTGGGAAATCTGGAACGTTGTGGGGGCTGGCTGGGCGTGGGGAGTGGGACGGGAGCTCCTGCGGCTCCTGCTGTGGGTCTGGAGCAGCAGGAGGCCTCGAGAAGCTTCTTGGTGGAGTGGATGCATGTCACTCTGAGCCCATCCCGGTGGGGCTTGGAGAGGGGGAGCCTGAGGCCTGGCCTTGGAGCTCAGGGCTGCTGGTGCATCTCCTCTGGTCAGCCTGGAGGCCGCCAGAGGAGGGGTGGGAGCAGCGGGCAGGCTTGGCTGCCCTTGGACCTCACCTGCACACCTGAAGCTTGTAGGAGGTCTGGGGGTGGTCCCCACCACTGCAGCCTCAGGGTAGGGCTCAGGCAGGGGTATTAGGAGTGGAGCCGGCACCTGCTGACCATGTAGTTCTGTCAGCCTCAGAGCAGAGGGTCCCTGGGCTGAGGTGCAAGGCCTGGGGCCAAGCCCCTCCCCACTCCAGACCTCCATGCCTCTGGTCATCTCCCTGCAGGCAGAGAACCAACGAGGACCCCTCTGATGAGCAAGAAAGCCTGTGGGTCTAGTGTCCGCCAAGCCCCAAGCTAGCCTGGGGAGAGGACTTCAGATGTGGCTCAGACTCTGTTCCCCTGCCCCCCAGGAGACTCTTTCCTCTCTGGGGCATCCGACCGCCCAGCAAGCTGAGACCATGCACCATGAGGTGGGCGTCAGGGTGTGGGGCTGGGGCACAGCCCAGGAGAGGCCTCGCGGGAGGGTCTTGATGATTGATGGTGGTCCCGGTGAATGGTGGCACAGAAGCTTTGAGGTGGGGGTGTCTAGGGGTGGTGTGACCTGGGGTGGTAGTGTGTCTGACAAGGCTGAGGAGCAGGGGGCCCTTTGTGGAACTCTGGGGGCCCCTCAGGCGTGGGCTTGGCTCTGTGGGTTCAGGGAGGGGCCTGGCCAGCCTTTGCCTCTGGGGTCCAGAGGAGGAGCTGAAGGCCGGATGGGGAGGCATCGGGGCATGGGTGTGTCAGGACGTGATTGCCTCTGTGGACTGTGGAGCTCGCCACCTCCTGGCCCCTGCGCTGGGATGGACACTTGTTTACATGCTGCTGAGAGGCCCAGATGGAAATTTATGGTGTTGGACGAGAGGGCCTCTTGCCCAGGGTTCTGGCCCATTGAGGGAAGCGCAGAAGCTCTTAACAAATCGATGAGCCGCATTTACTCAGTAAACCACAAGCCCAGCCCCCACCTGCCCCTCAGGGGATCTCGGGCTTCTGGAGGGTGGGGTGGCACGGGCAGCCTCCCGGGAAGGGGGTGGACCTGGGGCAGTTCCAGCAGCTGGGGGCTGGGGAGTGGAAAGGGACAGGGTGTCTGGGGAGACCTGGGGCAGCATTGTTGGTAGGCCAGGCTGTGGTTTGAGGCTCACTTCTCCCCTTGCAGGTGGGGGGTCTCTAGCACCTTCACCCTCTCCACCTCCCACCCAGGATGCTACCCCACATCCCACATCCCTCCCCGGGTCCCTCTCTGATCCTAGTTCCATTGACTTGTGTCCTCATGGCCAGAAACCTTTGCAGCTCTCTCCACCTGACCTCTGGAAAGGCTCCGTTAAACGTGTGGGACTCCTGGGTGGGAGTGGGGATGGGGGTGGGTCCCTACGTGGGCCTGGCACTGTCTTGAGTATCCAGTGTCCGGTATGCAGTAGTGAGCAAGAACAATGTGGTCCTGACCCCATGGCAAGACACGTGTATGGGGATTCAGTGTGTGGTCAGGGAGAGGTGGGGGGGGGGGCCACGATCGGAAGGCTCTTGGGAGATGACCTTGAGCAGAAAGAGAGAGCATCTGGGAGGGCAGCTCAGACAAAGAGGGTGGCACATGCAAAGGCCCTGAGGAAAGGAGGAACAGGGTGTTCTCAGGATCAGAGAGGGGCTGGAATGGAGTGGAATCTAGGGTTAAGGGAGGGAGATAGAAGCAGACATAGACAGAGAGATAGAGAGAGATAGGGTGGCAGACATACAGAGAGACGGAGAGATGGAAATGGACAGAGACAGATGGAGAGAGACAGAGATGAAGAGATGGAAAGACAGGAGAGACAGACAGATGGAGAGGTAGAGACAGGAAGAGAAAGAGATGGACAGAGACAGGGGTTATGGTGACAGGCCACCTAGGCATCTGAGGTGAAGAGGAAGGATTCTGTATAGCTGAGGGGGCAGTTGGGAGCTGTTGCCATTCAAGTGGCCATGTTAAAACCGTGAAAGGAAACAGGTGATGCTAATTTCTTTTTTTTTTTTTTTTTGGAGAATGTTGCCTCAGAAGATTTATTTTTCTATATCACATGTTTTGAAAGGTGATGTTAATTTCAGTGCTGTCTCCTGTCTAGCTCAGTGCATCAGCATCACCAGTATGGAGCACAGGTGTGGCCCTATGCATTCTGTGCTGGCCTGTGACGTCCACGTGTGCCCCTCCTGAGTGGCTGTCCCCCCAGCAAAGACACTTTGCTTCAGGACTTAAATCTAAACTTTACATGAGGAGGTGAATGTGGGAGCACAGCTGGAAGTCCAGGTGTGGACTGGCCACGTATGGCCGGAGCCACTGGGGCGGCATCCCCTGGGGAGGCCCTGGGCAGTGCTGGGGGGTGGGAGGGAGGAAGAGGGGCTGGCAGAGTCCCAGCGGGTGAGGGGAGCCACAGACCGGCAGGGTGGACTCCTGAACTGCGTGTGCCCGAGGCAGGGAGAACACAGCATGTGTACGAATATGCAACAGAGAAAAGCTGAGAAACAGCGGAGGGGCTGGTGTGGACTAGGTGCTCTGACTGGGCAAGGATCTTCCCCAGCTCCAACCACTGGGTACAGGCAGGGGGCCACCCTTCAGCAGGGCGCTTGGTGGTCAGGCCGTCTGAGCGGCGGCCAGCCTCAGTTTCCTCACCTGCCTAATGGGCAGGAAGGCACATTGGACATCTCGTGAGAAGCCAGAGGACATAGGAAGTGTTTGCAAACCATACAGGGCTATGCATGTGTGTGGGCGGAGCGGTGGGTCTGTCCAGAATGAGGCTTGCTCCGCCCGCTTCCCTTCCCGGTGATAGAGGCGAGGTGGGCTGCCTGCCCAGCTGGCCTCGGGGGAGCCACGTGGCTGGGACGTGGTGCTCAGACTCTGCTTCCCATCTGGTGTGACTTGTCTCTCTCTGGATGCCCCTATCTCCTGTGGTTCCCGCCCCCCCGCATACGAGCGGCTTGCCCAATCTCTAGGCAATTGAGCCCTCAGCCCCACCGGGCCACCGGGCCAGCCCTGCTTGGACATCTGTGGTCATGCCTGCCACCCAGCAGCCCCAGAGGAACCCAGTGGGGGAGGGTCTCTGTGTACACGCTGCCCCGGCCCCAGTCAGCAGGGTCCCCACGATGCCCAGGCAGCTTCCTTCCCACAATGCTGGCCTCGCCGCTGCTGAGTGAGGCCTGGGTGCCGAGCCTCTCAGACAGAAAGGCAGGTCTATGCCTGGGGGGCTCGTAGGACAGTGGCCCTCACTCTGCAGCACTCCTGGGGTCCATAAGCCTTGACATGGTGGCCACTCTGAGTTCTCTGTGCTCCCCCCACCCCAAGGACCCCGAAAGAGGCTTTCTCTAGAGTGAAGCCACCTGATTCCTGGCAGAGGCTGCGGAGGGGGCCCCCAGCCAGCAGAAAGAAGAAATCCAGCCCTGCCATCCACAGCCCAAGCCTCACCCCCTCCTTCAGGCAAGTGGAGGCTTCTTGCACAGAGATGGGAGGGCTCAGGGTCACCCAGCACGCTGGAGCCCCTACTTCTCAGCACCGAGGGTCTTCCGGGCGCCTACGGGAGTTCTTTTGATCCTCAGCCAACCTGTGAACTAGAACATCTCATCCCTGTTTTACAGATAAGAAAATTGAGGTCTCCAAGCCAGGCCCCTTTCCAGGCCCTGTGTTCCTGCCTCTCCAGCCCCGCCCCCACCCCCAACTGCCCTGAGCAGCTAGCGGCCTGTCAGTCTCCCAGGGGCCCGCAGCCGCCTGCCCGCCAGGCTTTCGACAAGGAGCCTGGGTGCCTAGAAACCAGAGAAGCCAGACGGCTTGCCCGCTGGTTGCCCTGGAGATGCCAGGGGAAGCCTGCCTCCTTGTCTGCCTGCCAGGGCCGAACGGCCAGCCCGTTGGGGTTCCGCAAAGAAACAGGGCAGTTACAGTGCCGGCTCCCTGGACCCCATCCTGGACCATGGGGCCCCTTGTGCATGGGCCCAAGACGCTGAGCCTCTGGGCCCCTGAGCTGAGGCCAGACCCTCCTGCCCCTGCAGGCCTCAGAGAGCCAACAGGATGCCCGTGCCCACCCAGGGCACAGGTGGCAGAGAGAGGGCTTGTCACAGCTATATCGGGGCAGGGC
Source organism: Proteles cristata cristata (assembly GCA_017311185.1). NCBI lineage: Eukaryota > Metazoa > Chordata > Mammalia > Carnivora > Hyaenidae > Proteles > Proteles cristata. The sequence continues at coordinate 107,604 of JAESUZ010000528.1, read as the reverse complement.
CTGTGGCAGCCCCAGCAGCTCCCACCTCTTCAGAGGATGCGAGTGCACCCAAGGCTGGCATCCTGGCGACGTCAGCCATGCCACGCTCCTCAAACCCTCCGTCTGCAGGTTGGTAGGGAGCAGGGCGAGGCTCAGGACACAGCTCTGGTAGTGCCCCATCTCCATCTAATTAGCCCTAATATTGCCCTAATTCTCCCTAATACTGCATAGCCCTCTGCCCGGCGTTGTCAGACCCTTCCTGGCCCTGTCTCTGCCAGCTTCTTCCACCCTCCGAACGCAGAAATGACTTTCCCTATCAAAATGTGCAATAAAAGCAGCGAGGCCCATTTCTTTTTTCTATTTTGAATTCTGTTAACTGACAATTTAACCTAAAATCCTCTGTATTTCCAGCTTGTACAGCTGTAAATAGAGACTGACAGTTTATTTTCACGTCCCGGCTTGAGGGGGGTGGTGGGGGGGAACCCATTTGAAATAAATACTTGCGGGTCTGTGACAGACTCCAGACGGGCCGTCGACGCTGGCTGGCAATCTCTGGGACCTGTCACACTCTGTGATCCGTCTTTTTACAAACACAAACGCTGCTGATTTCTTATCAAATGTAAAACCAGCCCGGCTCTTTCTTAAATGGTTACCACGAGCATGAAATTGACATTGTGAATCACATGTGACACTGGCTTGTCTGCGCTGTAATTGATCGGTGCTTAGGAGCAGGCGCAGGGCTGCCCCCGCCCCCTCCCGCTGGCCGCGCCCCAGGGCCCCCCGGCCCCAGCAGTCCTCGTCAATGGGAGAAAACTCTGAGAAAACGCTGGACTCCTGAACGTTGTGGCTCCCCCCTCCGCGATCCTCCGAGGTGTCAATTCCAATTTCCACGGCTTCATCATTACGCACATCAAACAGCTGTAATTGGCTGCTACAGAAATTTATCCTCCAAAAGGAGAGGGTGGGGGCAGCAGAGGAGGGAGCTGTGGAGGACGGGAACGGTGGCGGTAATGAGATTTTGGAAGCCGCACTGCCACCCCTGAGGTTGGCAGGAAGGAGAGCAGAGGCTGGCGCATGTGGGAGCGCCTTCGCGCTGGCTAACAAAGTGCCTCCTGAAAACAAGTCTGGCGGGGTGTGGGTGTCACAGAACAGGCCGCAAACACACAGCACAGGTCCAGGAGCAGCAGCCGCCTTTCACTGCCACGTAGTCGTCACGGTTACTGCGGGTGACGCTGGCAGGTCCCCTTACCCCCCTTACGGTTTGCACAGCTGGAGGTGCCTGTCCCCATCACACCCGCCAGACACTCGGGCAACCTTGCTGTGTAGTAGAAAGGGAAACTGAGGCCATGAGGAAACTGGCAAGGGCTGCCCGGGACTCCTCCTTCAGGACTTTGCCTCCAAACTGCAGCCCCCTGTGCCCTGAGTGACCACCATCGTGCCTCCGCATCAGGCGGCCTCCCCCGCCCTGGGGACTGCCCACCTCTTTGTCCGGGCGGGGGGTGGGGGCGGGGAACAGCCTGAGCTCAGGCTGGCCATGAAATCCAAATCGGTTTCTCAGGCCATGGATTTTCTCTGGGCCACCTGGGGAGTGAACAAGTCTGTGAAGACAGAGCAGAGGCCCCAACGTGCCCCCCACTCCCCTCCAGGCTCCCTCCTGCAGGGCTGGCTGCTCAGAGCGGGGCTACCCCCTTCACACCCGCCCCAGCCCCCAGGGCCGCTTAACCCGGGCTCCTCAGCCCGGGCTCCGCCTGTGACCCCAGGGACCTGCAATCCCCACCTCTGAGCAGCGCCCACACTCACCTCCTCTGGGCCCACGCAGCGTCCAGCAGCTCCCTGGGCGAGCATATTTATGTCTCTGTTTTTCCATGTGGATCTTGTGACTGATGAAACCATGATGCCGAATTACACGCGCAGCGATCATGCCTGCGGCAGGCGGCGGCAGGCTTCCCGGGGCTGCACAGCCAGCCTCCTGCAGCTGGGGGAGCCGGGCCCCTTGCCAGGGCCTCCCGCGCCTCCGCTCACTCGGCGGGATTCACCACCCGCTCTCCAGATGGGGAAACCGAGGTCACGGGCAAATAGTCCCTGCTTGGGCCTGTGACCTAGATGCTCAGGCTAGAGCCCCCTCTGCAGCACTGCACAGCCTTCAGGGGCTGCCTGATGCGTCTCCAGAAATGCATTTCGTAGAGCGATGCCTAGAAGCTTCTCAGGCCTCCTGAATGGGGAAGCCATGATTCTCTTGATTCTCCTGAAAGCCTGGCCTGTTTTTGTCTCGTGGGCCTACTGTGAATGTACCAGGTGGAGAGTGTTGTTGCTTTTTTTTTTTTTTTGCCTTGGCCCCTAGGATGCTCAGAGCCCTATCGCAGCCTATTTTCCCCATGGGAAGCTTCTTAACGCTGCCCATACATCCAGCTCCTGTCCATAGTCACTCACTTGAGTGTTGTCTCTCTTCCTGAGTGTTTCACAGCCATCCCTGGGGCTCTGGTGCTGGGGAACATCGCTGGGGTGTGTGTCCACCTCCCTTTCCCCCTTTCCACTTGGCTGTGCGTTGGCTCCATCGGGCGGGGGCGGAGGGACTGGCGCCTGGGGTGCTTTGGCACGAGGGACATGTGGTGTTCCTGGTGATGGGTGGTACAAGGGACACTCTTTGAAAGAGTGCCCCATCTGGGGCAGCCCCCAAGGAGACAGCAGTAGAAACTGTGCGCGGATTGTTGAGTCCAGAGCCAGCAAAGACATTTCCTTTCTTTTGCCATCGCTGATGGAGAGGGCCTCTTCGGGCACTGTGTTAAAGAGCCTGTGGTCCTGTCTGAGAACTTGTGAGGTTGATTTGTGCTGTGTCTGCAACAGAACTTTGCCTCTGATTTGCATTCGGGGCTGATGGGAATCCCAGGTTTCCCTGAAGCTGGGCTCGCTGGCCACCCACCACCCCAGCCACTGTTCTTTCCCTTTACACTTCCAGATGGTGGTCCTTGAGCCCTGCCTGGGCACTCATGGTGTGTGTGTGTGTGTGTGTGTGTACAGGAGGCCTGCCCCTCAGCATAGCCTGCTGGGGCACACAGGGGATGCCGGGGACAGGGCTGGACCCGGGGCATCCCACGGGCCTGAGAAGAAGCCTGTCAGGGGCACACCAGAGCAGTGTGGGCTCTGAGAGCACCCCTGGAGGTCACCGGGAAAGAAGCGTGGCAGGGGATGGGCGTGTGGGGAAGGGTGAGCTGGGGCACAGTCCTGGGCAAGTGAGTGGAGCTTTCAGAACCTTGGGTATGAATCCTGGGGGCACCCAGGGCCCCAGCCTGCCTCCTTCTCTTCTGGAAAGCCACGTGGAACCTGGGTAGCAGCTCCTGGGTTCCAGATCCACAGGCAGGGGAGGTCCTTTGGCAAGGGTGTTCCCTGCCGGGCAGCTAGGGCAGGGGGACATACATGTCTTTGCCTTTCCTGTGGCTCTTTGAACCATGACAGTCCCACGAGGAGACTTTCCCACATGCACACAATGGAGACAACGGAAACATGGTGCTGGCCCGTGAACTTGCACCACGGATTTTCCCCATCTGTTCAGCTCGATGCCAAGAGAGAGCCCGAGGCCAGGCCAGCCCCAGGGCAGAGAGGCTCTTAGGGTCTTAACCTCTTCCAAAGGAGTCCCTGCCTCTCCCTAGAGGCTCCGAGTGACTGGGGAAGAATGCAGACATCAACACGACTGCTGCGCAGAAGAGGGTCCCCTCCCTTCTCCGCTGGGACAGGCGACGGGGCGGCAGCTCCACCTGCAGGTGCCCTTCCTGGGCGGCCATGCTCCTGTCCACCCCCTCTCCCCTTGCTTCCCACCCCCAGCAGTGAGCCCGAAACCACAACCACGAGGCCTGGGGTCGGCAGGCACTGCAGGCACATCTCCTTAGCCCCTCCCTTCCCTCCACAGCTGTGGAAACAGAGTCACAGGGACTCGGGGAGGGCACGTGACCAGACCCGTCTTCCTGGCTCCCTCCCTGCTCTGCCTGCCGTTCCTCCTGCCCGGATGCCCCAGAGATGCCCCGACACTCTGCCTGGGGGCAGTGGGCTGTCTCATGGCCCAGCCCCGTCATGGTGGGGTCCACGGACAGGGTCTGGCCAGGTGTCTCCTTGTCCTACCGAAGAGACACCTTAGGACAGGCAAAGCCAGGCTGGCATCTGTGAGCAAGCAGGGAAGGGAGAAGGAAAAGCCAAAACTTTAAGGTATATGGACTGTGAAATTAAATCGAAATACTCAAATAAGGAATCGCATAACAACATAAGCAAAGATGTTTACCAGGGCTTGAAGTTAAATACAGATTTTTTCATAAACCCAAACACAAAACGCAATAAAGCTCTGTGGAATGTTAAATATAATTTACAGTGGAAAGAGCTCTCCTTGCCATCATAAACTATGTGTGCAACGTCACTGTCACGGTGCTGGGCAGCCAAGCTCTGCGGCCCTGGCACGGGCAGGCCAGGCGCCATGGCCGGACAGTGCAGGGTGAGGGCGGGGTGCCCAAGTGCAGTGTTGCCGGTGAGTCTGGTGGTCCGGGTCTGGCTTTGAGTGCCAAATTTGTCCTGCCCCCAGACATGGCCATAAAACTCTGATCCAGGAGAATCATCTCCAAACACAAAAGTAGCCTTCGAGTAGCCGCCCTGGTGCTAACCAGTTCCTGGCCCCACCTGGCCTTGGCCTTGGGGGCCTTCTCACCTAATATGGCCAGGGGCAACACAGGCCTCCTCAGTTCTCTACCTGGAGACACCAGCCATGGGCCAGCAGATGGAGGCCAAGGGATCCAGGGTCCTATTTCTGCCCCTTCTTTTCAGTCAAACACTTTCATAGGAGAGGGCCTTATAGCCATTTACACTGTAGAGAGAATGAGCTCCTTTATTGTGTCCTCTCCCTCTCTGGCTGTGGAATGTGGAGCTAGAATCTTTGTGGACCCTGGAAATTCACTGGCTTAGAAAGGGTTGCAGAGGGGGAGGAAGCAGCCTAGAGTTGCTCGCCTGATTCCCGGTGAGTTCTGGTTAGAATCTGAGTTTCTGGCCTTCCAGGCCTGGGGAGAGCAGTGATTATCAGTCAGAGTTCTTAACTGGGAAAATCTGCCCAGTGTGGCAGCCTCACCAACCAGAGCCACACAGCCTCCCCTTCAGGTGTATGGGCAGGTGTGTGTGTGGGTGTATAGATGTGGGGGGGACAGGTGTGTAAAACTATGTGTGTGGTATGTAGGCAGGTGTGTGTGTGTGTGTGTAAAGCTGTGTGTGTGGTGTGTGGGCAGGTGTGTAAAGCTGTGTGTGTGTGGGCAGATGTGTGTATGGGAGCAGGTGTGGGTGGGTGGGCAAGTGTGTGTGTGTGTAAGGCTGTGTGGGCAGGTTTGTAAAGCTGTGTGTGGTGTGTGGGCAGGTGTGTGTGTATGTAAAGCTGTGGGGGGGTGGGCAAGTGTGTAGGTGTGTATATGGGGGCAGGTATGGCAAGGTGGGGGGTGTGGGTGTGGGCAGGTGTATGTGTATGTGTAGCTGTGTGTGGGTGTGTGGGCAGGTGTGTAGGTATGTATATGGGGGCAAGTGAGGTGGGGTGTGGGGGGTGTGGGTGTGGGCAGGTGTGAGTGTGTATAGCTATGTGTGTGATGAGTGGGCAGGTGGGTGTGTGGGTGTGTAAAGCTGTGGGTGTGGTGTGTAGACAGGTGGGGGGGGCATATAAAGCTGTGTGTGTGGTTTCTGTGCAGGTGTGTGTGTGACATGTTTCTGACTGCTGGGCTGAGTGTGTTCTAGCATCTGTGTGAATGTGAGTACACCTGCATGTCACTCAGGGATGGCAGGGGTCAGCGTGTGCCCAAGCAGCTCTGGACCCCTCTTCCCTGAACTGAGAGGTGGCTCTGTGCAGGCAGGCAGCCCAGGAGGGTGTGGGCTGGGGGGACACTCTCCCCTGGCGCCCTGTACTTGGGGCAGAGCCGCAGCCAGGGCTGCCAAAGGTGGGACAGAATGGCCTTGTCCCGGCCCCAGTGTGTGGGGGGGGTCTCACAGCACATCTCTCTCCTCTGCAGTGGCCCTGCCCCTGTGGTTCACCAGCCCACCCTGTCCACAGGCCAGCCTTAGCCAAGGATGGTGGATGCAACAGCTAAGGCTGGAGGGGCCAGACCCGCCACCCTCACCTGGTTGCTAGGTGGGCTGGGGTGGGGAGGGCCAGCAGCACAGATGCCTTCAGGGGGGTCTGTCTGCCTGGGCTCCCATCCAGCCAGGTGCCTGTCGGGCAGACTCCGAGGAGGCAGCCGGGGACGCATCCTCGCCCCCACTCAGCAGAGGGACACCGGACCCAGAGGCAATGGGCTGGCCGCCTCTTACCAGCCCCCTCCATGCTGAGCCCCTCCCCTGCAAGAATAAGCCCGTAGGCGGCCATCTGCCCACGTGCCCACCTCGCCTGCCAGGTCCCAGTCTGGGAACCGGGCCTCCAGGACCAGATGTGGCCCCTGCCCTCCAGGGGCCCCCTTCTTGAGGGTGGGACAGAGGAGGCAGTCACGGCTGTGTGGCCAATTGATTTCTGTCCTCATCAGCTTGGCCCTGGGGAGGGGTGGGGCCCAAGACGGGCCAGCTGGGTCCCCAGGCCTCTGGGTTCTGTGGGCAGCCCGTCAGGGTGGATGGTGTCCAGCCCACGGGCAGCTGTTCCTCCCGGGGCTGTGCCCCTCCGCCTGCCCGCAAGCGGCCTGGTCACTCTGGAGTTTGCAGAAGGTCGGTGGCCCTTCCCCAGACCCCCAGACCCTTGATTTATGTGCTGCTGCAGGGAGTGTTTTCTTTAAAAACAGGATGGATATGAGAAAAACAACAATGCTGCAAAACCACACTTAACGTGCGGGTTGGGCCGGCTCGTTAGCACTGAATAATCGAGCCTTGGCCACACCACCGGGAAACAAAAATAAACAGCACACACCAAGCACTCAGGACCCAGGCTAACATCCTTGGGGTGCACACCAGGCCCCGGGTACCAGGGCCTTGGGGACAGTGACATCTGTCCTCCCCGTTGGCAGTGGATGGAGCGTGCCTCTGCGGGGTGTCTTTGCTGGGTGCCCGCCCTGGGAAAGGTCACTTGGAGGTGGCCCTCCCCAGGGGGACAGGCCTCCCGACCCCTCCCAGGGAGGAAACTCTTTGTGTCGAACCCAAATCCTGCTCTGTAATTTAAGCCTGCTTCCTCCCGCTCGGGCTTCAGCTAAGATGGGGAACAGCTGGTCGCCTCTCTTTCTCTAGTAAATCCCATCCGACCGCACTGCCAGGGGCGCACCGGCTCGGGGCTCTGAACCTACTGCACTGCCGGGGGCGCACCAGCTCCGGCTCTGGAAGTTGGAAGGGGGGCCGCGAGAGCGGACCTAAGACACTCTCCATCCCCACTCGCCCACCGCCTTTGTGCGGGTGGTGGGGGTACATGGGCTGTCGGGAGGGTCAGGGTCTCGGGGGCAGCACTGACTCCTTTGTGCAGCCAAGTTCCCGGCGCATTGTGTATGGGCCGAACTTTAGCTCACAATTTGGGATTAGAGCAAATCCGAGTATTTTTCTGCATGCCTGCCCGCTCCCGGGCGCCCAGAGCCTGCTGGGTAACTGCCTATTATCCGCCGGTTCCACTCCAGTGCCCTCCCCAATAAAACTTTTCATATCCTTATAAACGAACTCGATTGCCGTGTTATAAACATTTACACTGTGCTAACAGATCATCTCCGCACATCAGAATTGGCTAAATTCCCTTTTCCAGATGAATATATTGAAGGAGATTAGAGATATGATAGCTTTTCAGATTGCTGAACCCAGAGAAATTAGTTTAGTGAGCATTTACAGAGGCTAAATTGGAACCATTAAATAGTGGATTAAATTGATGGCACTTTCATTGTCTGTCCTTCGGTACCGCTGTAAAATCAATTAGCCGTCACCAGCCCATTCTCCATATAGTGATATTGTCATCCTCTCTGGAAGCTGATGCAGAACCTCCCAGAGGCAGGCAAGGGTGTGGAAACACACCTATCAGGTGGCGTGGCAGGAAACAGCCTCGGGACCAGGGCTGCCCGGGGAGAATCCCACCTGCTATCCTGGCTCCACCGCCTCCACCGCCTCCCCGGGGCTGCGCGTGCATGTACGTGTGTGTGTGTGTGTGTGTGTGTGTGTGTCGAGGGCCACCCGTAGCCCTCCCACTGGAGGCTGTGGGGAGAGGCAAGGGTGTGTCTGACCCCGTCCTCTGTCTCCGAGTGGCCCCATAGGTCAGGCCAAAGGTGGCACATGTCTGCAAGAAAGCAGAGTCATGGAGGGTGCAGGAAGGTGGACTGCCTGGAGGTGGTTTTCAGGTTGTATAGGAGCATGTAATTCTTGCTGCCACAGCCCAGGGCTGGGAGCCCTTATAGAGCCACGGTCCAAACAGGGTGTCAGGGCTTTGAGTGGGAGGCACCCTGAGAGGAAACTGAGCCTTAAGGGTCCACAGAGCCCACAGCTGGTGCAAGGTTGCTCTCCAGCCTTGAGTGGCCGCCTTGGGAGACACCCTTGGGCCATGCTGAGTTCTGGAGCATGGGGTCAGGTGAACCTCAGGGTAGAGGAGCCAGGGCCTTGGGATGAGCAGATGGCCTCACAGCCAGTCTGAGTGTAGGTGCGCTTGGGGTGGGAGAGGACAAGGCAAGGGTGCCCGAGGAAGGGGTGCCCTGGGTGAGGGCAGGGACCCTGTCTTGGGCTGGCACTCGCTTGCCCCTGAGGTCAGCATGAGAACTGGGGGTTGGGTGGTTTACCACTGCCTGTGCTGACGGGGAAACTGAGGTCCAAGCATCAGCAGGTAGGAAGGCCTGGTCCTGCCTGGTTTAGGAGACCTTGTTTGTGATCAGTGTGATCAGGCTAAACCAGTGGACCCGCACGCCTTCCAGAAGCAGGACAACAGGGCTGTGTGCGGGCAGAATGGGGTGGTGCAGCTGGGTCTCTCTCTTGGTGGCACCCAGGATCTGAAGGTGGCCTGTGCCCTCTACCCATCCCCCTCCCCGTCCTCCTGAGCTCAGCTCAGAGGACACTTTCTCTGGGAAGGGTGCTGTGATTCCTCCACCCTTCAGTCAGGGATGCTGGGGGGTGTCATGGTGACCACCCGTGTCATGGTGGTCATGACACTGGGTAGGAAATGCTCTACCTGCCTCTCTAGTCTGCACCGGTGCCCAGCCGAGGGCCAGCCCCCCTTGGACAGTGGGAGTAGCATTCATCAGCTCTGGCCACCGAGCAGGTCAGTGAGAATAGGAACAGATGTAGGAGCCCAAGGCCAGGAAAGGGAAGGTCTGCCTGGGGGTGGGGGTAGGCTGTGGGAGCTGCAAGACAGCTGTGGCCAGAACACGTGTGGGCCTTAGTGGCCAAGCAGGAGATGCAAGCACCCTGTGCACACATGTCCTACATTCTGCAGTCTAACTGTGACCCCTCTCGTCCCTCTCGTCAGCCTGGGAAGGTCACCAGATCCCCTACACAGTTGAGGAAACAGGAGGGTTTCCAGGTGGTTAGGGCCCAGCAACAGGGCAGTGTGGGGGTGGGCTTGTACTCAAGGGCCCACCTGCCCCTCCCACCCATGCCGGCAGGTCCCCTCTTGGGCCTGGGCTGAGCTCAGCCCCAGGGTGCACTGCCCTGGTAGCACAGGAACCCCATCCTTCCCCTCCATGCCTCGCTCATGTAGCCTGATGCCCTGGGCGGCTATGTCCCCCTTGCCTCTGCAGCCCGAGGCTCCCCCTCTGGTGCCCAGGCCAGGCAGGGTGTCCAGCAGGGCCTCAGCATGATGGAAGGAGGCTGGCAGATGAGCCCTCCGTGGGGCTGAGATGTAGACATAAATCCTGTAGATTCAGGCTGAGACCCTTTAGGCAGTGCCGGGCCTTGCACTCGGATCTCTGGATGTGTGTGTGTGTGTGGGGGCCCACAGGGGCCCAGAGAGAAAGTGAAACAGAGTGGGCCCATGGGCAAGCAGGTGAAGGCCCTCCTGTAGGTCTACCCCTGGGTGAGGCACCCCTTGGGAGGACAAGCTGCTGGGGAGGGTGCTGAGCGGCCTGTGCCAGGAGGAGTGCAAGCTGTGTGGAGGCAGATGGAGCTCTGCCCTGAGCTTGGAGGGGTGGAGGCCCCCCAGGGTGGGGGGCGGGGTGCCCAGCAGCGCCATGCGTGGTGCAGTGCCGGACATACACGTGCAGAGCCTCAGGAGTCAGGGGGAGCCCCCAGCCCCTTGCTCCCGGCCCCTGCAGGGTCCCAGCACCCTCCCTGTCCTCACCTTCTTGACCCCTGACTCCGGCTGCTCTGAGAACTGGCAGCCCCCCCAGGCTAGTTGAGAGGCCCCTGTTCCAGCGGATTAGCACCCCCCCCAAAAACAACATACTGTGGGTTTTGTATGAGCTCAGCAGGTGGGTGGGAGGCCTCAGAACGGAGAAGGGGGGGCTGCCGTGGGGAAGGGCTGTGGGGACCACTGTCAGGTCAGGTGACACATTGGCATGGAGATGGGTGCTCTGGAGCCTGGTGGGAAATCAGGTCAGAGGCCCCAAAGTTCTGCACCCATCGAAGGCTGAGGGCAGAGGCCAGGCCAGGAAGGGCCCCCTGGGAGTTTGCAAATTGCTTCCTGTGTCTCTCAGCTCCGCTGAGGCCCAGGAGACGCGTCCTTGTCCATTTAATAGATGGGGAAACTGAGGCTTGGGGAAAGAAGGGATTGGCCTGGGATCTCAGATAATGAGTAGAGTGACCCCTCTGGGGCCTCAATTCCAGGCACTTGGTGGGTGCCGACCGTGGGGCCACATCCTTATTTTTCAGGTGGGAGAACCTGGTCCAGAGAGGGTCAGGGGCCTTTCAAGGTCCCACAGAAAGCTGGTAGCAGCAGAGCCAAGGCACAGGCCAGCCTCCTGCTCCCAGCCAGGGCCCTCCACTGGGCGCCCATGCACCCCTCCCTGCTGCAAGCAACCCCCCAATCCTTTGGGCTGGGAGGAGGATAAGGTTTCTGGGCAGCTGTGGGGTGGGTGCGATGGGGTCAGGTGCAGGGGTGGGGGTGGAGAAGGGCAGCACAGGCAGGTGAGAAGGCCAGCCACGGGAAGTTCTCACGAACACACGGATGACCCGGCCCGCCCCCAGCCCGCCAGCCCTCCAGCCACTGACAACTGATATTTAGAGTGGCCGGGCTGTCTGAGCACGTGTGGTCCAGCTGCAGTGGTGAGGCCCCACCTGCGGGAGGATGCCGGGAGCCAATGTGCCCAGCCTTCTCCGAACTCGGAGCTCCCGTCTGTGTGCATGGTGGGCGCCGCATCTGGATACCAAGAGTACTTTCAGGCCTGGGCTCCGGGGGCTCCTCGGTGCGCCGCCCTGGGGACAGCCCCATGGTTGTAGCCCAGATTCAACTCACTGGGTAAGTGGCTTTGCCCCACTGGGTTTCAGTTTCTCCTCCAGGACACTGGACCGAGCCGTCTCCCTCCTCGTCTGGGGGCTGCAGGGAGGTGGGTGAGCCTGGCCCCAAGGTGCGGACCAGGCACAGATGAGCAAACAAGGTGTGTTGTGCTTGTCACGCTGGTCACAGATGGAGTTTCCCGCTTGGCTCCCAGGGGACGTCAGCAGCCTGTGGGGAGGGGCCGGGGTCTCAGAGCCTTCCGTCACCTGGCCACCGGCTCCGGATTCAGGACGGCTTCATCTGGCTGTGATGGACAGCCACAGTCTCAGACTGAAGGTCTGGGAGAACCCAGGCAGAGGCTCGAAGACTCAGGATGGAAGAGAGGAGGGCCCTTTGCCTATCAGTCCATCTGTCTCTCCAGACCACCTCCTGAATGCAGCCGGAGGGACTGGAGGACACGGAAGGAACTCTGAGAACATTGGGCTGGGACTGGCCAGCTACCACGGACATGCCAGGCCAACAGGCCACTACTGTGGGGTGTGTGTGGTCCTGGTGGGTCCCTGAGGATGTAACCGTGTCCTGGGTAGAGCTGGGCCCGAGAGGTCTCCATCCAGAGATCCCCCCTCCTTCCAGCCAGAGGATATGTGTGGCTCCTTTGGAAAAGCTGGCCCAAGGCTGGGCCCCAGGCCAAGGCCAGAGCAGCCTACCTACCAAGGACACAGGGGCCTGGCTTCCTTTGAAACCCTCCTCGTGGGGTGCCATGTGATCCCGCAAGACAGCGGGAGCTTGGAGCCCGCTATCCATCTGCCAGGGGATGGAGGGAAGCCATGGTCGAGAGCGCCTGGCACCGCCAACCCACAGCGGACTAACCACAGTTCTGCCTCTCACGTGGCCATGGGGGGTCATGTCTTGTTGGGGAGAGCAGCTTGACTTCGAGTGTGGGGAGAGGGATGCATGGTGTCACCAAGACACCGTTGGAGGCCAGGCGCACATCAGAACCAGCAATGGGTGCGAGCTTTGCAGGGTGCAGGCTTGAGACACAAGGAGCCGGCATTTCCAAACCGTTTTTACTTATTTGGGGGGTAAAATCTACACGACATTAAATTGGCCATTTTAACCACTTCTAAGTGAACAGCTCAGGGCCACTGAGCACATTCACACTGCTGTGCAGCCATCTCCACTGCCCATCTCCGGAATGTTCCGTCTCCCCACATGGAGATTTTGTCCCCATTACACACAGACCCCCAACTGCTCCCCCAGCCCCAGCTCCACTGGCTACTCGGTGTCTGTGAGTCTCACGATGGCGGGACCTCATGCGAGTGGGTCCCAGTGCGTGTCCTTTCGTGTCTGGCTTGTGTCACTTAGCATCATGTTCTCAGCATTCATCCACGTGGTGGCGGGTGTCAGAATTTGCTTCCAATTTAAGGCTGAAGAAACTTTCATTTTTGAGTAGAATCTGGAGAAACCCACACAGTGTCAGCGTCACCCGTGATGGGGCAGACAGCCCAGTTCCCTGGCCCGAAGTCCTGGGGATGCACACCATCACTTCTGTGATGTCCCTGGGGAACACGCTCCTTGTCATGAGGGGGTTCTGCGAAGCAACAGCAGCACCAGAGGAAATGTGGGTGTCTCAACAAAGACTGATTTGTCCCTGAATAAAGGTGACTAAGGAAACATGGCTGCTAAGTGCCTCGTGAGGCCTGGGACAGGACGTGGATGTCAGGACGTGGATGTCAGGAGGACAGCTGAGGACATCGAGTCAGTGTTTGTTCCTCATACTGCGCTGTGCCCCAGGGCCAGCTCACATGGGCCCACAAGAGTTGATTGTTACATGTTTAGGAACTCTGCAAGCCAGTTGTACGTTATTGAGATTGGCTATGGTGGAGGAATTCGGATCATGAAAATCAGCTGAAGGCACAAAGCAGAGCCGCCTTCTCCTTCTCGTGTTCCTTCTCCTCCTCCTTGTTTTGAGAGCTTGCATGCAAGCGCGCTGCTGGTGCTGTGAGACATGACATTAGGGGAAGCTGCCTGAGGGCAGATTGGAAGACTGGGCACTATTTTGCAACATTTTTGCAAGTCTGAAATTATTTCGAAATAAACAGTTGAAAAATAAAACAATTCTAAAATCAGAGATTGAGCTCATCTCCTGGCAAGCCATTCCCTGTCTCTGTCTCCTTCAGAGGTGTCAGATACCAGCCAGGCCTGACCAAGTAGGCCTGGTACCCCAGCCTCTTTCTTGGAATAAAATCTTCCTCCAACCCTTGGGGTAATATACCAGCCTTGTTTCCTTATCCTCCTTAGTTCCTTTCAGTCTTTTATACAAGCTCTAAATTCATTCATCTATCTATTCATTCATTTATTCATCCATCCAGCTATCCACCCACACTCTCATCTATTCATCCATCCATCCATCCATCCATCCACCCACCATCCACCCATTCACCCATCTACCCACCCATCATCCATCTATCCATCTATCCATCCATCCATCCATCCATCCACTCACTCATCCATCCATCCATCCACACCCATCCATCCACCCATCCATTCATTCATCCATCCATCTATTCACCCACTCATCCATCTATCCACCCATTCATCCATCCATCCACCCATCCAACCCCACCCATCCATCCATTCATCCATCTATTCACCCACTCATCCATCCATCCATTCCCACCGATCCACCCATCCACCGATCCACCCATCCATCCATCTATCTACCCACTCATCCATACACCCATCCATTCATCTACCCATCCATCCCCACCCATCCATCCATCCATCCACCCATCTATCCACCCACTCATCCATCCCCACTCATCCATCCATCTATCTATTGATCTGTCAATCCATCCATCCATCCACCCACTCATCCATCTACCCATCTATCCATTTATGTCCATCCATCCATCCATCCATCCCCACCCATCTACCCACTCATCCATCCATCCATCGATCCATCCATCTATCCACCCACTCATCCATCCATCCATTCATCCATTTAACTGTTCTGTTCCCCTCCATCCACCCATCCATCCATCTTTCCTTCCCTCCCTCTGTCTCTCTCTTCCTTCTTCTACCATTTATTGAGTAACTTAAATGGCAATAGCATTGTGCTGGTTCATTGTTCAGTAATGAGCAAAACAGACAAAGCCCCTGACCTCATGGAGCTCATATGCCAATGGGAGGGGGAGAAAGCAAGCAAACAGGGGAAGAAACCTATGAATTATACATGAAGGAAGGGACTACGTATTGATGGGATATCAGGGGAAGAGGACATTTACTCAGGTGGTCAGGGGAGATTCCTCAGAGAGGTGTCATTTAAACTGAGACGAAGGATGAAGCAGACAGTCACGTGGGGTTTGGGGGAGGGCATCACAGGCAGAAGGAACAGTATGGATAAAGGCTGGGAAGCTGAGAGGAGCCATCATATTCAAAGAACAGATAGAAGGCCAGAGTGGCTGGAGGTCCTGTGCAGAGGAGGAGAGGGCATGAGGTTCCAGGCTGGAACCACAGGGGCTAAGAGGCCTGGGGAGAAGTGGGGGTTGTCTTCTGCATTCAGTGGGAAATGTTGGGGGTGTCAATCATAGGAGTGCCTTGATAAATGCTCGCCATGATTGCTGTAAGGAGAAGACATGCAGAAGCAGGGGGACCACGGGGAGGTTGTGGAGGCATCCGGGTGTGAGAGGTCAGCAGCTCAGGTGGGGCTGATGAGGAAGCAGGGGGAGCTGCCAGGCCGTGCTTGGGGACAGCTCCCTGAGTCCTGGCTCAGCAGCCAGGTAGATGCAGGCATGGGTACGCGACCAAAAGCAGGCAGAGCCTTAGGGCCTGAGTGCAGCATCAGCTGGTCCTCGGGAGCCTTGGAGGCCCAACCCATATCCAGGCGCAGATGCTGAGTCACTGGCTGTACATGAGCTTTGGAGGGGCTGCAGGCATAAAGTCAGGAACTGTAGGCACACAGATGCCCCCTGGGCCCCCTCTCCTGGCACATCCCAGGCATGGGCCTGAGCGTCACTGCATCTTCCCCAGCTCCACCATAAAGTCCAGGCCTGTGACCACTGTGTTTGCTGTTTGCTCCAGGCACATAGGGAGAGTTGAAGAGGGTTAGACCATGCTGGGGTCTGACCCTGATGTCCTAGCAGGCTGGTCCCTGAAGCTACAAGTCCCGAGAGGCACCATGAGCTGGGGGACCCCTTGCCAGGGGGTGCTGGAAGCCAAGCCAGCCCTGGAAAGTAATTTGGCAGCGTGAAGTAAGCACTGTGGAAATGTTCAGCGCCTTTGACCCAGTAATGCCACCTCTGGGATGCTCTTCTGAGGAAATTATCCAAAATATGGCAAGAGCGTCAGGCCCAAAGATATTCATTGCAACATTATTTTTAATGACCAAAAAAATTGGAAGCTGCTGAAATGTCCAACAATCAGGGAGCCGTTTAGGAGATTGTAGTACACACACTCAGCGGAATACTAGGCAGGCATTAAAAGGGGTAATTATGAAGAGTGGGTGGTGATATGCAAGTGCATCTACAATGTCACATTGGAAGCAGCGTATAGAACTATGTGCACATTAAGGGTGTGATGATGTAAAACACACGCATCGGGAAAATGCCTGGAAGAAGGTGGAGCGGCGTGAGGACAGTGTGGCAGTGAGGTGGGGATATAGACAATGACTACTCTTTTTGGTTTTTGACTTTCTATGAAGCGTTACATCACTTAAGTAAGTTAAAGTATTTAGAGTTTATTGCAGGATGGCGGAATTATGGATATATTTTTATCACTTCTTTGCACTTTTCTGGATTTTCCAAATGTTTTCCTGGGAAGAGGATCTCTCTGGCCCTGTGATGGGGAGAAGATGGAATGGGGCTAAAGAGCCTCAGGGTGACCAGGGGAATACCACCTCAAGTGGGGCATGGCTGTTCCCACCTTCACAAGGTTTGTCTGGTGATGATGATGTGGTGGTGATGGTGATGAAGGTGATGATGATGAGGCAGTGATGACGATGATGGTGGTGGTCGTGATGGTGATGATGGTGGTCATGATGGTGATGATGGTGGTGGTGGTGATGGTGATGATAATGGTCATCATGGATATGGTGATAATGGTGATGATGCTCGTGACAAACGTGGTGATATTGGTGATGGTGATGATGATGTTGACAATGCTGGTGATGATGATGGTGATGGTGATGGTGGCGAAGGTGTTGATGATGAAGGTGATGGTGGTGGTGGTGGTGGTGATGATGATGAAGTGATGATGATGAAGGTGTGATAGTGATGATGGCGATGATGGTTATAGTGATGATAGTGATAATGATGTGATGATGCTGGTGATGATGATGGTGATGGTGATGGTGGTGATGGTGATGATGGTGGTGACATTGTGATGGTGGTGAAGGTGATAACGGCGATCACAGTAATAAGAGCTATAATTTATTCAGCACTCATGCACCATGACTCTGCTCAGTCTTTCAGATAAACTATTTGGGGGCTGGGTACTATTTGATCTTTCAGCTGGTAAAGGGTAGAGCTGGTACGTTACCCAAGTCCATAAAGTTCCAGTGCCTGGGCCAGAGGAGGCTGGAAGGAGCTAGGCCGAGGTCTGTGCTGTTTGGGCCCTGGTTACCCACTGGCAGAGGAAAAAGTAGCACGGGGGACAGTCCAGCTATGGTCCCTCCATGGAGAGGTGGTTCAGGGGAGCAGCAGAGAGCACAGAAGGCCCTGGGGTGCAGGTGACGAGCCAAGTGGGGGCCCCACCTGGTCAAAGTTCCCATTTTGCAGATAGAAGTTGAGACCTGCAGAGGGGCAGGTGGTATATCAACCACGGTTTTTACTTTTTGTATTTTATGATGCTTTGATATGTCAGGGGCCTTGTGGCCAGGGAGAAAATGCCCTCCCTGGGCTGGCCAGTCTTAGGGGTAAAACCAACCCGTCCAAGCCCATACGCAACCCCTCTTCTGTCAGGTTCCCACACCCCAGCCCAATCTTTCACTGCTCTAAGTCACCTGCGGCCTGGTACTGGATAAGAGCCAGTCTCCCAATAGCCCAAAGCCACCAAGATTCTTCAAACTACCCAATCCTACACTTGCTCAGCTGCTGACTCTGCCTTCCCCTGAGAAGCATAAGTGTTCTGGGCTGTGCTCCACCCACCATGCCACCCGCCTCTGTGGGCCATGCTTCCCTGTGTGGCCCCGCCGGGCCTGCCCCTCCTCTGGGGAAATGAAAAATGGCACTCTCCTGTCAGAGCGGTGGCCTCAGCCTTACTGGAACCAATGAAAGCAGATCCTATACCGACTTCAAGTGGCAGGGACGGCCCAGGGTCACCTGAGAGGGCAGATTGGGCTCCGACATGAGGCTGTGATGGGGTAAGAAAGGGGACTGCTGGTCCCAGGGGAGGGTAGGCTGAACACAGAAGGAGGAGATTCGAGCTTCTCAGTTCTACTCTCTGGCTACTGTGAGACGGTGGCGTGTCCTTGCCTGGCTCTGGGCCTCCTCTGTGGCCCCAGGGAAGGAGGGTGGTGTCATGACACCCAGACCTCAGGTGCTCCAGAGCTGAGGGCCAGGTCACACGTGGGCCCTCACCCATCCTTGTCCCCTTCCTAGGGGGGGCCACTGCCCTGCCCAGGCGACAGAGGGTGGGCAGGGCCAATTGCGGGGTGTCAGGTGTGTGGGCCCAAGCAGTAGCTGGAGCTGGGCTGGGGAGCAGCGGGGGGACCCCCATTCCCGCGGGACCCCTAGCCACTGGGGAGCCACCTGCCCCGGCTCAGCTACCCTTCATCCTGGCACCGTGCTCCGTCCACCTCCCTGGCGGTGTCGGCTCCCAGGCACAGCCACGGCCAGCCCGGCCGCCTGACGTTGAGGGCTCCCTCCTGTAATCGGCAATTTTGTCACATTTATTCACAGCAGAGTGGGTTGTGGGGGCCCCGCCGTGAACCAGCCTGCAATGCTGTGGCAGGTTGTTTTCTCCCTGCTGTCGCGGCCATCTGGCTGATGGGCCAGCGGCTGGGCTGATATACCGACCTGGGGCCACGCTGAGCCTCTCCCAGGGTCCACATACTAGCGTGCCCCCCACCTATGGCACTCCTGACCTCCCTCGTGGACCCCAGGAACCAGGCCTCAAGGAGGGGAGGGTTGGCAAGCTGGGCTTGAGGCTGAGAGCTCCTGGGGTGGCGGGCTGGCGGGCTGGCTTCTTATCAACAGCCTGTGCCCCCTCCCCTGCAGGCAGAGCAGAGTGCAGGCTGTGTCCCCCCCGACCGGTCCTCACCTGGGCGCCAGCTCCCCCTGGGAGCCGCATGTGTTTCTGACCATTCGTGTGTGTGTGTGAGTGTGCTCGGCGGCCAGGCAGTTTCTGGGTCGTGCCGCTACTGTTCTGTCAATGGCAGGGCTTGGCACCACAGTCTTTCAGGGCTTCTGACAACCCCCTCCAGCAGCCTGGCCACCGCAGGCTGAGGTGTGTGACACCCTGGTGTCCCTCAACTGGGGGCCAGGGGGAGAAGCAGGAGTCAGCATGCAGGAAGGCCCGGGGCCGGGACCGATCATGGGGACCCACCTGTCTGCAAGCAGGGAAACATTTCTCCAGGAGCTGGGGGAGGGGTGGGGGCCCAGAGCAGACAGGACTGGACAGCGCGCACGTCCACCACGTGGACTGGACCGGACAGTACACACATTCAGTCCCCACCACGTGGACCGGATCGGACAGCACATGCATTCAGTCCCCACCACGTGGACAGGTCTGGACAGTGCGTTCAGGCCCCACCACATGGACTGGATAGCATGTTCAGTACCCAGCAGGTGGGGCACCAAGGTGTTTTCTCTAAGAAATACATTATTTCAAAGATTCCATGAGACAATTTCACTCTTGTTAAGATGCTTAATAAACACACACACGCACACCTAATGTATACACACACGTGCACACACACACTCCTAATACACACACACATGCACACACCCCCCAATGTATACACACATACACTTAATATATACACACACATACACACATACTCCTAATATACACATATACATACACACATCTAATATATGTATATACACACATATATACACACCTAATACACACACATACACACCTAATGTATACACACACACCTAATATATGTACAGATACACACAACACACAGACACATGCACCTAATATACACACACATACATATACACACCTAATATATATAGAGATACACACCACACACATATATATATACATACATACAGTTGCACAACCTAATATATATGCACACATATACACACCTAATATACATACACACACACACATCTAACATACACACACCTAATATATATGTAGATGCACACATACACCAAACAACATAACAAGTGCTGGCGATGACGTGGGGACACAGGAGCCTGGGGGAGTCGTTGTGGGAACTTACGATGGCGCCACTGCTGTCAAACTCAGGGCAGACGCCCCTCAAACACTCACACGTGGAATCACCACATGAGCCAGCAGCCCCACTCCTCCGTCTGGGTCCAAAAGAAGTGAAAGCAGGTGGGAGCGCCTGGGGGGCTCCGTCGACTGAGCGTCCAACTCTTGATTTCGGCTCACAGTTCGTGAGTTCAAGGCTGGAGTCCAGCTCTGTGCTGACAGTGTGGAGCCTGCTTGGGACTCTCTCTCTCTCCCTCTCTCTCTGCCCCTTCCCTGCTTGTGTATGCTCTCTCTTTCTCTCTCTCTCTCAAAATAAGTAAACTTAAAAAAGAGAGAGAGAATTGGAAGCAGAGACTTGAACAGAATCTTTGAGCTCCCGTGCTCATGGCAACATTATTCACAAGAGCTAAAACGTGAAAACCCACCAGTGGATAAATGGGATCACAAAACGTGGTCCATCCATATATGGAATATTGTTTAACCTTCAACAGGAAGAACTGTCACCTGCTACAACATAGATGGACTTTGAGGACATTATGCTGAATGACATAAGCCAGACACTAAAGGATGAATACCATACAGTCCACTCACACGAGGTCCCGGGCTTGCCAGACTCACAGACAGTAGACAGCAGGGCCGAGTCTGGGGGAGCAGGTGGAAGTCCATGTATACTGGGGGCAGAGTTTCAACTGGGGTGGATGGAAGTTCTGAAGACAGATGGTGGAGTGGGAGGCCTGGGGGAGGGAGGGGTCAGTGTGTAATGGGGACAGAGTCTCAGTGTGGGGAGATGGAACGTTCTGGAGACGGACAGTGGTAATGGCCACATAGCAGTGTGCATGTGCTCGGTGCCCTTGAGCTGTTCACTGAAAACGGTGAAGGTGGTGGATGCTATGTGTATTTTACCACATTAAAGAATTCTGTGGGGCCACCACCTATGGAGATGTCCTGTGTGAGAGTCCACTGTGGCTTGTTCCAGGGACTAGCATTCTGTGACACTTCCAGGCCCTGGTGACCCTGCTGCCTCCACAGGGGAGGGTGATGAGGGAATGGGGACCATGTGGGCTCCCCCCAGGAGACCTGACCTTGGGTGGGATGCACATTGAGCCAGGACTCGGGGGCTGGGTTGGGCCAGACCAGAGACAGCCTGCTGGGGATACCTGGTCATTTTCAATGCCGACAGCCACCCCAGAAAAGTCTCTTAGGTGGCAGTGAGAAATTGACTGGTTTTGGAGCAAAACCAAAAGCTAGAAGTTGTGTGGGGACGGGAGGTCCACATGCGTTTGTCCACTTGTCCCCGGGGGAGTGGGTCCTGTCGCCAAGGTCATCCGCTGCATCTGCAAGGCTGGGGTCTGAACGCTGACCTGGGGCCTATCTCAGGACCCCCATGTGGGGGTCGAGGCACCTCCCCAAGGGGGCTGGCCCTGAGGTCCTGTGGCTCCTGCTGTTCATCTGGGCCAGAGCAGGGCCCAGGCTGGACTGTTATCCTCCCCCTTCCCAGAGGGACTGAGTGACATCAGAAGCCACACCTGGGCTCTGGTCTGAGCTCACTGGCCAGGTGGCTCTGGACAGAAAGGCTAAGTGCCCATGTGGCCCTTAGTTTTTCCCTCTGTGCAATGGGAAGAGAACCTATCTACAGGGGTGGGGACCATCTTCCCTCCCGGCCCTACTGGAGCAAGAGGGACATCTGCTCTGAAGTCACAGGAATGGAAAGAAAGCTCCTGGTCCAGAGCTGCCCAGATGGGGACAGTAGGTGCCCACAGCCCGGCCCCACTGAGAGCCCACTCCCCGAGGGGGAAGGGTGGGCCAGGGCTCTCTCCCCATCACCATGCTAAGTAGGTGTTTGCATGTTTGAAGCTCCGAGGCAGGCTGCTATTTTCCTAAGGATTAGGACCAGCCACAGCTCTTTACACAGCGATGCCCTCCGGCTAGGGCACCACGGCTTCATGGAGCTCACAGCCAGGCCAGTGGGGTGGGCAGAGGCCCTGGCACTGGGTGGGGGCTGGGGGCTGACAGCACACTGCCTGCCTCTCTGGCTGCTGTCCCTGCCCCGCACTGCCGTGGGCGGAAGGCGCCAGCCCAAGTGCAGCGAAGGTGTGTCTGAGCCAGGTCAGGCTGTGTGCACTGAGGGCACGTGGGTCCCCCAGACAAGGAAGCGGCTGGTGTTTCCTACCTGTGGAGATGGTCATGCTTCGGATCTGTCGGGCTAAACAAAGTGTGATCTGACAAGTGATGTCACCTGCTCCTTTTGACCTCTTCCACTCTGGCTCTTAGAAACAAGTGACAAACCGTGTGGCCTGTGTGATGTGTGTCTGGACGTCAGCATGTCTCTTTCAGTGACTTCAAACCAATCACAGGGTATCCCTGGGCCTTCACGTTCTGCATCTGGAAACACACAGGGCCTCCTATGAAGGCACGGCCTGTGCAGAGGGGTGGAGGATGGAGGATGGAGGCAGGGGCATGTGGGTGGGAGGCCTGTGTGGAGTGAGGGGTGCAGGCTGACCACAGCTGGGAATGCCAGGCTGCAGCTTGATCCTGAGGAGAGGCAAGAGTCGGGGTCAAAACCCTTCCCTGTCAATCTGGTGACTTGCTTGACCAATAGGATGTGGCAGACATGCTGTCTGGACCCCTGAGCTGGGTCATTGAAGGCCCACAACTTCTCCTCTCCCACCTCTTGGGACCCTCTCTCTGGGAGCCTTGCTGCTGCAGAAGAAATCTGATTACCCCAGACTCCCAATATGGAGAAGCCCCTCTTGGTTTGCAGCCCAGCTGTCTTATCTGAGTCCAGCTCTCCATCTGTCCCCACCTCTGCACCCTCAGATCAGGCCCAGCCCCAGGGCATCCCCCTGGACCAGCCCTAGACCCAGGGCACCAGCCCCACTAGCCCCAGATCCAGGGCACCCCTTCTCTGGACCAACCCAGAGCCAAGGAACCCCCTCCAGACCAGACTCAGATCCAGGACACCCCCTCTAGACCAGACCCAGACTCAGTGCATCCCCCTGGACCAGACCTAGACCCAGGGCACCCCCCCAGACCAGACCCAGACCCAGGGCACCAGCCCCACCAGCCCCAGATCCAGGGCATCCCCTGGACCAGCCCCAGCCCCATGCTGGGGAGGTGAGAACTGCTGCGTGACCTTCAATGACAGAGAGAAAAAGGAGTCACCTAGGTGAGCACTGTCTGAATTCCTTACACCAAAGTAGGTAGAAATCATACAATGGTTATTGTTTTAAGCTGCTAAGTTTGGGGATGGTTTGTTACCCAGCAGGAGCATGTAGGAGCATGCTGATACATCACTCTGTTCCTCAGGCTCCATTCCAGCCCCACCAGGAGTCCTGGTGATGCCCTGCGGAGCAGAAGGGTCCGCCTCAGACTCGCAGGTTGCACTTGGCTGTCTTGGTCTGTTCAGTGTCCTTCAATCTGGAGCAGCCTCTCTGGCCTCTGTGACCTTGGCACCTGAAGTTCACAGGCCATGTTGTGGGAACTGAATCTGCTGTTCCTTCAGAATGAGGTTCACGGTTAGGCAGAGTACACAGGACACTCCCCAGGGGCCAGCTCCTGTGTCCTGCGTCCTGGGAAGGCCTTGATTTAGTTTCATTCCTTCTTGGCTTTGACCTCTGATAGACGGCATGTCTGCCAGAATGCTCCGCCATAAAGCTGCTTCCTTTGTAATTAGTGCGTTCTTGAGAGGCAGCATTTTGGGACTGCAAATGCCCCGTTGGTCACCGAAGTCCCCATGTCCTCACATATGTGCTTGTTGCAGTTTTGACATAGATGCCACTTTGGCCGAGTTCAAATCCGCCCACATCATTACCCACGCTAATGTTGGCATGGCCCAAGACTGGCCAGTTGGAGCTGGCACCTGATAGTCCCACCCCTTCCTGGCAGAGGGCATTTGGGCCCCTCTTGTCCCCTTGATGCCCAGCCCTGGAACCAACATCTCTTTAAAGAGCTCTGGGTCCTTTCGGAAGAGAGAGGGGGCTCACACACCAAGGACTCGGCTCTAAGAGGGTGAGTTGCTCCCTGGTGTCACTGCCCCAGGAGGGCTGGGGGCTGCAGGTCAGTGTCACCCAGAGATAGCCGAGTGGATGCTGGCAGGACAGGGGCCTTCCTGTCCACACTGGCCACACCTGCTCCTGCTGCCCCCAGACGCAATTCACGAAGGGCCCGGACGGTGGCCCCGAGGCAGGTGGAGGCCGCCTACCCGAGCTGCCAGCACACGCACCCAGCACCAACTCAGGGCTCAGGGAGCCAGGAGCATGCCCCGTGTGCATGCAGCTGGACTAGGGTACATGCACGTGGATGCGCATGTTCATGTGCATGCTTAGGAGTGGGCGTACATCAGGAGCCCTCCCTGGGGCATGTGGGTGTTTGTGAGGTGTGTGTTTTGGTGTACGTGTGGTGTGTGAGCACGTCCACGCCTTGGAGGGAGCTGGAGGGTCTGAGGGTGTGGAGGAGGTGCCTGAGCAAGGGCGAATGTTCACACATGCATGCTGGTGTGCAGACCCACGGATGTTCACGTGTGTGCATATATAGGCCTGGGTGTGAAGCGGTTCCTCAGGTGGGAGGTGTCCATGTCTGTCAGAGCACACCTGTCCCTGTACATGTGGGCACATGTGCCCACGTGTGGTGGCATGGAAAGGACCAGGCCGCGGGCACTGGAGACCCCATGGAACCATTCCATCCTGACTCTACAAGAGGCTGACCCATGCCCAGCCCCTCCCGACAGCCTGGGCTGGGGTTTGGCCAGGAAGTTTGTAGGAGTCGCTGGCCATCCTCCACGCTTGCCTCCACCCTGCCTGCTGGGCTCAGCCCCCAGGGATCTTGGCGGGGGGAGCTGGAGGAAACTGAGAGGCCCAGAGAGGTCAATGGGCTAGTCTAAGGGTGCACAGCGGGTCAGCATGCTGCCTTCCCGGGCTCCTGACCTCTCTGGTGTCAGAAGCATGGTCCCTCTGTCCTGACCACAGGAGAGATGTCTGCTCTGGTCGCCTGAGGGACCAGCTGGGCAGCTGAGGCGAGTCTCTGAGTCTTGTTCTGTTTCTGCAAACCCGGACAGGGTGCAGTCTTACCACTCAGGGCCTGTGGGCTTTTGGGGGACCCTGGAATTAGGCATGGGGGTTGGGAGGCTCCCTCCCACTGGGCCGGAGCTTCAGGGAGCCTCTGTTCTCCCCACTCATCCCCATGGAGGGGGGGCATTGATCCTCAAGGCGGGGGGCCGTCCATGCAGGCAGGCAACGTGGCCCCCATCGATCGGCCGCACCGCCTGCTCTCTCCCTCCAAGCTCCGCTAACGAGCAGATCTGACGGTGCCGCTGGGCCTAATTGGCAGGATGGGCACATGCGTGCCTGTCTGGGAGCCCAGCTGCTGTGCCCACCCCGGCTCGAGCAGCGTGAGGGCCCAGCACCAGTGTCCCGCCCCTCGGGCTGCAGTCGGAGGCCAGCTGGCGTCTGGAGGAAACGCCCACAGCGGGGACGTCAGCGGAGGTGTCAGTGGGAAGAAGGGCCTGGTGTGGGGCGCCCGAGGCAGGCTTCGGTCCCTGTCCCCCTCTAGGGATGGCTCCCATTAGCTCGGAGGCAGCCTGGAACGGTCCCACAGCTGGGGGAGGATGGTCAGTAAGGAGGGTGGGGGCACAGGGACGTGGCGAGGGTCTTGACACCCTGCCACAGGAGCCACAGGAGGACATTAGGAGGCTGAGCCACCACAGAAGTGGGCACATTGGGGCAACAGCTGCAGGTGCCAAGAGGTGGTCACTTCCTCATTGCCTTTGCTGTCCTGCCCATATGGAAGTAAGGTCTTGCCTGCTTCCCATGGGAGCTGTTGCCAACGTAGGTAAGTGAGGGACAGTGGACAAAAGTTGCTTGTAAGGTAGTGAGCTGCCCATCACGGGGGTATGCAAGTAGGAGGTCTGAAAGAGGATTCCTCCTCTGCATGAGGCCAGAAGTCTCTTAGAGTAGACGTGACAGACCTCAGAAATGTCCCTGGGGTCTGCTCAGCTGAGCACAGGACTAGGACGGATGCAGGAAGCAGGGTACATGTCCCTGGAGACTTCTAAGAGGATGGCTGCAAGTTAGAGGACCCAGTGGAGCTCCCCACCCTGCAGCAGACCCCTCACCTGCTTGGCCTGGGGCTCCTCTCATCCCAGTCCCAACCCACAGAATCCAGCCCCTCCCAGGAGGTCGGCCGCAACCCCGGCGCTGGCTCCAGTTACAACAGACAGCCTACAACCTGTGTGACAGGTGGGGACATTGATGCCCGGAGGACACAGGACTGACTGCTCCCAGGCGCCAGCTGACCCTTCCCGCCTGGCTCCCTAGTGCTCATGCCCCCAGTGCTCCCTACGAGAGTGCCCCACCTGCTCACAGCCTGCCTGGTCCTCTCCCAAGCTCTGACACTTCGGGTGAGCCAGGAGCTCCGGCACAGAAGGAAGGGTGGCAGCCCCTTCTGAGCGCTGGGTGCCAGGGAGGCTCCACCACAGGCGTGGGCTGGCCCTGCGGCTGCACCGGCTCAAAGAGCTGATTGTTCACGGCCCTGCAGGCTCTGCCTCTGGTGTCGCCAGGCTGCCAGTCGGAGCCTGACTGTGCTGGAGCCTACCCGCCGTGGCAACTGGCAAACGTTGCGTGGTCAGTGACTGCTCTGTTCCCATACTCCGGAGGAGAATGCTGAGGCCCAGAGAGAAGCAGGGTACCCAGGACCTCCCCTCCCGCCCCCGCCTGGCCAGGGAGGACCCAGGAGGGGGGGCGTGGAGCCTAGGCCGGCCATGGGCACCCCCAGCGCCCACCGGCCCAGACAGGTGTGCGGCTGCCCCACCCACTCACGGCCGCTGGCCGTAAATCAGGCCGCTAATCTTTCACCATCGGCCGGCCTCTTGCGGGCGTGATGGATGGGCTCCCGGCCCCGCCGACTGCTGCGAAATCACTCAGCGGCCAGACAAGCCCTAAATCTGGCGCACCGAGTGTTGAAAGGAGAGATGTCTGTTTTCATAACCTACCTCAGTTACAATAAATATTTAAAATGCGCATTAACATGCTCTCGCCGCACAATCGGCCTCTGTGGCCCCGGCCGCGCAGATTTAATTAGCTCCGGGCTTCCCCCACCGGCCGCGCTCGCCCGTGGACGGAAGGGCCCTGTTTTCTTAAACTCCCGGCCGCCATAAATACTAGCCCGGCCTCAGCGCCACACAGAGCCTTTTGTCTGGCCCCGCTTCCCCTGCCCCAGTGTTGGGGCGGGGCCCCTCTCTGGGTGCTGGGTGCACCCTGTGGGTGCCCATGAGGGGGGGCACGTCCCGGGGTGTCCCGGCTTTCTGGCCTGCTGCCCAGCCCCCACCAGAGCCCCCCACACAGGGGCCCCCAGTCCCAGAGGGGTGGGAAGGCAGGGCCCTCATCCTCTCCTCTCTGGGGCGGCTGCGCCCCATCCTGGCAGGCAGGTGGCCAGTGTGAGGCCCTTCCTTTCAGCCTTGACCCTCATGGGGACAAGCAACGGGGACACTCCTGCTCCCCACGCCTGTAGCCAGGCCCTGAACATCCCTCCAGCCTTGGCTCACTAACTCGCAAAGACTCCCAAGGCGGGGACGGTGTGGCCCCCACTTTAGAGATAAGCAAACAGACCCAGAGCGCCCAGACCCTGGGAGGCCCTGCTCAGCCAGCATCCCTGCCTTCTATGGTCCACACGCTGCTCTCACACAGCACCACCTTGCCTCCTTCCCTTTCTCTGTTTTCTTACAGGTCTGGCACCAGAGCACAGCCTCTCGCTCACAGAGGCACCTGGGCAGCTTACCTGGCTGTGCAAAGGCCCAGAGGCAGGAAAACTGGAGGACAACGGTCCAGGGGCCTGGGGCCCTGTCTGTGGCTCTGGAGGCCTCAAGTGCCAGGATCAGATGGCCAGAACCACCTCCTGTGGGGAGGATGGAGATGGGATGGGGTCAGGGTGGTGTGGAGGCAAGCCAGGCATTCTCCCTGGAGGAGGTGGCTGTAGTGAGTCCCTGCTCCGCCAGCCCTCTGTTCCTTGGCTCCTTGGGAGTCCTCCCCATGCCCCTTGCCTCGCCCAGCCTACAGAAGGTGTGGAACTGGTTGTTTCCCAAGCTGGATATGAGGCTGCCTCAGGGCTGGCATGCATGGCGGGCACCTGGGTGAGGAGGTCCCAATCTTAGTGATGGGTGATTTGAGGCAGGAGTAGTTGGTGGAAATTGGGGCTGGGGTCAGTGTTCCTTGCATGCTCATTAAAGGGGTCGGGCCCTGTGTCCCTCAGACCTATGTGTGGGGAAACCAAGGTGCAAGGGGGGCAGCCCTTGTTCACACGGTGCCCATACAGTGCAGTGGTGGCTTCTGGGGTTGAACTGTGCCCGTGGGAGATATATGCAAGTCCTGACCCTGGGACCTGCAAACCCCCTGTGTCCCTACCCTGGAACCCATGAACCCGACCTTATTTGGAAGTAGGGACCCTGCAGACGTGATGGTTAAGTTGAGGCTGCAATCCAGGGACTGGTGACCTCACAGAAGAGGGGAACATGGACACACATGCAGGGAGGAGGCCACATGGCCACAGAGGCAGAGGTTGGGGTGACATGGCCACTGGCCCAGGATCGCCGGCAGCCCCTAGGAGCTGGACGAGGTGGGAGGGACCCACCCCTGGAGCCCTGGGAGGGAGCACAGCCCTGACATCTCGAGTTCAGACATCTGACCTTGGAACTGGTGGAGGGTCAAACTTGCTCGTCTGAACACCCAAGCTGGTGCTCTGTTCTGGAAACCTGGCCCAGGAATGCGGGTCCTGGCTACCTGTCCTCGCTCCTTCCTGTCCACCCCAGGCATCTGTGGGGTTGGTGAGAGTACCGGCTCTCTGGGGGGTGGACAGCACGTCTCTGCCAGGCCTCGCCTCAGCCCAGCTTCCGGGGCTTTCCGCCTCAGGGCTATGAGTCAGAGTGAGGAAGCTGTGAGGTTCTGGACCTTTCGAGGAGGGGCTGGGATCAGGAGGTGCTAGGATCAGGAGGGACTGGGTAAGGAGGGGCTGGGATCAGGAGAGGCTGGGATCCAGGAGGGGCTGGGATCCAGGAGGGGCTGGGATCAGGAGGGATGGAATTTGCATCTTTCCCAAGTCCTGCCAGGTCTGGGATGTGGGCCCAGAAGGGACTCAGGGAGGGTGGGAGTGCAGTTGTACAGAGGGGCCCTGGGGAATCACAGAAACAGAGGCAAGAGGGCTCCTGGAAGCAGTGTACCCATCTTCTCCACACCATCCCTCTGGGCCTGGAGAGGGGGCTGTGGTGGGCACGGAACTACCCCCCAGAGTGGACTGGGAGAGGCACTCACATCTGTGCCCAGGAGTGGCCTTCTGGCCACAGGAAGTCCTGCTCCATACCTCCCCCCTCGTCCTGCACACTCCTATGGGAAGGAAGGGGTGTGTGTACATGTGTGCACCTGTGCATGCGTGTCCTGGAAGTGAGGATCTGTCTCTCTCTGATGTCCTCAGTGAGTATAAGGCATGGTCCCCAACCTCTGGGAGGTCCACCTGGCCTTTTCTCTGTATGCGTCATTCTCTGAGTAGCTACCAGTGTCCAGCCTGGGCAGAGGGGGTGCCCCGGGGCCCTCCCCGGAGGGGCACATGATCCAGATGGGAAGATGGGCCATGACCAGGTGAATGAGGCACACCCTGAGCAGAGCCATGGAGGAGAAGGGCTCTGCGGACCAGGGCTCCGTCTGGAGGCACACACCGGTGCGTGCGTGCAGGTGCGTGTGTGCAGGTGCGTGTGCAGCATGGCGGGCGGGGCCCTCAGGCCTCGTGGAGCCAGCCCTGGAGGCATGCAGCATCCACTGCCTGAAGCCATCACAGAACAGCCGAGACCTGAGGGGAGCCAACAGGCACCCCTGCACAGGAGGAATATCAGAACAACTGGGGGCCATGTTTTAAAACCACTGTACCTGGGACGCCTGGGTGGTTCAGTCGGTTAAGCATCCGATTTCGGCTCAGGTCATGATCTCATGGTTCGTGGGTTCAAGCCCCGCATCGGGCTCTGTGCTGACAGCCATCTCAGAGCCTGGAGCCTGTTTCAGATTCTGTGTCTCCCTCTTTCTCTGACCCTCCCCTGCTCATGCTATCTTTCTATCTCTTTCTCAAAAATAAATAAAACATTAAAAAAAAAAACCCACCGTACCTGACACAGATTTTCCAGAAAAATCACTCTGGCTAGGGGGCGTGCCGGCTGTGCTCCTCGGAGAGCACGGAAACAGGGGGACAGACGCCCTGCAGGCAGCGGTCAGCGCCAGGAGGCATACAGGCACCCCGCGGTCAGCAAGCAGAGGCCTTCGTGCCGGGACAGGTGGAGGGCTTCTGGGAGCGAGGACAGGGGCAGAGCTGGGAAGGCCACCCTCTGCCCCTGGGAGGTCAGGATAGCCCTTTTGCTGGTCCCAAGACCCTGGGGGTGAGCATGGGGCTCCGACAGTCAGTGCTCTGCAGACACCCGAGCCAGCCTGGCTCCCACCCGTGCACGCCTGTTTATGAAGCGAAGGGTAAGTGTTTAATTAGCCGCCTAATTGCCTGGGTAATTGGGAGGCGCACTCGGCTCTCCAAGTAATCAGTCGGAACAGGCCTCGAAAATATCTGGCCCAATATTCATTAGTGTGGTTCAATCGTTAAACAGCCACCATGTTTGGTTCACGACAAGGCCCAGCAAACAGCTGCGCGCCCGGCAGCCGCCCGCCAGCCCGGGCTGGGCAGGCCGCCCGTGAAGACTGACAGCCAGACAGCCGGACAGACGGCCACTGCCGGGGCTCGCACTCCCGCTCCTCTGGGGCTCTGCCCGCCCCCCTCCTGCCCCCTGGAGCCTAAGCTGGTCCTCTGGTCAGCAGGGCCGGCTTCCTCCTGCCCGCTCTCAGCCCCAGGGAGCCCGGCAGCTGTGTTCCAGGGCTCAGTGCACAGCGTCAGCCACGAGGCTGAGTCCCTGGCAGTACAGGGGTGAGGGTGGGGGCTCCACCCTTGCAAGAAAGGGCTGTGGCCCATTAGTAGCACTTTCCATGTGTGCAGCTCGGCAAGGGGAGGTCCACAAATGTGCCCATTTTACAGGCAGGGAAACTGAGGCCAGAAAGGCAAAGCACCCTGCTGTCGACAGTGCCTGAAGTCCTCAGGAGGTGGGCACAGCCCAGTTGCCCCCTTCCCAGAGCCTTGCCTCCCTATCAGCGTCTGGCCATCAGTGAGAGAAGCTACTGACAGGGCCCATCTGCTGCTATTACTGGAGGCTCACCTGTGGCCTCATGTACTGTCCACCCCCAGTCACTCACTCACGTCCCCTGCAACTGACCCCTGGGTGCCCTCCCCATGCCAGACTCCTACCCTCATTGACTTCCAGGTGGGCACATTGGGGTGGGGGTGGCAGGTATGCTGTGAGGGTCTTTATGGAGGGAGTGGAACCACACTGGAGACAGGACCTGATAGAGGGGGCAGCGCCAACCAGGCAGAGTGGGCAGGGAAAAGCATTCCCAGTGAGTGGAACAGCCAGTGCAAAGTCCCTGAGACAGGAGAGAAGGCAGGAGAGCTTGGAGCCGCAGCGAGTAGGCAGGCAGGGTGTGGACATGAGTGAGCGGTGGGAGTCCCACATGCAGGGTGTTGCAGCAGAGGCCGCTGGCCTTGTCTTCCAGGGTGTGGGGGCCACGGAGGAGGCGTAGAGAGGACAGTGAGTGACACTGTGTGGTTGACATTTTAAAGGACACTTTGTAAGGGGCTTGGGTGGGGGCTGATGGGAAGCCAGGTGCAGGTGTCCAGGTGAGAGGCAGGGGTGCTGTGGACTGAACGGGAGGGGGCACTGCGAACCCCTTCACGCCCAGGCTCCTCCCTTCTCTCTGCTCTGGGCCCCAGGAGGGGAGTTGGCTTCACCGCAGGCTCTTGCTCTCTGGTTTAGGGCAGGCGACGAAGGAGGGAAGGGGTGTGTTTCCTCAGCTCACCTGCTCTTCCTCTCAAGGCCTCAGCCTTCCCTACTTCTCCAGGCCTAGGCAGCTTGCCTGCCAAGCCCAACAGGCCTCCAAGTGCCCACACCTTGGAGAAGCTTTTTTTGTTTTAAATTTATTTTTGCAACATTTTTATTTATTTTTGAGAGACAGAGTGTGAGCAGGGGAGGGGCAGGGAGAGAGGGAAACACAGAATCTGAAGCAGCTCCAGTCCCTGAGCTGTCAGCACAGAGCCTGATGCAGGGCTGGAACTCATAAACCATGAGATCGCAACCTGAGCCGAAGTCAAACACTCAAGCGAGTGAGCCACCCAGGTGCCCCTTTAAGAATATAAACTGTACTTTTAGCATTTCAAAATTTTTATTTAAAAATGAAAGTTAAAAGCTAACCCACAGAATGAGAAAAACTGTTTATACAAATACTATTTCTGATAAGGGACTTGTATCCAGAATACATAAAGGACCGTAAATGAAAACTCCCAGCTCAATAATAAAATGACAATTAATCCATTTTTAAAATTGGTAAAGGACTTTTTTTTAAATGTGTATTTATTTTTAAGAGAGAGAGAGCAAGTAGGGCAGGGGCAGAGAGAGAGGGAGACACAGAATCTGAAAGAGGCTCCAGGCTCTGAGCTGTCAGCACAGAGCCCCATGCAGGGCTGAAACTCATGAACGTGAGATCATGACCTGAGGCAAAACCAAGAGTCCGATGCTTAACTGACCAAGCCCCCCAGGCGCCCCTGCCCTAACCGCTCTTAAGGGAACAGTTCAGTGGCATTAAATATGTTTACAGTGCCGCACGACCACGCCAGTCCCGCTTCCCAGCCGAAAGGGAGGCCCCTGCCCATTGGTGGTCACTCCCCGCCTGGCCCCCTGGGCGCTGTCCCCCCTCCACACTCCGTCTCCAGATGTGCCTGCTCTGGGTGTGTCGCTTCCCTCACTGAGCACCGTGCCCTCTAGCTCTGTTCCATCCCTGCAGTGGCAGGAGCCGTGTGTCCTTCCGTCAGCCACCGCCCCGCTCCCCCCATGCCATCCGCCCCTCCCCCCCCCCAACAAACACGTTCCTGAGCTTCTCTTGTCTCCTGAGCTCGCAGAGTCAAGACACGAGGTCCCAGAACGTCCCGGCCTTGCCCTCTCTCCCTCTACGCCCACCTATCCCCCTCTAGATCCTATCTTTACTTAACACTTAGATATTTTGCTCATCATAGCTTCTTCCGTCCATTTTTATTGACTTTTTAATTAAAAAGTTTAAATTTGAAAAATTTCATTAAACTTTTAATTTAGAGATAATTGTAGACTCACGTGCAGTTTCAGGAAGTGGCACCGTGTGCCCTGGCCGGGTTCTCCCCGCTGCCGACGTCCTGCTGTGGGCACTGTCTGCAGGCAGCGTCGCTCGAGAGCCAGGCCACTACTGCCTGAGAGGCTCACTGCGCGTTCACCCTCACACTTCTGGCCCCGCTGCTGCCACCCCGTCCTCCACCTGCTGGGCACTCGGGCCTGTCGGCGACGATTTCTTCCAGCTGTTGTCAGAAGGCGTCGTTCTCCCCTTTGTGGGAGGCTATCTCTGCTGTGGGCACAGAATTCCAGACCGAGGCTGGCTCGGCGCCCTGCGAGCCCCAGGGGAGCCCGCCGACGCTGGTCCTTACTCCGCAGGCATCCGTCCTTCTCCATGAGCCTCGGGACCAACTCTCTATCATGGCTTTTGGGCAACTGGACGGTGATAGGCCTTCTGCACATTTCCCTCGTGTTTCTTAAGCTCAGGGCACATTGAACTTTTATCTCTGTGCTCGTAGCTTTCCTCACATTTGGTAAATTGTTAGCTAAATTTCTTCAAATAGCTTTTCTTCTTTTTTAAATTTTATTTTATTTTATTATTTTATTTTATTTTATTTTATCTTAGCACAAGCATGACTGGGGGGGTGGGGAGAGAGACAGAGAACAGAAAAAGAGAGAATCCCAAGCAGACTCCACACTCAGCTCAGAGCCCAATCCCACGACCCTGGGATGATGACCTGAGCTGAGATCCAGTCAGATGCTCAATGGGCTGAGCCCCCCGGTCACCCCTCAAACAGCTTTTCTGTGCTTCCTGTCTTCCTTCAGGGCCCCAGCTACACATGCATCGGGGTGTCTGCAAGTCAGACAACCACCATTTCCATTTAAAAATATGGCTTGTTTTTTACTCTGGAGACTTCTCATGGCTGCACCTTCGAGGTCACGAAGCTTTGCCGCTGCTGCATCTAGTGTGTTAGCGGTGCCATCCGGTGATTTGCATCTGAGACACTGTGTTAGTTTCCAACACTGGAAGTTCAGTTTGGGTCCTTTGTTTCCATAGTTTGTGTGTCTCTGCTTCACTTTTCAGACACACGGGGCGTAGTAGTAACTGATTTAATGTCCTTTTCTGTGCCTGCCAGCATGTGGGTCCATTCTGGGTCGGTGTTAATTAATCGAGTATTATCCTCACACTGGGCTGTGTTTTTCTGCTTCTTCTCATGCCTGATAATCTTTGATTGGATGCCACACATTGTGAATTTTGCCTTTTTGATTGCGGAAGGCTTTTTTTTTTAAATTTTTAATGTATTTATTTTATTTTGAGAGAGAGAGGGAGACAGAGAGCAAGTGAGAGAGGGGCAGAGAGAAAGGGAAACACAGAATCCGAAGCAGCTCCAGGCCCTGAGCTGTCAGCACAGAGCCTGATGCGGGGCTCGAACCCATGGACTGAGATCATGACCTGAGCCAAAGCCGGACACTTATCCAACTGAGGCCCCCAGGCGCCCAGTTGCGGAATGTTTTTGTACTTCTGCAAATACACTGACCTGTGTTTTGGGGATGCAACTACATCATGGGGACACAGCCTTACTGTCACTGTTGACCGTGCATCTGGAGTGTTCGCCGTCTGTCCTGCTGACTCCTCACGACTGAGGAAAGGCCTTCCTGAACATTCTTCCCAAGGCCCTGTGAATGATGGCTTTTCTGTCGTGAGTCTGGCTGCTCGGAAGAGGCACTGGAATATTTGCTCGTCCTTGTACATGGTTCTGTCCTGGGTCTTGGGTACTGTCCTCACTGCCATGCAGTAATCAGCACCCGCCTGAATGCTCGGGGGGCCCCACAGATGCCCGTGTGCTCTCTGTGAGGGCCCATCCTTCCTGGCACACTGTCCTGCGCCTCCCTCCTCGGTCCCCTGGAACTTGAGCTCTGTCTCTGCAACTCGGGGAGTGGGTTCCCCATTTCTGCCTCATAGTCTGGAGATCCTTTCAATGCCAGGGCTGCCCTCGTCTCTTCTTCAGCCTTCTGGAACCTCTGTCCTTCATGGCCTGATCTCCAACGTCTTCACGATCATCGTGTCTCATATTTTGTCTGTTTTTCTCCCCCTTACAAATAGTTGTTTCAGGTGGGAACATAAATCTAGTCCCTGTTACTGTATTCCGGATGGAAGTGGAAATCCTCAGATAGTTTCTGGAGGCTGAGGGCAGGGAAGTCAGAGCCCAGACATGAATCCTGGTGATGACATCTGAGCCCTGGATCAAACCATGCCTGAACCCTGATATCTAATCCAGACGGTTCAAATTCCTTCTTCTGTTTCATGCAGCTGGGCTGGGCTTTCTCCCCCTTGCTGCCACCAGCTCCGTATCTGACTGCAGCAGGACAAGGCGAGCTCCCTGAAGGCGAGGGGTGCAGCCCCAGGACAGAGCGGGTGGGGACGGCAAGACCGGGCCAGCCTGGGACACATGTGGGCGACGGAGTGGGCTTGGTATGCTTTTTAAAAGTTTATTTATTTATTGTGAGAGGCAGATAGAGAGGGAGAGACGGAGAATCCCAAGCAGGCTCCACGCTGTCAGCACAGAGCCCAACGCGGGGCTCAATCTCACAAACAGTGAGATCACGACCTGAGCAAAAATCAAGAATTGGACACGTAACCAACTGAACCACCAGGCACCTTGAGTTTTACACTTTGAAAACCCGCCCTGAGCAGGTGAAGAGAGTGGGTGGGTCACACGTGCCCCACTCTTAGTGCTCCAAAAGTTTCGGAAAACACTTGAAAGAAAACCCAGAGTCCTTAGCGTGGCCTGGCGCAGCGAGGCCTCATTCTCCTGCTCTGGCCCTGCAGTCTGCCAACCCATTCCCACCTCAGGGCCTTTGCACCTGCTGTGCCAGCTGCCTGGGCTGCTTTCTGGTGGGTATGTGCACAGCTCCTCCACGTACCTCAGTGTGCCCCAGAACCCCAAGTAAGCCAGGGCCTTGCCCCGGCTACGGCCTTTGGGAGAGAGCTGGGGTGGCCCCTCAGAGGCTCCGTGACCCCCAGAACTTCTTGCAGAAGGCCCTCCTGTCAACCCCCCTCTCCCAGGCAGAGTGGGGGTGGGGCCCAGTCCCGGACCTCCAAACTGCTCTCTCCTGCCGCAGTACCCCCTTCCAGCAGAGAGGATGGGTGGGAGAGAGAAAGGAAAAATAATTACTTCTCAGCCTCTAACCTTTCCGGCAAGTGACTGGGTAATAAAGAATCCCTGCGTCCCTCCAGTGCCATCCGTCAGCAGGAGCCCCTAATTACTCTGACTCACTTTCAAACCACTTCCAGTCCCACTTTCAAATAAATAAAAAATTAGCGTGGACTGGAGCAGAGACCGAGGCAAGGCTCTCCCCACCTCCTGGAGGTGCGCCCGGAGCTGGGATGGGGCGGCCCCAAGCCAACACGGTGGGGAGCTGCTGGCTGCCCATCACATCCCTGACCCTGGGCCCGGGCCCCACCTATCACACTGCAGCCCACTGCCCGGGCCCTCCTGTGGCCCCACGGCACGGCGGTGTTGGCCCCGGGCCCCTGGCCTCAGCCCACGCCCCGCCCCACCCCAGCCCGCTTGAGCGAGCACCCCGTCTGGGCCTCCGGCGTGTCTTCAGTAAATATGGTGTCTCCCATGGTCACCAGACGGTGGGCAGAGAGGGGACAGGTCCTGCCTCACCAGCCACGCCCACCACCTCCGCTCAGTCACATCTCAGGCCGCTCCCCCTCAGGTCCCTGGGTCGTCCTGAGCTGAGGGACACCAGGAGGACCCCGGCTGGCCCCAGCTGCTGGGCACATGACCGTGTGAGGCCGCCATCATGGACACCGGGAAGGTGTGCAGGGAGCAGAAAGCCACGGGTGCTGGGCAGGGGGACAGCAGGGACAGGACCTTCCGCCCACCCCCTCCAGGTGCTGTGAGGTGAGGTGAGGGCCTTAGAAGGCACGCCACAGGGGCCGGTAGGTGTGGAGGGCAGCTAGGAGGCGTGCAGGGCACTTTGGCCAGACCCTTGGCAGAATTCATTAATCGCATCTCACTCTGCCGCCGAGTGATTTCTGCTGACCTCACCAGGCCGATTAATATTTAATTAGCCTTTAGGAGGAAGGGAGGCACTTATTAACCTGCCATGTCAATCTGTCAGCACCTGGTCGCAGACAGACAGTGGTCTAGGGAGCAGCTCCTAGGGCCTCCGGGACCGGGGCAGTGCCCGGACCCCAGAGCCAGGAATGGTGTGTCCCCACCTGCACTGAGACTGGGTCTAGGGGCTGTCCTGGCCAAGGCCTCTTAGCCTGAGTTGGGGTGAACAGGGCACAGAGAGCAGGGGTGCTCTTCCCCGGGCTGGGCGGGGCCCTGAGCAGCATTCACCGGCCTGCATCTAGCTC
Organism: Proteles cristata cristata; assembly: GCA_017311185.1. Classification (NCBI taxonomy): domain Eukaryota; kingdom Metazoa; phylum Chordata; class Mammalia; order Carnivora; family Hyaenidae; genus Proteles; species Proteles cristata. The sequence continues at coordinate 70,341 of JAESUZ010000528.1, read as the reverse complement.
GTGCCCTGGGGCCTGAGGCCTGGTGCCAACTTGTGGAGGATGGAGCTTGAGGGGGGCTCCAGGATTTGGGGGGACGGCTCCATGAGTGGTGAGGATTGGGTCAGAAAGTGCTGCCAGACTGAGTGCACAGCCTCAACCACCACACCTAGCAGCCACCTCTCAGCCGCAGGTTGATGTCACCTCCTGGGGGTCCGCCAGCACTCACCCGTGGCGGGGGGGGGCGGGGGTTGCCAGCACTCACTCTGGGGCCTCTGCGAGCTCTTACTTCTGGGGGCTCTTCCAGCGCTCACCACAGGGGCTCTGCCAGCGCTCACCCCCAGGGCGTCTGCCAGCACTCACCCCAGGGGCTCTGCCAGCTCTCTACAAGAAGCCAGGAAAGTGAGTTTCAGGTGAACTCTCCTGGTCTTTCAGTTCGATAACAGATTCCACATTCTAAAAGGCTAAACAAGGGATGCCTGGGTGGCCCAGTTTTAAGTGTCCCGATTCTTGATTTCAGCTCAGGTCATGATCTTGCTGATTGTGAGATCAAGCCTGGCATTGGGCTCAGGGCAGATCCTTCTTGGGACTCAATCTCTCTCTCTCTCTGTCCCTCCCCTGCTTGTGCTCTCCCTCTCTCTCTCAAAATAAATAAATAGAAACTTTAAAAAAAAGGATTTCTTTTAAAAAATTAAAAAATAGAAAAATAAAACGAAGAAGCCAGGTGAGCCCAGCAGCCTGTCTGTGGAGCAAGCAATGCAGGCCAGCACCTGCCACAGCCCAAGCACATTGGTCCTCAGGAAACCCTCAAGGGACAGAGACCTGGAAAGCTGACTCAGGGCCTCCTCAGCTGGGCCCCTGCTCACTTTTCCTGCTGAGCCCTGGCCACGCCCCCACAGCCGGTGAGCAGCCTGTCACCCACACCCAGAAAGCCCCTGGACTTTTGCACATGCTATGTCTCCACTGACAAAGATGGCAGGCCCAGGAGTTTTCTAGTTTGACTGCCCCCCTTCTCCCTCACCCTCTCCCTCCCCATCTCTGAGAGGCAGGTGGGGCTTGCTGGGAGGGGACAGAGAAACGTGAGGTCCCTGGGGCGTGTCCCTGGGGCGGACAGTACCCAATCCAGGTGACAACCAGGTGGGGCAATACACCTGAACTGGGCGGGCACCGGGGCTGCCCCCTGAGCCCATAGGCAGGCACACAGGCTAACTGTGCGAGGACCTCTCTCCCCCGTGTTGGCAGGTGGTGATGAAATTTTTAAATAAAGCAAAAAAATTAAAACTCCCTCGAGTTTTATTAAGTAAGGATGCAGCAAGGTAATTACAAACTGGCTTAATTAAATTCCACCCTTGGAAAGCACCAGTGGGTGGCCCTGGCAGGGAAGGAGGACGGGGGGCAGGGAGTGGGTTCCTTGGGCTGAGCCTCAGTTTGCCTAGCCGTAAAGTAGGGATGACATTAACAGTTGACCCAGGAACGCTGTGGGGGTCAGTGTTCTGTGCTCAGAGAGGCCAAGAGCCTTGCTTGAGTCACACAGCGGGAACTTGCAGGGCTGGACTAGACTCTTGGAAAGGCCAGGGCTTCCCTTGGACTAGACTCTTGGAAAGGCCGGGGCTTCCCTTCCACCTGACCTCAGAGGGGACTGGTGGGGAGGGCCCCAGAGCCCCTGCCCTGGGCTGCATCGAACAGCACAGTCCGGTCAGAATGGGGAGACTTCCAACTGTGTCTTCCCTCCTGAGGAGGTGATGGTGGAGCTGGCTTGCAGGCTGTGCTCGCCAGCTAGAGACGGCTGGCACAGGGCAGGGGCGAGGGCCTGTGGGGTGGAGGTGGGAGGAGAAAGGGAAGGATGGGGAGGACAGGCAGAGGAGGGGCTTACTGTGCCTCTGCCTCTCCCTGGCGGGAGCCCCGGAAAAACAGATGTGGGGTCAGGCAGCACGGCCTGGGTGAAGCTGGGGCTGGGGCAGGAGCTCCGGAGCAGAGCCGCAGGTGTCTGAGCAGCAGTCACTCCCCGCCTTGGGGCTGGGCCCGTGGGAACTGGAGGGGACAGAGTTAGAACCTGGAAAGGGCCTGGTGCCCAGGGCAGAAAGCACACGGTGGGGTGGGGGGTGAGGCGGGAGAGATGCAAGACAGAGATGGAGGGGAGACCCTCACCCAGGCCTAGTCTAATCCTGGCTTGTACCCTGGCCAGCTGCGTGACCTTGGGCGAGTCATCTGGCCCCGAGCCTCAGTTTCCACATCTGTCAAGTGGGGAGAAAGCCCCCACCTCCTCGGCTGCTGTGAGGGTGTTAAGCACCAGTGCGCAGTTGGGGCCCTGACTGGGACCCTACCTGCCCACCCGCACATCTCGGGACTGTAGCGCCAGCCCTGGGCCCACCTCCAGGCCACTTCCTCTGCCACCCGCAAAGGCTCATAAACCCTGAGCTTTGATCTGTCCTCATTCTGTCCCAGCCGGAAGAGACGGGGCTCCTCCCAGCGGCCCCTCCACGTCTCTCCTCACCACCCCACTGCCTCCATTAACCTCTGCACCCCGGGCGGAAGGGACGGCCTCAGCCCTGACCCGTTCCCATGGTGGGGGCACCCTAAAGGTGAGGCTTCTGGGGGGCGCTGCAGCCGGCCTGGGAGCAGGTCCTTGTGTGATGTGGAGGGGCCAGGAGACAGACTCAGGGGTCACCGCCTGCGCACAGCCACCTGTGGCCTGGGGTCTCCTGATGCCAGAAGACCCAGGCGGGCAGTTCTACCACAGAAGGTGACACCAACCATTGCAGTCTGGGTCTCCAGGCCTGTCCCCTTGCCCAGAGCCAGGGCCGGCCTGTCAGCCCCACAGGGTCCACCTCCCCACTGCCTGAGGACCACACCTGCCACAGGGGAGCCCTGATGGACACAAACCCTGCTGAATATGTGTTCTTACCACGACAGCCCCCAAACACCTCCCTCCGTGGCTGGTGCTTAGAGGCTGGTATCAGCATCTGATGCCCCCATGACAGGCTCACCGCTGGGCCAGCTGGAAACCTGGTGCTAGCGTCAGCCCGCCGCCCTGTCCACCCTCCCTGCCCTCTTCCCAGCCTGTCTCATGTGGGTCACAGTGGCGTTGCCATCGCCCTCCAGGGTGCAGGGCTCACGCCCCATGACAGGTCAGGGGGCTTACCACCTGGCCGCACCTGGGGGCTGTGCCCTGACCTGACACGTCCACAGAGCCCCCAGACCCACCCGGCTGAGCCTCCCCCTGATGCACTTGGGTCCCTGCTGCTGGTGTGCTCAGGGCGGCTGGTGGCTGGACCAAGCCAGGAGGTTTCCAGGGGGACCTCTGAACTCCCGCTGTGGTGCCCTCATCCAGGCGAGGTGTCTGTAAATGGGGTTGCACCCCTCCCTCTCAGGGAGGCAGGAGGATGATCAGGGGTCTCTCCCCGTGGGTCCAGGCACTCAGGGTCTGGAGGCTCAGAGACTAGAAATCAGGGGGCACGTGCTGATATCATAACCAGGGTGTGGGCAGAACTGGGAGGAAAAGGGCCTGGTAGGTACTGTCTGGGGAGGGACAGTCATGGGCCCTGGAAGCAGCTTAGGCTCCATGCTGGGGCAGGATTCCAGCCTGTGATGGGGCGTAGGGGTGAGGCAGGAGAGACAGGAGGGAGGCTGTCAGCAGGAAGGGGAGCAGAAGGGATGGCAGTGCTACCATGGCCCGGTGCCCCCATTGTGCTCTCGTGGGGCCTGCTGGCTCTATCCCAACTTCAGGGGAGCCTGGTTCTGGCTGGCTTTGCCTCTGTTGTATGACCATGGATGAAGTCCTGCCCCCTCAGGTCCCCATGGTCCTCTGTGGGCTCCGTGGGAACTGCAGCCGCTCTTCTCACAGAGAAGAGGGTGAGCTCGAGGTCTGCACATGGGGTGCTCCCCTTGTGCCTCCCGGGTGAGCCCCTCCCCACCTCCCTGCCCCTGCTAGGGTGAGCACAGGGCCTGCAGACGGGGGTCCTCCTCAAGGGCCTCCCGGTGAGCCCCTCCCCCGCCTCCTGCCCCTGCTGGTTCCCACACCCTCCGCTCCCCGCCACGCGGCTCCGTCTGGAATCGACACGTTTCCTTCTGTGAAATGATGCATGTTTCCCCCATCGGGTTTACAAATAACTTCAAATTTTACTGTTTTCCTTCCCTAATGAATTCTCTGAAATGTGTTACAAGCTGCCCGGTAATGAATGTGGGGCCGCAGCCGGCTCGGCTCTGGTCCTCCTCCTGCCTCCACCAAGGTGCCGCCGAATTAGCCTGCGCCACACGCGGCTCGCAGCCCTGATGCAACCTTGTTTAGTGCAATTGGTGGGAATCCATTATATTGACAATATCCATTTGTGTAATTCCTGCATTAGGATTTTGTGCTAAACTGTGTTTGAAAGGCACTGCTGACCCTGATTACCTCTTTAATTGTGCTTAAAAATCCAGATTAATTCAGAGGCGAAGTCAACCGTGCCGGGCAGGGGCCTTGCTGGGCCCCAGCAGTGGACGGCCTCCAGGCTCCCGGGGGTAGCCAGTTCCGGAGTGTGGGCTCTTACCCTCGGAGCTTCTGGAAAACCCCGGAGCCTAGGCAGGCAGAAAAGAATGACAGCGGCTCCCAAATGTTGAGGGGCGCTGGCCGTGTGAACCCCCCCTTGCTCCTGGCCGGTGAGTTAGAGCTCACTTTTCCCAGGTGAGGGGCAGAGTCAGAGGCCGGGCGGATCTGGGTGTCCTCTTCAGAGAGGCGGGGAGTGCTCTGCATGGCCCCCAGCTCTTCCTGCCACTTGTGGGCCTGAAGGAGGCTTGGGGCCATCCTGCAGATTCTGGGGTGCCCGCCCACACTAGGGGGGAATCAACCAGACATGGCACCCCACAGGAGGAGCAAGGACCCTGGGGTCCGGCTGAGCCGGCTCCACATCTTGACTCCTCCCTGACTTGCTGACACAAGACCCTTCCCCCACCTGAGCCTGTCTCCCCATCTGGACAGCAGAGTCCTGAGCGGCCTGACAGGTCCTTTGAATGCCATGAGATCTCCTCGGTGGTCCGTCCCCAGTGCAGGCAGACACACAGTGGGCGCTGAGCAAAGGCTTGCTGTTCTGTCCCTGTCTGTCCCCCTCCTCAGCTCTCAGGGCAGCATGGGGGGTGAGGTATTCACATCCCTGGGTTCACGCCATGAGGTGTCTGTCCCTAGAGCACATCAAATCCCCTGGGGCAGGGTCACAACTTCCGGGGTGGGCTCTGGGGGAGCAGAGGGAGGGGCAAAACACCCCCAAAGCCCTCAGGCAAACCCGCACAGGACCCCCATATCAGGGGCTGGGGAGTGCCAGCCAGTAGACTCCAAATACGTCTGAGACTCAGGGCTCTGGTCCAGCCCAATACCAGAGACACGGGAGTGGGGCCCTCCCCCTTTGCCCTGTCTGAGCCCCACATCTGTGTGCACCAGATGGGGATAGTGAAGAAGGTCACCTGAGGATGGGACGGAGGAAACGCCCTGGACCCTGAATCCAGCGCACAGACACGACTAAGGCAACCCTCTGCCAGCTCTCCCCGGGGGATCCCTGGGTGGTCCAGCTGAGGCTGGCGCCTTGGGACCTGCGGAGTGGGATCGGCACCCCAGAGGTTGCCCTGTCTTGGTGCCCCATCACTCAGTCATGGCGGCAGGCTGCCCTGGGGAGGGGCTCTAGCATCCAGGCATTTCCAGGCCAGTCAGGGGCACCCTGCGGCCAGCAGCCTCACACAGGGGAGACAGGCTGGCGCTCACCCACCCCAAGCACGGGAACCGGGTCCATGGCTTAGGGAGGCCCAGGCACCTCGTCCACCGGTCATGCACACATGAGTATGCTTGGTTCTAACACTTTCACCAAGGTAGGATTCCCACCCCATGCACCCCCGCGTGGTGCGCTGTCCCATTGTCCCATGCCTCCACAGGTACATGCGGCCAGTTCCGTGACACCTCCGTACCCCTGGTGGCAGCCCCTGCCCCGTGGCACCCACCCCCGTTCCCCTCAGAGCACCCAGCTCCCAGCAACTCCTAACCTGCCACATAATTCTGTGGACTTGTGCGCGCCGGATGCCACATAGGAATGGAGGCCACGGGGCCTCTGCCCACGGTCCACACTGCAGCACGCATCTGCACCCTGTTCCTTTCTGTGGCTGAGTAATACTCTGTGGTTCAGGTACAGCATCCTGGCCTCACCTGCTCACCCACCGGTGGGCACCTGGGCTCTCTCTGGCTTGGGGAATACGTGCAACGGTGCTGTCGGCATCCATGCGCAGTTTTGTGTGCGGCTGGGCTCCCCCTCTCTTGGCCACATGCCCAGGAGTGGAATTGCTGGGTCACATGACTGCTCTGTGTTTAACTGTCGGAGGGACGACCAGAGCGCTTTCCGTTCTGCGTTGCCACCGACAGCACACGAGGGTTCCAGAGTGTCGGCGTCCTCGCCAGCACGTGCCGTCCGCCTCGTTAACTAGGGGCACCCTGTCGGCTGTGATGTCCTGTCCCGCTGGGGCTGTGACCTGCACGGACACCAGCTTCCGAGGCACCGTTTCCTGGCTCATGGGCCATCTGTGTACCTTCTTTGAAGAAATGTCCATTCAGATCCTTGCCTCGTCTTAAAAATTGGGTCCCTTTTCTCTCTTACCATATTTTCGAGGCACAAATGCCGTATCGCATATGTGATTTGCAGACATTTTCTCTCATTCTGTGGGCTGTCCTTTCACTTCCTTGCTGCTGTCCTTTGAGACACAAAAGTTGTAGATTTTGATGACATCCAGTTGATCTCTTTGTTCTTCTGTTGCTGGTGCTATGGGTGTCACAGCCAAGAAGTCATCATCCAGCCCAACGTCATGGACACTTGCGTCCCCGTCTTCTGAGACTTTCGCGGCCTCGGCCGTCACGTATAGGTCTTGATATAATGTGAGTCCACCTTTCTTGAAGGGAGGGAGGAGAGCTTCCCTCTCGCGTGTGGACACCCAGCGTGCTTGCACCGTTGGCTCAAAAGGCTGTCTTTGCCCTACTGAATGGTATCCGCGCCCTTGTCAGAGGCCAGTGGACAGCAAGTGTCGGGGTCACTCTGGACCCCAGTTATGTCCGTGAGCCCCACGGTTGTCCTTGCGCTGGCACCACTGTGTCATGATTGCTGCACCTTTGTATTTACTTATTTGAGAGAGAGAGAGAGCATGAGCAGGGGAGGGGCAGAGAGGGGCAGAGAGGGAATCCAAAGTGGGCTCTCGCTGTCAGCACAGAGCCCAACCCAGGGCTCATGACTGTGAGATCTTGACCTGAGCTGAAATCAAGAGTCAGATGCTCAGCTGACTGAGCCCCCAGGCGCCCTTGTGATAACTTTAAATCAGGACACGTGCGTCCTCCTCATTATTTCTTCTTTCTCAGGATTGTTTTGGTTTTCTGGGATGCTTGAACTTCCACTGAATTTTAAGATCCGCTTGTTAATTTCTGCCAAAAAAAAATACGTGAATAAATAAAAACCAGGATTTGTATAAAGATTCACCAAATCTGTGGAAATTATGGAGTGCTGACATCTGCCCAATCTAGGAACATAGTGTCTTTCTTAAATCGGCCTCGACAGTGTTTCCTGGTCTCAGAGCACACGTTTTGTTAGATTTGTTCCCAAGTATCATATCATCATAAAAATCCTCTGGTGTGGCGTCCGCAGGGGATAAAGCCAATACCATGTGGCCGCGGAGCCGGCCAGAGAGGAGGGGGACACTCCAGACAGGTGGTCTCTTGCCGTGAAGTGAATTCCCCAGACATCGCAGGCGTCTGCCTGCGGGGAAGCCACGGGTCCCTTGCCCCACATGCCACCTTCCAGGGCCGCCCCGCTGCAGGCAGGAGGCCCCAGTCCTGATGTGGGAATGTTCCTGGAGCCCCCAGGCTTCCCCTGCAAGGGGCCCGAGGGGGCGAGAGGGCTGCGGCACCCTCAGAACCTCATCCCGGAGCCCCCACACTGTCTGCCGTGCCACATTCCCTCTGTTAGATGCAGGTCACCAAACCCAGCCTGCTGCTGAGGGGAAGGGACTTTGTCACCACTTTTCTGTGGACACGTTTTAAACCCACGAAGGGCAGTGGCCTCCCGACCTCTCTGCTCTAGACCTTCGATCGAGAACCCTGAGTCTAGCAGCCGGAGAGGCAGGAGGGTCACGAACCACAGAGCTATTGGGACAGGACCAGGACCTTCGGGGCAACTGGGTGCCCACCGCTGCCCACGCTGCCCCAGAGCACAGCAGCTCCACGCCCCGGTGCCACAAGAGCGGTGGCTGTTCTCTTTCACATGTGCACAGCCCCGTACAGTTTGCAAAGCATCCTCCACGACAGTGACAGGATGGACCAGTGGGTCTTTCAGGTGTCACTGTGGTGACACTTCACTGTTTACAGATAAGCAAATGGAGGCCCAGACGAGGAATGTCCCCTCCCCCCTCCGTCTTACAGGCCGTATGGGACAGCCCCTGAACCCAGGACGCACCTGTCTCCCTGCAGCTCTGGTTCAGAGATGGGGCCTCGCCCGCAGCCCCAGAGGGTCCTCTGAGACACGGGTCCTACACAGCCCTCCTTCACCACCTTAAGAACCCCGGGGTCAAGGACGAAGAGAGTGAAGAGCCGCTCTGGCCAGTGGTCCTAGTATGCTGGACACTTTGTGCTCAGTGACTACACTGCCCCCCACTATCGAGAGTGGGGCCCCTCCCTGGGGTAAGCTTGCTCCTGCCTCCTTCTCTCCTTACCTTGTACCCCAGGTTTCCAGACAAGAGTCGGCCCTCCCACCCCTTCCTGCGGCGGCCTCCCACCCACTGCAAGCCCGGCCCTGGTCCAGGCCAGGAGGCACCCCCCCCACCCCGAGTTATTTACTTTCCTTAATAACCTTTTATGAGGGGCCTGCATGGCCTTCAGGAGAGCGGTGGAGCCGGCTCTGGGGTCATCCCTCGGATGTGATTTTATTAACTTAAAGTCGGCCCGAGGCAGGTGAGGCAGCGGCCCCTCCCCGGCCGCATGCTGCCCGCCTGGCCTCCGCTGGAGGTGTGGGTAGCCGGGCCGTTAATTAAACCCGTGTCCATGCTCTGCCCGCGCCTCCGACGGTGGGAATCCCCGGCGGCTCAGACCCGTGGTGCCGCCACCTGTCTGCTCTGTAGCACTCCCTGTCCACCTGCCTCTCAAAGGCGCCTGGGCTCTAAAATTTAATCAATTTCCTATTTAATCAAAATCAATCCATTTTATTTAATGCTACAGTTAATCGATTATATTGAAGTATAATTTATACTCTGTACAGTGCTCCCACTTTAAGCATACCATCCGATGAGTTTTGACAACTCTATACACTCCTGAGGCATCACCATGGTCCAGACGGAATGACCCTGCTGGAGTCACGCGGGCCACCAAGCGCTGGAAGCGTGGCTGGTCTAAACAGGTGAGAGTGCATGTGAAATACACGTCAAGTTTGGAAGAGAAGAGCGTCTGGGGAGAAAACTACACTATCTCACTAATGATTTCCACGGTGACTAGGTGTTAAACAGTAATGTTTCAGCACACTGAGTTGATACAATGTAGTATTGAAATTAACGTCACTGTTTCTGCTTTTTTTTATAATTTTTTTAAATGTTTTTATTTATTTCTAGGAGAGAGAGAGAGACAGCGTGAGCAGGGGAGGGTCAGAGAGAGAGGGAGTCACAGACTGAAACAGGCTCCAGGCTCTGAGCTGGCAGTCAGCACAGAGCCCGACGCGGGGCTCGAACCCACGAACCGCAAGATCATGACCTAAGCGAAAGTCGGACGCTTAACCGACTAAGCCACCCAGGTGCCCCTCTTTCTGCTTTTTGAATGAGTCCGCAGGCTCATGTGGCGCTGCTGTTGGCCAAGCGGTGCAGAGCGCTCCCTCCTGCCAGAAAGTTCTGCGTGCCTCGCCCTCCTGCTCCACTGCCCAGTAGCCCTGACCTGGGCACTGTCCCTCCGAGCCCACGTCCCACCTGTGAGATGGACTAGGACGTTGCCGCCTGGGCTTGTATGCGTCTGCAGGGCCCCCAGCTGTGGGCGGGGCCATCACCCACAGGCACCCCGGTGCCTTCCACCCTCTGGTTCTCCCTTCTGGTCAGTTCCGGAGGAGGGGGTGCGGGGACGGGGGCACCCCCTGCTCTCAGACGCCCCAGAGGGCCGGACCTCGTTCCGCAGTTACTGGCAGAACACGTGCACAAATACAGGGGGAGGGAGGCCCTTCTGGAAGACAACACACGGAGAAAGAATATGGAATTCCAGAATTCACCTTTGGCTGCCCCATAGAAACCATTGATTGGAGCGAGAATCACCAATAACGTAAGACACAGGGTGTGAGGGGGAGGGCGTCCCCACTGCGTTGGGCGTCTGCCCGCTGTGACTCCAGCCCCTGCCTGTGTCACAGGAGTCCCCTCAGCTCCTGGCCCACGTCAGGAAGAAACATCACGCAGGATGCAGGCCCACGTGGAGGGAGGGGTGTTCGACCGGTGACTTGCCTGGACTGTTTGAAATGTCGATTCCTCGAAAGACAAAGGAAGACTGATTCCCGGCCAAGGGAGGCCAAAGAGACAATCGGAGACCCCTTGAACATGGGCTGGACCGAGGTTGAGTGGGTGTGCCAGCAAGGATACTGGGCAGGGCACAGGGCCTGAGCGTGGGCGGTGCAGGCTGGGCCTGGGGGCGGGCTACAAACACAGAGTCGCGGGCCACCCCACGCTGGCTGAACCCAAACCTGTGTATTTTTAATTTTCTTGACAGTTTTATTGATGTCTCATTGACTTCACATATTTAAAGGGTGTATTGGTGGGGCACCTGGAGGGCTCAGTTGTTAAGTGTCCCATCTCAGCTCAGGTCATGATCTCATGGTTTGTGGGTTCGAGCCCTGCATCAGGCTCTGTGTTGACAGCTCAGAGCTTGGAGCTGCTTCGGATTCTGTGTCTTCCTCCCTCTCTGCGCCGCCCCCCACCAGAAATAAACATTAACATCTTAAGCACTGCCACACTGTTTTCCAAAGCAGCTGCACCGTTCTCCATTCCTGCCCAAGATGCATGCAAGTTTCCACGCTGTGCCCGACCCTTACTGTGGTCGATCTTACTCTTAACTGCTCTAGGCTGTGTGTAGGGTGGCGTGTCTCAGTGTGGGCGTGGTGTTTCCCATGGACATGGCTGGTCAGCATCTTTCTGTACTTCTTTGCCATCTGTACATCTTGGGGGAAATTAGGATTGAAATATTTTACCAAGTTTTGACTGTTTTTACTGGTTTCTTATTGTTGAGTCTTGAGCACTCTTTATATATTCTGGTACAAAGTCTTACATCAGGCATACAGTTTGCAAAGATTTCCTCCCCTTTTATGGTTTGTCACTTTGTTCTCTTAGTGTCTTTCAAAGAACAGAGGTTGTCGTTTTGATAAAGTCCAGTTTATGAATATTTTATTTTATGGATCATGCCTTTGGTGTCATATCTAAGAAATCTTTACCTACCCCATGTTTAGGAAGATTTTATCTTTGTAAAAGCATTTTATGAAAGATTTTATCTTTGTAAACACCCAGATGTTTTCTTCTACAAGTGTTATAGTTCGGGAGCTTTACTTCGAGGTCTGTGATTCATTGGATTTAATATTTACATATGGGGTGAGGCGTGGATCATAGTTCTGTTTTTTGGTGTTTTTGTTTTTCACATGGGTGTCCAGTTACTCCAGCACTGTTTGTGGAAAAACCAGCTTTTCCACACTGACTTTGCCCTTCCAGTTTTGTCCAAAACCAGGTGCCCACATATTCTGTTCCATTGGTCTGTTTGTCTGTTCTTCACACCGGGCTCACACTCTCTTTATGAGTGGAGCGTTACAAGACGTCTGAAAATCGAGAATGTTAGTCGTCCAGCTCTGTTCTTTTTCAAAGTGTTTTTTTTTTTTTTTTTTTTTACCTATTGTCTAGGCTTTGCATTTTTGCATGAACTTTAGAATCAGCACGCCGCCATCTACAGAAAGCTGGGTTAGGCCCACCTGGAACCGTTAGTGCATTCACTGGCCACTGGGCTTGGGGGCCATTCCTAGATGGGCCCAGCAGAGAGTGGTGGGGAGGGGACTAGACACTCAGATCCAAACCCTGGCTCAGGGCCCACCTTGCATGGCAGTCTGTCACCGCCTGTCTCCTCCTGGGATTTGGGGACAGTGGCACTCAAAGATCCCAAACTGCTGGGGATAAAGGGTGAGGATGGTGTTGCTCAGTGTGGCAGGCAGGCGAGGGTCCCAGGTGGGGCTCCCTGAGCTGCACCCCAGCTCACTGCTGGGTAGGCTTTCTGCACCACCCCGTGCATAAGCCCCTGGCCAGCCTCAAACCCCGTGGAGAGGGGACGAGGCTCGTAAAAGAGAGCATTTCCCCAAACCTCAGCACCCTTCACCTGGGCCTTGTAGTAAAAGTAAACAAAGCTAAACAACACATACTCAGGTGACCAGGTAGCTGGGCTGTGCAGATCTGACTCAGTGTGAAAGACATCCACACGGCCCCAACTCTGCACTGACTGACCCACTGTCCCTTGGCAACACACTGCACCAGACCCTGCAGCTACCATGGTGCACATGTGCCAGGGCGCCTGCCCGGCCCAGGGAGCTCCTCTCCAAGCCGCCCAGCTGACAACGAGCAACCTTCTACCCTCCAGACGGGAGGCCGACCCCCAGGTTCCCACCACATGGTCCCACTGACTCCCTCCTCTTGCAATCTCCCCTGTGCTCCTCGGAGCATGGCAGGGTCACCCCATCATCCCAAAGGTCCAGAAAGGCCAGGACTCTTTCCTGAGGCTGCACAGCTTGCAGGGAATGGGGGCCCACTGGCCTCCTGGCTCCCAGCTGACCCCATGGTACCTGGAGAGTCCCTGCCCACCCCCCACCTCACCTGCCCTGCTCACCTGCCTTGCATTTGCCCATCCCCCCCCCCGCTCACCTGCCCCCCCTCCTGCCTGCTCACCTGCCCTGCTCACCTGTCCCCCCACCTGCCCTCCTCACCTGCCCTGCTCATGGCCCTCCCCACCTTGCTCACCTGCCCTGCTTACATGCCCCCACCTGCTGTCCGGCCACACTGCCTGGGGACTGCCTCCTGTCCTGTCTGCAGCTTCCCACCCTCCAAAGAGCCACCCCAGCTATTTACCATGGACTCATTTAAGTTGGTTAATTTTTAATAATGTTGAAATTTCCATGTGAATAATTCAGGTAAATTATTTATTAAAGCACAGGATAAAGGGATCAGGAGAATTACCAGTCAACAGTGTTACCTGGGGTGTGGACAGGGTGGGCGAGGGGGCGAGGGTAAGTGGGGAGAGGCGGGGGTAGCGAAGGCCTGCTAATCGGGCAGCATCGTGGCCAGGAGGGCGCTCCCCGGCTGGACAAGTGGCGTTGGCACGGATGCCACCAAACCTGCTCCTCCTCCCACGGCCACATTGAGCCCCCAGCCGCCTGGTCCTGTGGCCTGGTGGCCTTGTTTCACTCTTGAGCCCCTGTGTCCACTTGTAACAGCTTCCTTCATGCCCCTGATGGCATTTGGGCCCCTCAGATCTGTCCCCAGCACCCCAAGAGACCTTTCTGTGCACAAGTATGATCACATCCCTTTGCGAGGTCCCCACAGCAGGGGACCCCTCGAGGCCCTCCGAGCCTGACAGGATTCTGCTCTCCACACAGCTCACCGCAGGCTCTTCCTGCCTCTGGACTCTCTCGCCCGCAGGCATCCCCACTGTTCAGGGCACCCCAGCCCCAGCCTCCTCACAGCCCCCCATTCCCCATCCACTTCCCTGGAGCCCTGCCAATGTGAACACCGTGAGTCCTTCTCCAGATTAAATCTCTCCCGTGGCCCCCCCGATGCTCCTGGAGCACAGTCCAGGCCCCCTGGCAGCGCACAGGACCCCCGCTCTCCCGCCTCCTACCCTGCTCCAGTCAGAACAGGTGTTGGCTGGTCCAAACACAGATCCCACACCTAGCTGGGGAGTCAGCCCCCACCTCCATAGACAGAGGCAGGAGCCCCTCAGAGAGCCCCTTAAGACCCCTGCGTGGTGGGGGTTGTCACTGAGGCCAGAGTCAGGAGCACTGACCCTGGCCAGCACAGGGGCATCTTCCTGCTACTGGCTCTGCACCAGAGCCAGGAAGCCCAGAAAGAGACCCCAACCCCTTGCTCAGGATCCAACTTTGGGGTGAAGCCTGTGCCCAGCGGTGTCCCCTGGCCCGTCCACTGTCACCCAGGAGCCCATTGGTGTTCCTGTCCCCACCAGCAGCTGCCCGGCTTTAGTCACCAGCATCCAGCCTGCTTTGCCATAATTAAAGTGCAGGGTCTGTATGGGGACACTGGCCGTGGAGGCATCGTTTCCAAGTTGCACAGCCCAGGGCAAGGAAGGTGACTGGGTAACAGGACCCAGTGGACCCTGCTAAACCACCTGGGGCTCCTTCAGCGGGTCTGTGTGGAGGAAGCAGCTCCACCCCACCCCCCATGGTGCGGGTGGCAGCAAAAGCAAGGGGTGGAGAAGAGGGAGTGGGGATCCCCAGAGAGGGGGTCCCCCTGGCTGGGCAGCCCTGTTGGACCCCCTTCTGTGTCCTGGCCTGGCCCATCAGAGAGCCTGCATCATGGACCCCGGGGCCCCCATTCCGGGCCTTGAGTGTGTCCCTGGCCTGTGACACTCACACATGCCCTGTCTGAGGAACCTCACCCACAGCCTCCAGCTGCATGCAGGCGGGCCTGACTCCCAGCTCCCCAGGGTCCAGCTCCTGGCTCAGCTGGGAGCAAGTGTTGGGAAATGTTTGCCAGGTGAGCAAGGGGCCGGCCAAGGCTGCCCAGGAGGGGGCCCAGGCTAGTCCCCCATTTTCATGTCCACCCAGAGCCAATGCCCAGGGTGCTGGGGCAGGGCTGGGGGTGGGAGCAAACCCTTCCTCAAATCCTGCCCCCCACCAAGTACCCTGGAAGAGCTGCTGTCCTGAGCATGGCAGCCACCCTTGGAAGGAGGTGAAAGAGAGATAGGGCGGGGGTCAGACCTGTGGGGGCATCCTCAGGACCTTCACTCTCCTCGGGGCTCCTGGGACTGCCAGCTGCTTCTGCAGACAGCCTCCCCGCTGCCTCCCGAGCATGCTGACCCCTGTGGCTGCCTGCACACACCTGCGATCTAGCCTCCAGGCTCACCCAGCAAATAGTTGGGGGCAGGTGGCCCGATATGATGGCCGTCCTGCGCCTGAGCCACGGTCTGTGTCGGGAGGCCCAGGTTTCAGGGGACAGGGAGGCACATCTGTGTGTCTATCAGGCGTGGTCACCCAGGGATCTGGGCCTCGCATGGCCAGGGGATTCAGGGGAGAACGCTGGTGCCCCTGGGTATCTCCGAGCCTCAGTGACCACATCTGTGAAGTGGGAAAAAGACCCCTGCTCTTCTGAAGCATCTGCGGGACCCAGATGGAGGGGGCAAGCTGGAGCCAGACCCCACCACGGGCTGACCTGGGGCTTTTCTGAGCCACCTGGGTGTCCCCATCTGTAAAAGGGGACGACACTGCCCGCCTGCTGAGTGGGGGTGAGGGTTACATGCAATAATGGTCATAGAAGGCTGAAAGTCAGAATTACTCATTAAGCAGCATGAAGCAGTCACTGCTGCCACCGTCCACTGGCCCTGGTCCACACTGATTTCTGCTTGAGGGAGATTCCCACCCACCAGGCTCGCAGCTAGCACACTGGGAAAGCCTAAGCCTCGGCGGTCCCTGGGCGGTCCCTGGGCAGTCCCAGGCACGGGAGGGGCTGACTTCTAGTTGGGGGCAGACAGCCCACTGCCGGGTGTGGGCGGTGGAGGCCCTACTGACTTACGACCACTCAAGGGAGCTCCCCAAGACCCACCCCAGGGAAAATTGCTCCCTTTGCAGGGCCCAGGTAATAATAATAATCGTTAAAAATAATTAATGGGACAACCAACAAAGTTGAGTGCTTGATGCACTATGTGTTTTTCTCATTGACTTTGCAACCCCCACGGGGGGAGGCCCTGCTACTGCCCCAGTGCACAGGTGGGGAAACCGAGGCCCAGTAGGATAGGGGTCTGCCCAGCACAGAGACCTGAGTGGGCTTCCAGGAAGGAGTCTACAGCCTGCTGGGAGGATGGCTGAGGACATGGCCCTCCCAACCATCCACCGTCCCTGCCACCTTCCACCCAGAGCCAGGTCCTGTTTAAAGAAACATCCCTTTTAAAACTCATCTTACATATTTGATTTAATCACTGAGTGCTGATTTTTGTGAAGCAGGTCATGACCCTGGTCATTTTGTGAAAATGAATTGCCTGGGGAAATGGAAATTGTCACTTTATTATAGGATTAAAAAATTCAATCCATTTGAATAATAATGGGAAATAAGGCAAACCATGTCCTTCCTTCTCTTATTAATGAACTAGGATCCTGGAGACAGGCAGGTGCACCCAGGGCAGTGTTGGATTTGATCCCTCCAGGGTCTTCCATGGAGTGGGTGTTTCCAGAGAGAGGGCAAGACTCCTGCACCCCCCACCTCCATCTATGTTTCCCTTCCCGAGGGCTCTGCGGGGGCCCCCTCCCCTCCTGACGCCTGCCTCCAGGGAGCCACACCCCTCTTCAGCCACCCAGACCATCCCGTGGGGGGCTGCTCCTGCCTGAAGGTCCAGCCCGCCGCACGTCAGAGTGTCTGCTCTGCCACCTGCCTGAGAGCGTGTGGTCAGACCCGGGGGGTGCTGGGACACACCCCATGGGCCGCACAAGCACATGTTCGAGAGATGGCTACAGACATGCATCCCAAATGACGAGAAAGGGCCACGGTATCCGTGTGAATATATGTGCATGCACGTGTTGTTTCATGCGGCGAAAACACACGACGTACTATTTACCATCTTCGCCGTTTCCAGGTGCACAGTCAGGGGCACCGGGCACGTGGATGCTGTTGTGTGGCTGTGTCTGGAAACCCCCACCCTGCAACACTGAAGTTCTGTCCTCATTAAACGACGGCCCTCCAGTCCCTCTGCCCTGTGCTGTACCTTCTCTCTATACGGTGTGAGCAGGCAGGGCTGCATTACTTATCATATATCATACGCTCTGTCCTGTGATCCAGTGGGACAGGGTCCCCGGTCCAGAGCCCTGAAATATCATCAGGGAGACAGTCAGCACCCAGGACCCAGACTTTGAGGGTGCAGAGTCCCTCCGAGGGAAGGAGACCCCGTGGGTACCCTGAGGTCACGGGGAGGAGGCACAAGTGCCCCGCCGAGAGTCAGGGACTGGACAGGGTGGCTGTGGGGTTGTCCAGAGCTGAGTCTGCACTGATACCCCCCAACAAGAAGTGTGTGATCTGAACCACATGCCTCCCACAGGCCGGACCCCCGGTTGGCTGGGGCTGCACTGAGGCCAAGTACGCTGTGGTGTGAACCTTGAAGCAGGCAGCCACAGAGGACAGGGGAGAGGCCTGGCGGTGGGGACAGACAGGAGGCTGGTCTGGGCTCCATCCATCCCTTGGCAATGGGAGGTGGGAGGTCACAAGGTTGTTGGGAAAGGACAGCTCGAGGACTTAGAGGTGACCTTGTACTGCCCCAGTGAACTCCTTTCCTTCCGTTGGAGGGTCAGGAACGCCGGGGGGAACCTCATGGGCGTGTCCCCAGGAAGAGAGAAAGGCCACAGAGCACTTGGGCCCCTGGTTGAGCTCCACAGTTCATACTAGACCCCTGTGCTCCCTGGTGGGGGTGACTCAGGGGGCCTCAGTTTCTGAATCTGTGAGGTGGTCCCCCAGGGAGGCGGCACCTCCCACCAGCTCCACTGTCACAGCCCCGGGGTCTCTGTGTCAGGGACACGGTCCTCACTTATTGCCTTGCTGGATGGCGGTCTGCAGGGGCCTGGGCAGCGCGTACCAATAAGGGTGGCTGCAGGCAGGCAGAGGCATTGTCCTCTGTGAGAACAAAATAATTAAAAGAGGATTCGGGGGATCAGGCTTGCTTATCGCTGGGGATGGTCCAGCACTTAATGCTTCCCAGGCTGACCTGCTCAGAGCAAGCCAATGGTCAGGCTGGGGTCAGGGATACAGAGCCGGGGCAAGGCCCAGGACCCCCAGGTGGGGAGGGCTCGGAGGCCCGGCTGGTCCCCCATGGAGGACCCACAGCTCCCCAGGGGGCACCCCCCACTTCTGACTGTGTCCTGCTGGGCATTGCCCTTGGTCCCGTCCCCATTTTCTCTCCTGGGAGCCCTGCCGACCTGTCTACGGCTCCCACCCGGGGCCCCAGAGAGCCAGCCGCTGCCTCTGCTCAGCTCTGCAGGACGCTCAGGCCCCTGGCCTCTCCCCTCAACTCCTCATCCCCAAGGGAGCTGGGCCCTTTCCCACCCAGGCCGCTGGCCACTGGTCCACCAGCCTTTACATATTGAGCCAGGAGCCAAGCAATGGAGATAGACCAGACTTGTTCCAGAGCGCGAGCCTCTGTCAGGCTCCAGGGGCCGGGCTCAGGCTACCCAGCCCCACAGCTCCACACCAGGGTCTTCAGCCTCATGTCGGCCTCTGGACCCCCCCACCCCACCCCATGGCCTCTCAGAAACTACTTGTGGCTCTGATTAGCCAGAATTGGCCTTCATGGTGGCAGACCAGACACCATAAAATGCACGACTCATGTACATCCTGCAGCTGGGCCATGGGTGGTATTCATGTCAAAAGGATGTATTGAGCACCCACTGTATACCAGCACAGAATATATGCTAGGGAGACTGTGGTGCACAAGGTTGTCATGGCCCTGTCTCCAGAGCGAGTGGTCCCCGGGGCAGACCGACAGGACACACCAGCCATAAAAATAGGTCATTTTTATGTAGAAATACAGGAACAGAGGGGCGCCTGGGTGGCTTAGTCGGTTAAGCGTCCGACTTTCACTTAGGTCATGATCTCGCGGTTCGTGGGTTCGAGCCCCACGTCGGGCTCTGTGCTGACTGCCAGCTCAGAGCCTGGAGCCTGTTTCAGAGTCTGTATCTCCCTCTCTCTCTGACCCTCCCCTGCTCATGCTGTCTCTCTCTCTCTCTCCTAGAAATAAATAAAAAATATTAAAAAAAAAAAAAAAGAAATACAGGAACAGAGTTGGGCGGGGGGTGTGTCCGCATCTGTCGCTGCAAGCCAGGCCACCCAAACCTGCAGCGATTACCATGTAGCTGTGCTCAGGAGCTGCGGGGGATGGAGCGTGCACAGGGCCCAGTGGGGATGGCGGCCTTTGCGTGTGAGGTCAGGGAGTGGGGCTGCCTCCACAGCAGGGGCTGAGACACCCGGAGACGCCTTTCTTCACGTTTCTGGGTCCACACTGGCTGCCGTCTGGGACCCCTGGGCCCCCTTGGCCAGGGTACCTACAGGTGGCTGCTTGGGCTTCCTCTCGCACAGCATGAGGCAGGGCCCCAGAGACTGGCTGAGCCCAGCTGGGGAGCTGAGGTGTGAATATGGAGGCCCAGAGAGGCCAGCCAAGCTGCCCAGGGCCATGCGGTGAGATGTGGCTGGCTAGCAAGAGGAGCCCAGAGCCACGTCCCAAACCACCATGGCCTCCCTGGACTCACCTCCGGGGTGTGGAACCCTGGGGTTAGACAGGTCCTGAGGCAGGGCCTGTGGCGCCGACAAAGTCCCAAATAACCTAGTGACCCTAAACCTGGTCCCACAGAGGATGCAGGCTGGGGACAAGCAGGGCACTGGTGTCTCTGGACTCCGGGCCTCGTTGGGCAGAGGGGAGGGGACCCCAAGGCCCCCGTGAGACTTGGTGTCCCCGGGTCGAGTCTCTCTGGCTCGGGCTGTGAGGACAATACGCCTGACTCCTACACGGCCTCACTACCCGGGGATTAGCTGGACCAACTCCCACTGCCCCATGTCACACACACGACACTGAGGCAGGGGGAGGGGCAGTGACGGTCCAGCTCAGAGTGGTTTGAGCTGTGCCCATTCTGCCTGGGGAAGGGATATGGGGCGACCTGGGTCAGGTGCCCTCAGCTGGGAGCCAAGGGGAGATGGCACTCACTATACCTGCCGTACCCGCCGTGCTCTTGCTGGTGCGGGCAGCCCTAACCCCAGCGCCGCCAGTCAGCTCAAAGGAGGACCTCCCCAGGGGCTCCGGGCACACAAACAAGGCTGGGCGGGTCCTGCGGGGGCTGCCCCATCCCAGGGCATCCTGCCTGCCCTCCTGGGCATGGCCCAGCCCTCACTCGCCTACCCAGTCACCCTGGACTGCACCCGGGATGCAAACCCTTCTGCTCCCCTTTGCCCCTGTGTCCCCAGGCCTGGTGCAGCCCAGAGAAGCATGGGCGCCACTGCCAGCCAGGACCCTGCCCCTGCAGCCCCGCACCCAGCTCCTTCCTGCCTCCAGGGTCAGGCCATCATCCCTTTGTCCCCGGTCCCACTGCAAGGGCTGTGTGGCAGCAAGGCTCGGAGCCCCGGGAGGCCTGGCTCAGGACCCCAGCCACGCCAGCTGCAGCTTCTGCCCCCAGCCCCTGCCAAGGCCTGTGCAGACCCCCTCCCAAACACACATGGTGGGTTTTTATTAAACTTCCTTGTTAATTGCACAAGTAATGCATGAATACATCTGGAGTGAGTTTTAAAACAAATCCCAGACACCATATCATTTCACTCATAAATACTTCAGTATACAAATGGGGCTTTAAATAATTTGCTGTTGAAATGATGTTGGTTTCTCCTCTGATCAACACGGCACACGCTAATAGAGCAAAGAGGACGGGGAAGCCCATCCCAGCCAGCCTCGGGGACGGTGATGTCGAAGCCACGCTTCCGGCCTCCCGCGTGGGCCCTTCCTGGCCCTGCTGTGCACCTGCGGCTGCCTGCGGGGGGGGGGGGTGCTCTCCAGGGTGGGTGCTGGGCGCAGCCTACTCGTCTCCCTTAGCGATGCATCTGCATTTCCCCGGTGCCGTAACCCGCTTACGAAACGTCTGTGCCAAAGGCCTCCTGTTGGGTGCGATTCTCTGCGGTTATAAACACTGCACTGAACATCTTTGTGCTGGGGACCATGTATGGTTTTCGGATCATTCTCCAAGGAGAGGTTCCCAGACGCCGGCTTCCACCATCAAAGCTCCCGTTCCCAAATTGCTTTCCAAGAAGACACAAACACTGCTGAAGCCCTCATAAATCACGGTGGGGCCGGGGCGCCCTGGCGCAGCAAGGTCACTGGAGCAGCAGGGCCCCTGGGTTGTGATGGCCTGTGGGAAGGTGGCCTGGAGGGCCGGGGCCTGGTCCTCAGCTGCCCACTGCGTTGCGCCCTGATGCGCCCAGGCTCACTGGAGGCCTTGTCTGGTCCTTGCACCACGCCCTCGGCCTCACGGACACAGAGCCCAGGGCACAGAGGGACAGAGGGCTGGGTCCATTTTCTAGTGGCTGTGCCTGCTCTTCAGGAATTCAGGAGGGGAAGAGGCAGGGGAGAGAGGACCCGCCTGAGTGTGGATTCTAGTGTGTTTGTTTTGATTCCCTCCTCTCCCCTGGGCCTCAGTCTTGTCACCAGGGAAGGAAGGCAGCTTTTCGAGCCCAAGCAGGGGAGCTGGGGCCCCCAGACCCCATCTCTCTCCACCTGCTCCTTCCTGGGGCGCAGAGAGGGCCTGTGACTTGCTCAGAGCCACAGCCCTCCCCTCGGACTTCTGCTGGCTTCCCCTCAGCTCTGACCAGGTAGCCAGAGGCCCAGCCAGTAGAGCACTGCAGTCCCATTTCCGGGAGCCATGCCAGTACCTGTGTGAGCCTCCCCGAGGGAGATGGCCTCTCTGCTTCACCGATGGGGAAACTGAGGCCAGGCCTGGCCAGGCTCCAAAAGAAGCGCCCAGCCTGGGAGAGGACTGCACGCTCCTCCATCCATTGCTCTGCCTGCTCTCACGCCCTGGCTTCAGCAGAGATGCCTGCCCCATGGGTTCCACAGGGGAGCTCCAGAAGAAATCAAGCTAGGTGAGACATCTAGGCAGAGGGGAACTGGGAGTGGGGTCGCAGATGGAACTGTACCCCTCCCGGGGGACCCCAGGAGAGAGGAGGCCAGGTGGGCGGGGGGAGGCCAGTCCGAGGCACACCCCACCCACCCTCTGTCCCTGGGGCAAATTTACCCAGCGCTTCCCGCCCAGGAAACTCCCAAGCCCCCTCCTCTGCGCCAGGAGCACTCTGGCCCCGCCCCAGCCCTACACCCCCACCTATGCCCCACATAGGCCTCCCAGGGCCTCCCCCGCCTCAGATCCCCTCCCACAGACTCCCCGCGGGCCCCGCCCCCTCAGGTCCCCCGCCCCCTAGCGCAGGCCCAGCCCCAGGTGCCGGGCTGGGCTGCCGGCCGGAGGGGCGGCTCCAGCTGTCAGCGGGCGGTGCATCACACGCTGTAAGAAGGTGTTGACAGGAGCAGCTGGACGCGGGCGAGTGATGAAAAGAAGCAAATTTCTCTGCGATTCCGCGCCCGGCCTCCTGGTGGCGGGAGGCGCCCCCTGCCGGCGGCGCGCGCCACGACCCCCCGCCCGGACTGTGTGCGTGGCCCCATTGCAGAGGCCGGACACTGAGGCTGTCAGGTGCGCGTGCCAGGTGCACGGCCCTGCTAGAGGGGCCACAGGCCAATGGGGGCTGAGTCGTCGCAGGCTTCTTCTCTCTGAGCTGTGGTCTTTTCACTCACTCGTCCACCAGCAGGCCTGGTGCAGAGCTCACGCCAGAAGCAGGGTAGAGGGCACAGTGAGGAGAGCTGAAATGTGGAAGTGGCAGGAGGCACGGGGAGGTGGAGGCGGGGATGGAGACCCCAAGGGAGTTTCATGAGCCCTCAGGTCAGGTGCAGACACTGGACTCCCTGGACCCGCCATGCTGCACCTGCACCCCGATGGAGGAAGAGGGGTCCTGGGGGGCTCTGGATCACCCTCGTGGCCAAGGCCCTGCCCACACAGACATGGACTGGGAGATGGGAAATAGTGGACACTGCCCCCGCATGCCCTTCCCTGCCCCTCCTCCCAGGGACAGAGACTGGGATAAGTAAGAGACACATGCAGACAGGGTCTGAGAAAGAGACTGAGAGACACAGGGACAGACGGGGTGGATGGACCAGGGAGGGAAGGAATGAGCAGACAGAGGGTTTCCAGTCTCCCCTGAGGAATTTGAACAAAGGATTTCCACATTCTTTGTGTAAAAGCCACCCGTGGCCCCGCCCACTGCAGCCACCGGTGACCCCACATGACCCAGGAGGGTCCGCAGGCCCACACTTGCCTCTCAGTCCCGATATAAACATGGGAGCACAGGTATGGATATCTCTGTCCCATGCAGGGCTCCCTCAGCTCCAGCCGGGTCTTGGAGATCCGGCCAACGACACCTGAGCCCACCCTGCCCAGCCATGGAGAGGCAGGGACACAGAGTTGTAGAAAGGACTCTAGAGAGGAGACAGCCTCTGTTTGAATGCTCCTGCTGATGAGGAGCTCACTACCCCCTAGAAGCAGCCACTTTGTCTCTGGCCTTCTCAAAGAGTTAGAAAATTCATACTCTGAGTGGATCTTTTCTCCCGATCAGCTCCTGCCCCACAGCCTCCAGTACTAACCTCTGGAATCCCACGCACCACAGACACTGATCCGGCAAACATATGCCGAGCACCTACTGGGTGTGGGGCACTGCTAGTGGCGCTGGAGCCACTGTGTAGGACCTAGCAGGCGCTGAGGGACAAAGTACACTCCAGGCCTGTGCCCACCCCACAAGGCCAAGGTTGGGAATGAGCTGTGATTCAGCATCTCCTGCGCACCAGACCTCAGGCAGCCCCATTTCACAGACAAGGAAACTGAGGTTCAGGGAGGATTAGGGCCCTGTGCTGGGCACCATGCAGGTGAGATGGGCCAGACTCTGCCTTGCCCTTCGGACGGTGGAGGCATGGCATGACCCGATTGGGACTGAAGCCTGGAGACCATCTTATCATCAGGGGAGGTTGAGATAGATACCAACACAGAAAACATCAGATGGGAGGAGCCTGGGTCTTAATGTCAGCCCGTGAACTTTTGGATCAAGCTGTGCCTGAAGCTACAGCCTTGAATTTTCACTTAAGTGAATCAGATTCCTTCTTTCGCTTAAGCCAGTCAGATGGAATGCCCTGCCACCAGCAGTGTAAAGATCCCAAGTTCAAAGGGTTTGTTGTGTATAACTCATCCTAGGGATGAGTGAGTGTCGGGAGGTTGGGACAGAAGACAAGGGCCACGCACTGTTAACACAACAGCTGACGTGTATCCAGTCCTGAGTAAAGGGCTGTTGGTGGACTTGCTCACCAAATCTTTGTAGCAAACCCATGAACTAGAGTCTGCCACCATCTTGTATGTCTCCTAGGCTAGATGACCTGAGCTGCGATGACAGGTAAGCCCCTGCTAAACGTCAGTGACTTCAAGTCAGAGTTTAGGACTTGCTCATGCACAGCCCCCGTGTTTGGTAGTCAGTCCACATGCAGTGACCCAGGGACCTGGGCTCCTTCATTTGGGGGCCCTGCCATCCCCCAAGGCCTTGGGGTCCACCAGATCCGCCTGCTGGCTAATGAGGACTGAGAGAGAGGAGGAAGTGGAGTACGGGAGCCCTGCTCACTGCCCATAGGAAGGTGACATTATGGCACAGCAGTGGAAGACAGCCTGGTAGTCCCCCCATGTCAAGCTTGGTTACCGTATGGCTCTGCGGCTCCACTCCTGAGGATGGACCGAAAATAATTAAAAACAGGTTTGTTTGTTTTTTTTTTTTAAAAAAAAGAGGTTTGTGCACCCGCGTTCACAGCAGCACTGTCCACAGGACACAAAACGTGGAAGCAATCCAAGTGCCACTAAGTGGACACATAGTTAAGCAAACTGTGGCCCACCCACAAAGTACAGTGTTGTCCCACCTTCGAAAGGAAGGAATGACACCTGCTGCCACACGGATGAATGCTGAGGACATGATGCTGAGTGACACAAGCCAGACACGGAAGGACACACACCAGGACCCACCCACGCGAGGTCCCAGGGTCGTCAGACTCACGGACACAGAGTAGACGGTGGGACCGGAGCTGGGGGAGCAGGCTGGGGTCCGTGTGTGGCGGGGACAGAGTCTCGGTGTGGGGAGATGGAACGTGCTGGAGATGGACAGTGGGGACGGCTGCACAGCAGCGTGAATGTGCTCGGTGGCCCTGAGCTGTATACACTGAAATTGGTTAACATGGTAGATTTTAGGTGTGTTTTACCCCAATAAAAAAATTGGGGGTGGGGGAAACAGGTGCTCTTGCTGGGCCTGCCTCCCCATCCTTGGGGTCTCCTGGTCGGAACCTGGGTCAGGAGCAGCCAGACGCATCCATCTCTGGGGTGGCTGTCACCTGACCCTCTCTGGCCCACCTGGTGCTCGTTCTCTGTAGGTGACCAGGACGACCAGCAGCTCAGGGTTTCGGCCTGGGGCAGCGGTGCGGGGGCGGGGCAGGCAGGATGTGGCCTCCAGGAGCAGGGTGGGGGCGGGGTCTGAGCTCCGGGTTGCTCCTGCTCCCAGACCAGGGCGGCCAACTGGGGGTTGTGACCTGTCTCCTCGGCCCTCATCTGCTCCCGACCCGACCCCGAGCCCCATGAGCGGCACAGGTCTGGGGCGCCATGGGAACACAGGCCACTGTTAGCAGATGGATGACTGTCACACGTTTGATGAGGGTCCTCGGTTCACGGGTGGTGTGTGCAGAGGCCGCTCTGGGTTCAAACGCCACAGTCACAGACCTCCCAGGGCTGCAGGGCCTTCAGGAGACACCAGCCTGAATAGGAGTGAGGCTGGGGTGTCCAGGCTGCCGGGCCGGAGACAGTGGGGCTGTGCGCCCCACCCCTGCTCCCCACTCCCGTGCCCCTGCCCCCTCATGGCCGAGGTCGTCCAGGGCACCTCCTGGGTCCTGTCTCTCCAGTGTTCCTGCGCCCCACCTCCTTCTTCCTGCACCCCCACCTCCTCACTCCTGCAGCCCCACCTCCTTCTTCCTGCACCCCCACCTCCTCACTCCTACAGCCCCACCTCCTTCTCCCTGTACCCCAGCCTCCTCACTCCTGCACCCCACCTCCTCACTCCTGCACCCCCACCTCTCACTACCCCACACCTTTCTTCACCCCCACCTCTCACTCCCCACCTCTTTCTTCTACACCCCACCCCTCACTCTCGCCCCTACCTCTTTCTTCCTGCACCACCTCACTCCTGAGCCTCACCTCCTTCTTCCTACACCCCACCTCTCACTCCTGTGCCCCCACCTCCTCACTCCTGTGTCCCACCTCCTTCTTCCTGTACCCCAGCCTCCTCACGCCTGCACCTCACCTCCTTCTTCCTGCACCCCACCTCTTTCTTTCTGCCCCACCTCTCACTCCTGTGCCCTACCTCGCTCTCTGCCACTGCCACCTCTCTCACTCCTGGAGCCCCACCTCCTTCTTCCACCCCACCTCTCCTCACTCCTGTGCACCCACCTCTACAACTCACCCACCTCCTCATTCCTATGCCCCACCTCCTCACTCCTACACCCCTAGCTCTCCTCACTCCTGCACCCCCACCTCTGACTCTTCAGAGCGCTGATTTTGGAGTAAGAGAAAAGTGCTCCAGAAACAACAATCCTATAAGTGTCGCCTGTCCACCTGGCAATGTTCTGTGAAATGACAGGTCACATGTGGGAGAGAGGACCACGCTCACTGTTGGAGTGGCTGGTGGGGATGTGTAAGGCCTTCCTGGAGGGCGGGCGTTCCTGTGCACTGTGGTCTTAGAAATGCACAGATTTTGGGGCCCTAAGCCAGCGGTCACAGGAGGCCTGGGGCAGGGGTCTGTGTCTGATGGGGACAGAGTTTCCGTGTGGGGAGATGGAAAGTTCCGGAGTCAGACTGTGCCGACGGCTGCACAGCCGTGTGAGCATGCCCGTTCACCTAAAAATGTACTTCTGAGCGGGTGATCACAGCCACCCAGCAGCGCGGCAGAAATGGCTGCCTGGCGAGGGCACAGGTGGCAGCCCCCCTGCTCTGTAACCAGTTCCGCCAGAGACTTCGTTAGCTCAACATGGCACAACTATTTCCGGGTGGTTCCGGTGCTCAGCAGTCGACAGTGAGTGGGCAGGGCCATGCTCCTTCTGGAGGCCTTCCTGGCCTCTTCCAGCCCCGAGGGCAGCCTGTGCTCCACGGCTCTAGGGCTTCCCTCCATCTCCACGGCCTCACCTGTGACCCTATGTCTCCCTCTGAGAAAGGCCCTCATGATGCACCAGGCCCAGCAGAGATCCCCCAGCCTCGACTCACAGCTGCAAGGTCCCCTTTGCCATGTAAGGAGCCCTGTGTCCACGGATTCAGGAGGTTACGACATGGACATCTTTGGGAGCCATTATTGAGCCGCCACAGCTGGGCCTCGGGGGTCCAGAAAGCCACAGGCGACCAGAGATGGCCCTGTGCTGAGACAGCATTCCTGCACACACACCTGCACACACATCCGTGACAACCAGCCTGAGGTCCCCAGGAGCTGCAGGTGACACTTTATGTTTTCCCATGTACCCTGGGACTTTCTCCCTGCTACATGAGGGCGGGCTCCACATGCAGTGAACAAGATGGCGGCTAGAGTGACAGAGGGGAGACAGTGGGTGACAGGTGGCAGGCAGGTTTCCTGATGCATCAGCCGTAGCGCCAGGTCGTCAGTCTCTGGTGACTGGTGCCGGGGTGGAGCTGGAGAGTGAGCGAGGAGTTAGCCCTTCTTCCGTAACAGGTCCCAGAGCCACAGCAGAGAGAGGGGGTGAGGTCCGTGTCTGGAGCCCCAGAGCAAGAGGCTGTGCAGGGCTGGGTCTGAGCAGGACATGGGCTACATCGTCCCCACCAGCTGCTCTGGCCCCTGCAGCCCCTGCGGACATCCTTGCTGTTGCCTTCCCAGGAGGCCCAGAGCAGAGTCGAGATGTGCTCAGGAAGCCCAGGGGCCCAGGGGCCCAGGGGACAGGTCACTCTGGAGGCACGGAGACCTGCCAAACAGGACCAGGGGTGCATTCGGTGCAGCCGGTGGGGTGGGCCTCCCCCACTGCCGGGAGCTCGGGGGCCCGGGACGAGCCCCAGAACCCAGAAAGCCCCAGCCAGAGGCCCCAGGATTCTCTGTTTGTCAGGAATTCAATTACGTAGGAGAGTCCTTATTAATTTTACAGGCTTTGCTGGCCTGGGAGGCTGTGCCGGGGGCGAAGTCTGGGGCCGCCTTGTCCGCTGGAGCTTGGGGTCAGCCCACAGGGGCGGTGCGCAGGCACTAGTCGAGGTATTAATGAGATGCCTCTAGGTGCAAATAATAGTTTAATAGGTGTGACTTACCGGGGGGCGCCCTCCCCTTGCTGCCACGCACCTCCCGCACACCCAGACAGCCCGCCGCGCTGGCCTCCCCGCCTTGTTAGAATAAGCAATTAGAGTGTATGAACACTCACTTTGACACTTTAATAAAGTGTCAGCCATCACCAATTTGGTATTTAATAAAATAAAATTAAATATTTATTACATTTTTTTATGCATTGTATTTAAAACACATTCGATCCCCACTCACCACCACTTCCTGGCCCCCCCAGGTTTCCACCCCAAGGACAGCCCCTTCCTACCTCTCGAGGACCACCACGTGGCAGGACCGACGAGGCTGGTGATCCAAGGTGTGAGGTGGGGGTTGGGGGCCCCAGGGAGGGCGTGGAGGGAGGAGAGGAGCCACCACAGCTGAGGGAAGGCAGCAGAGTTACCCCAGATACCCCTTCGGGGCTTTGAAGACCCCCTGTCTTTCCCGCTCTGCTGTCATTGGGGGTTGGGACCTTCTCGCCCTGCCTCGCTTTCCTCTCCAGTCCACAGACAGCAGCCCCTCCCCTGCTGGCCGGCCGCGCAGACCCCAGGCCCCCAGTATCCCAAAGAGCCCAACACAGCTACAGCGCCCCCAGAGCCGGCTTTCTGAGGATGTGGCAGAAGGCCTCGGGGTCACAGTGCATGTGGTGGAAAGGCCATCCTGCTCCCTCCTGAGCCGAAATCCGGTTTCCCCAAGCCCCACCCCTGCGTCCCTAGTCCCCCCACAGCCCCTGATCAAAGTATTCTTTCTTTTTTTAAATTTTTTGACGTTTTTTATTTATTTCTAAGAGAGAGAGAGACAGTGTGGGCAGGAGAGGGTCAGAGAGAGAGGGAGACACAGAATCGGAAACAGGCTCCAGGCTCTGAGCTGGCTGTCAGCACAGACAGCCCGACACGGGGCTTGAACCCACAAACTGTGATATCATGACCTGAGCCAGAGTCGGACGCTTAACTGACTGAGCCACTCCGGTACCCCTCAAAGTATTCTTTCTGATCAAAGTAACAACAAGTTGAAATGAGGCGGAGGGAGAGGTGCACCAGGTGGATAGCAGCACCAGGAAAGCCTCTGCAGCAATGTTCCCATCAGACAAGATGGAATCCAAAGCAGAAAGAGATAGACAGGAGCAGGGGGCCGAGTGAGAACGGGACAAGCGCCCCCACCCGACACACTGTGGGGTCTGGGGTCTGTGCGTTTGTGCACCAGCCAGGAAGCATCAGACCCCAGGAGCCCCACACCGTGGTTCTCGAAGCACGCACCTGAGACCGGGCAGGTGAGCACTTGCCACCGCGGGCATGTGGCCCCAAACCGGAAACGATTCAGTGTCGGGCGAAGAGGGTGGGGTACTGGGCAGCAAGGGGACAGCCCCATCCCCAGCCCTCAGACTGTGGAGAGAATGTAGGACCCCCTTCCCTACCCGCAAGGCTGCTAGGTCAGGGCAACACTCCCAGGGGAGGCAGGTGTGAGTCATTCCTCGCCCTTCTGTGAGCTGGCAATAGGGCTTGGCTGGAGGCCCCTCCTCACCTCGGAGGCGCCACCTGCAGGGCTGGCCTGGAGGGCGAGGACCCCGCCTCTAGATGCCCCTGCAGAGAATGGCCCTCAGCTCTGTTCCCCACCCTTGCCTGCCCCACCCGACCTGAGCAGGACACCCAATACAGCTAGTGCCGCTTTGCCATCCCCTTCCCCTCTGCCCGTAGCCTGCTGCTGTCCCGGTACCCCATGGGGCCTCTGCTGCGCCCCAATCCCGCTGAGCTGCAGGGCCCCTTGCTGCCTCCAGCGCTGCACCCCTTATGCCCACAGGCCAGAGGCTAACGTGCCTGCGGCCTCCTTACGTTGTGCATCCCGGACGCGGTGTGTTAATCTGAACCAAGCTCACAGCCCGTGCGCGTCCCTACCACCTCGCAGCTGCCCTGCCTCAGCTTACCCGGAGACTCCCTTGCCTGCCAATGGGCATCCTGCCTCCATGTGGGGCAGACCCCAGCCTTCAGCAGGGGCCCAGCAAGGCCAGGCATGTCAGGGCAGCTGTGTGACAAAGAGGCAGGGTTCCAAGGGACAGCTGAGCGGAGACAACAGAGACAACAGGCCCCTGACACCCAGTAGGACGGTGGGAACCCGCCGGCCCCTCTTCTGTCTCTGTCCCTCCCACTCCTACCCATGCTGGTAGCTGAGACCCTGGCATAAAGTCCTAGAAGATGGGGCTCCACCGAGTTCTCGAACTCTCCTTCTCCATCCGTAGCCAGCATCCTAGCTGGCCAAGAGTGAGCACCACCACCACCTCCTTCTTTTCTGGCAGAGGCTCAGCTCCCTTTGCAGACAGGGAAACTGAGGCCCCCCCAGGAGACTCCACATGCTGGATTGCACTGGAGCAGGTGAGAGCCTGGTGCTTCCCGCCCAGACCCACCTTTGGGGGGCCACAGTACCCCTGCTCTGGCTGCCCCCACCCCATGAGCTTGCTCTCGGACCTCGATAACAAGGAAGTCATGGTGGGGGGCTTCGGTGCAGTGAGGTCACAGGCAGGCGGGCGAGGCCACGGAGCCAGGGCGCTGACAGGACGCTGAGGGAGAGGGAGGGCACCCCCCAGCCCACATGGCAGTCCCATTTCCAAAGCCACAGGGCCTGGCCGCACCCACACAGACAGGGGAGTCGGGCCAGGACAGGGGGCTCCCTCCTGTCCCTCGGCCCCCAGAATCTGCAGGTGGACTGCTGGACTGAGCCGCGTGGCTGGTGTTGGAGGGTCCCCACCTCACAGGCTCTTAGCAAACATCTCCTTGATGTGCAGCCTTGAGGCCTTGGCAGGCGTTCGTGGGCGCTTTCTTGGCCTGGCACAGGAGGAGTCTGGCTGGGGGGGGGGGCTGCAGCACCAGGGCCCCCACGGACCCCTCCTCACAGGGGACAGGAACCCAGGTACACACCCCACAGGCCTGTAGGCCCAGGCCCAGCCGGTCACTGCATAGCTCCAGGGTCTGCCCACCACCCCTCCTCCTGTCCCTGCTGCCTGGGGTGCGGCCAAGACAGAAGGGACTGTGTGACACCACCAGGGCCGCAGGACCCTTGGGGAACCCCCCACACCGGGGAGGGACTGCCCAGGGGTCCAGCCCACTCCCATCGGCCCTTCCTCATGACCTGAAAACCCCAGAATTATTTTTTACACCTCACTTCTTGGGGTGGGGGGTCCGTCCCTGCAGCCTGTGCTCTGATCCTCCCTCGGGAGCCCCTGTCACACCAGCTCTCTGGACACAGAGCAGGGGACACAGTGACAGCCCCCTCCAGGTAGATAGTGCCATGATGGCCAGGAGCTGGGGGCCTGCGTGGCCCATGGCGGCCCCAGGCTCGGCCCCACACTCCTGCCCTACAGAACCTGCCCTCAGCCTCCAAAGTGTTCTTGGATCGCACTTGGGGACCCGGGGACCTGGTCCCGGGAGCAGCCCTCCCGCCACAGGGACGTCCCTGGGCCCCGTTGCTTGGCAACTGCCCGGTACAACCCCGGCAACTGCTTCCCGGTCTCGGCAAAAGCCCGTGTTTCCACTGCGTCAGCCCCTTGGCCCCGGGAGTGGGTCGGAGAGGCCCAGGGCAGTGCCAGCCTCCTGCCCTGCCACCTGCTCCCCCCAGGCCGTGGCACGAATGTCTGGCCCCAGAGCTCATGTGACCCGGGCTCATGGGCCCTCCCGTTGGCCCTGTCAGCCGAGAACAAGCAGGGAGACTACCTGGACACTTGCGCCCAGCTCCACCGTCGTTGGTTTGGGACAGCGTGAGGGGACTTTGCAAACTGTAAAGTGCCCCGTGTCCCTATCCCTATCTGGTGCCCCATTTCCTGGCCACTCCGAAGCCAGGGGTAAATCCCAATGTGCAAAACTGGACAGCCACAGCTGCATTTGCATCAAAATTGGTTGCAAAGAGCAATTAGCACTTCATTAATAATCAATGAGGTGCCAATTTACACATCGTCCAAGAACAAATTGCAGATTCTGCTTGGCCTGTGACAGGGAGGGCTGCAGTGCCAGTCCCGCGGAAGGTTCCAGCAGTGACAGCGAGGGGCAGCCGGGGCTCTTCCCCACTCGCCTCCGCCCTCAAGGGCGGGAGGGGAATGAGTGAGTGCGTCCCACCTGCGCGGGGGCCCACGGCCATTGCGGGGAGGGGGGGGGTGGCGTGGCTGCCCATGGCTGCAGCCCCAGAGGCTCGCTCCTTCCAAGAGTCTGTGGAGGGTCTGTTCTGGGTGGGCAGATGGAGAAATGGGACCCACTGTTTATCCTGTGGCTCTTATGGGGAAAGCGGGGCCTTTACTGAGTACCTGCTATATGCATGCCGTGTGTGACTTTTCAGTCCATTTCGTAGTCAAGGAAGCCAGACAGAGGGCAGCAGGCCTGAGCTTGGCCCCTGGCTCCACACACAGAGACCCAGAGATCCCACATGTACCCTGACAGCCCTCACTTTTGTCCCCATCACCCTGGGAGCCCTGGGAGCATCTCTGTTTAAGAACCCTTTTTCCACAGTCTGGTTCAGTCAAGGAGGGCTCCGTGGAGGAAGAGGAGGCCAAATCAAAGGACAACATTCACCCTCTTCCTCACCCCAGACCAAGCCTTTGGCACTGCTGTCCCCTCCCAGCCAGGGGCACCCCCAGCCCATTGCCCCTTCACCTGTTATCGTTTATTTGGTGCAGAAAGTGATTGTTCTCGTTGGCTGGAGGGCACCGCAGGGTCAGCCTAAGAACTGTCGGCAGTGGGTGCTCAGGAAATGGGGAATGACACTAGGTGGAAGACAGAGGCCAAGAACAGACCTGAAGGTGAACACCAGGAGGGGGAAGAAGCCGTGCAAGGGCCCTGGAGCAGACTGGAGGGTACACAAACAAGGGCACGTTGGCTCCAGGGTCCAAGTGGAGGGCTCCTGGTAGAGAGGGGAAGTGGACACGAGTGTCTGCATTTTATTCTGGGACAGAGGATGTGGCCTGGCATCCGCTGGCCGCTGTGTGAGGTTGCTTGGAAGGGGACGTGGGCAGGGGCCTTGCAGTGGGTCGGGGGGTCCCGGGGGATGGGGCTAAGGGCAGCTCCGGCACAAGTGGGGCCTTGGTCACGGGCAGAAGGGGGACGGCTGTGCCTGTCGCTAGCAGGTGTAAGGGGACCCCAGCTGGGGCCACGCAGAACTTCTCTGATTCCACCCAGGGCCCGGCCTCCTCGCCCGCCTCCCGCCTGCACCCGCCACCCTCACCATGAGATTGAATTTACAACGGACTCCAACACATTTAAATCCATTTATTGCAAAATTACTTTTCAATAATTACATCACCGTGCCGACTGTGTTGCATAATGAAATTAGCATGAGGGATGTTAGAGAGAATATAAAATTATAAGAAATATTGAAATACCTCTTCCCCGTCTGTCTTCATGAGGCCCCATAGCTTAACTGGGGAGTGGGCATACCTCGTAGATGGGATTGGGATGCACCGAGTGTAATTTTATAACGTCTTTTGTATAAATTAATTATAATAGTTATTGCAGGTTCTATTATTGGATTGAAATTTCCCTCCACTGAAGGCTATTAGGGGAGAATGGGATCCTGGCTAGTGCCTCTGAGTCCCCTGGGGCCACAGAATGGGGAGGGGAGGGGGTCAAGAGGGCAGACCCAGGCTTTAGGGTCAGGCAGATCGGAGTTCAAATGTCGGCCCTGCTGTGTGTCTTCAGTAAAGCAACCTTGCTCTCTGGGCCTAGGCTTCCCTCAGCTAATTAGGAAAACCCTGCCGTGAACCCAGGTGCATTGCTTGAGGCTGAAGTGAGCGTGTCAGGTGCCGGGTAAATCCTGGTGTGACAAGTGTCTGTCACCCCACAGCAAACAGATCCCAAATGTGGTGGCCGAACATAGCCATAATGTTGATTGTTATGGGCAGTGTCTGGGGTCAGGAATTCGGGAGAGGCTTGGTTAGAGGGTCGGGCTCGGGACCTCACGGGAGACTGTGTCTTCTGAAGGCTCGACTGGGTGGGAGACCAACCCCCCAAAGGTGGCCCACAGTCAGTACTCACGGGCCAGCCCTAATCCATCCCAGGAGGGGCCTCACCAAGGTGTGAAGACGTGGAGGCAGGGACACTGGAAGCCGCCTTCTCCCCCTGGGGTTTCACGGGGCAAGTGCCAGACAGGCCAGGGTGTGTGACCCCAAGACCCGCCTTCTTGTCCTGCTTCCAAGGCGGTGACCCTGGGCGGCTTTCTGGCGCCCACAGCGCTGTCCGCAGAGCCCGGCACAGTGAGCCATGGAGGGCCTGGGCAACGCCAGGCGGTATGTCAGCTCCTGGGTTGCTGGAACCCCGGCTGTGTGCATCGCTCCGGCCATGGCTGCTGTAACGGGCCCTCGCACACTCCTTGGTGCCTGCAGCCCCTGGAAGACCAAGCGTGCCTGCGGGTGGGGCTGGGGCCCAGGGTGGAGGGGGAGCAGGCAGCTGGGCTAGCTGCAGCCCGGGCCCCACAGATGCCCCTCCCGGGCAGTCGAGTGCCCACCGGCCACTCCAGAACGGGGGTGGATGCCCAGCAGGCCAGGGGCCTCCCTGGGGGTCTCCGTGACTTCCCAAGATGATGAGGAGTCAGGAGACACAGGGAATCCTAAAAGGGACTTGGGACCAAACATGCCCAGTGCCCCTCCTGAATCTTGGCGATGTTCTTGCTGCTAGAGGCCCAGGGACGCGTGAGCAAGGCAGGCTAGGGCACAGTGGCCCTGCTCTGTCACCGCGGGCCAGGTGCAAGTGACTAACTTCCTGACAGGTGGGGTGCCTGGGGCTCCGTGGTTGCGAGTGGGCCCTGCTGTGTCTGCAGCCACGTGGATACCACCAGCCATTGTGTCCAGGCTGCAGATGTCATACTTGCCCAGGGCACAAGTGCACCGCTCTGCGGTGTGGAGGAAAACTCACCATGTCAACAGGACTTGGAGCAAAGAGAAGCCAGGGGCCTGGTGGTGAGGAGGATGCTACCCCCATCCAGGGCACCAAAGCCAACTTTCCTGAGCTATGGGTGCTGCTGGGCCGAGACAGGGGAGGGGAGGAAACTGGCTGTCCTCTCACAGAGTCTGGAGAGAGTTGGGACCTGAACTCAGGGTATGGGTCTGGTGTGACCATTGTGGGGAGTCCCTGCACCATGGCAACAGTGGAGGGGCCAAGGAGAAGCCACTCGACTTGGGCGGGGGATTAGCTGGCCCTGCTGCATGTGGGGCCGGAGCCCTGGAGCCCAGAGTGAGGCCTTGACATGACTGCTCCCTCCAGGCTTCCAGTGCCGAGCACCCCAGCCCAGCCGGCATTTGGGGTCTTCCAGGAGCGGCTGGCATCCATCTGGGAGAAGTGTTCTGGTGGGGCCCTGGTCAGGGAGGGCAGAGGGGAGGGAGGAGCCGAGCAGGGGCTCCCCAGCACAGGAGGGAGTGGGGGGCAGCAGGCAGATGGAGTGGGGCCACCTCAACCTTCCCCGTGGCCCTCAGAACCGCCTGGGGCTCTAGGGGAAGGGGGGAGGCACTCAGGCTGTGGGCGGGGGGGGCGGGCTGTGGGAAGCCCCATGCTGCCCTCCCCACTGCCGGTCTGCCAGCCAGGAACCAGGGCTCCCAGGAAGGACCCCCCCTTCCAGCCTCCCAACTTTGGTTCCCCAAACCCACCATGTGCCAAATGCTAGGCCCCTGGCCTAGGCCTGCCCTCATGGAGCCCCAACTGCCCCTAAGGCTGAGGCAATGCAGGAAGACTTCCTATAGGAGGGGATGTTCCAGCAGGGTCTGGGGACAGTGGACCAATAACAGGTGCAGGCATTGCCCATTCCAGCATTTTCCAGAGAAACGAGGAGTGGGCGGTTCTTCCACCTCTGCACAGCATGTGACCTGGGAGACTTGACAGACAGACACACACGCATGATCTCATGTCCCTGTGGGCCGGGGGATGGGGCACAGCTCACCGGGTGCCCTGCCCAGGGTCACAGAGGCCCCATCACCACGAACTGTTTCCGGCCCACTCAGGTTATGGGCCACACACGTTGTCTGGCAGGTGCAGGGCTGAGGGCCTACGGCTTTGCTGAGGCTGTGCTCAGGTCGGGGGCTGGAGGGGCGGGCGACCTGGGGTTCTTCCCTTAGGCCCCCTCACAGCAAGGCAGTGGTGCCACCAGAACCTAGCCTGGGGGATGGTACCCTCACCCTGGCCGGTCTGTCATTTAGGATCAAGTCACAGGCCCCGCCCACACTCTGCAGGGGGAATGGGGGCCAAGCCCAAGGTCACACGCGAGGGAGGGGTGCAGTAGGGCAGGCACCCAGGCACAAGAAGAGGGGTGCTCCAAAGGCAGAAACTGTGCAGCGGAAGGCGGGGGGAGGGGGGGAAGGGGGACTGACCACAGTCTGGAGTAACATGGGTGGCTGGGCCCTCAGGGGCCCCCGTCCCAGGGACCAGCGTGGAGCAGGAGGGATCATGACACCAGCCCCCAAGTCCAGCAGGGACGGGTCCGCCTCGGCGCCGTGGGTCTCTGGAAGCCCTCACGAGAGCCGCTTTAAGCTCGGCCTAATTTATTAATGAGGACGGGAAGGCGGCCTGCTGCGGCCGGTGCTGGCCGGTCCCGATCGATGGGGGCTCTGATAACCGGGTGACCAGCCTTGCTGTGTTTGGAGCCTAATTGCAGGGCGTGCACTTGCGAGGGGCTCTCGCCTCCCAAGTGCACCCCAGAGAGCCAGGGTTAATTGATGCAGCTGTTTGCTCCCCGCCCACACTGCTTCGTGGGAACCCCCTGAGGCTGTTATTAAACTAAAGTGTTTAATGAAGTGCTAAGGAGCCCGTTTCCAACCATTGCTCCCAGAATCCGATTAATACAAGAGGACCATTCCTCTCCAAGCTGTGGGACCCCCACCCCCACCCACCCCGGGAAGACAGTGGAGGAGTCGGGATCTCCCCTCAGTACCCCCAGCTGACCCGTACCTGCCTGTCAGCTTGCCCCATCTCTGCTCCCCAGGTCCAGGCCCCAGGTTTGGTTCTGCTTGTGGGTGCCGAGCACCCCGCCCTAGGTTGGTGGGGGGCGGAAGGGAAGGCACCCTTGTGCGCTTGGCTGCTTCCTGTCCTCACGTTGCCCTCACCGGACGGGCCTCCAGCAGTGGCTTCCAGACAATCACGTGGAAGCCGCCCCAGGGTCCAGCCCACACCTGGCGGGCCTGAGCCTGCAGGCCCAGGGCCCCCGCGTCCGCATTTACCAGTCCCTGTGGATCTGTCTGTTGCGTGGCTAATGTGTTCACAAAGCTTATGGTTTTTAAAGTGGAGAAGGGTCTGCATCTTGCTTTTGGCGTCTACCCAGAAGCAAACGGCTTTTTATAAGGTTTCCACAATGGCCAGAAGCCTCCATCATGGGAGAAGGATAATTACATCGTGGGGCGTCCACGTGGCGGAATACGGCACGGCAAGGACAAGGGCAGTGGGGGCAGCAGCAGGCTGCCAAGTCACAGGCACATGGCCCTGTGCAGGACACGCGGGGTGGCTGCGCTGCCATGTGCCCGCTGAGCCGCACACCCAGGACACAGGCACGTTCTGGAAAGTGCGCTTTGCTCCCATCGGCATGTCCACCTGGCATTTCCATGTAGAGAAGGGTTTCCAGACAGAAGGTGTCCTCTCATTGGGTCCCCAGCTACCCAGACAGCCCATGCCAACGACTCACTATGAGTCCTTCCAGAAACATCCTGCACCCATAAAAGTGTGTATAACCATGGAGGTGAAAGAAGCACCCAAGCGATTCTGATGATGAGTTCACACAGCGTTGCAGCCGGGAGCCTCCGAGGCCCCAGAGCTGCCCACGGTTTAGTGATTCGTGGGCTGTCTTCGTGAGAGTCCTTTGCACATCACTGTGGGCTTACCAAACACACAAATACGCATGTGCGCAACAGCTTTTTGGACAACATTGAGCAAACATTTTCATGTTGTCAGATCCTGTTGACACTAGTTTGGCGTGGCCCGGAATGGAGACGGCAGCCATCAGTTGAAGGAGCTGGAAAATGCAAATTAAAGCCTCAATGAGCTACCACTTTAGCCAACACTAAAAAGGCTAAAATAAAGAAGGTATTAACAGGTGGAGACAAGGATGTGGAGATGAGGCCCCCACACTGTCGGTGGGAGAGCCAGCGTACGACATACACAACTCGTCAGCCAATGCCCACGGCAGCACTGTCCATCGTGCTCCACAGTGGAGGTGACCCAGATGCCCATCAATGGATGCCTGGACAAACATGGCGTCGGCTGTCCATGCAATGGAGTCGGGCCTGAAAAGGAGAAGGGCACTGTGACATGCCACGGTGTGGACAGGGCGTGGGTGGAGTCCACCCTGAATGGCTCTGCTGATACAACGCAGGCCTGTGGAATGAGAAAGTGGATTGCTGGTGGCCGGGGCCGGGGAAACACAGGACTCTTGTTCAAAAGCCAGTAAAAGCTGCCATTGGAGGCACTGAAATAGATTCTCTACTTCGTCCTAGCCTCTCTCTCAGCCGGCTGGCTCCTGTCCCCACAGCACCATGTGATTTTAAATATTCTTATTGTGGAAAAATATACATAACATACAACTTATCATGTTAACCACTTCTAAGTGAGCAGCTGAGGGGCACTGAGCACATTCATACTGCTGCTCAACCGTCCCCACCGTCCGTCTCCAGAACATTCTGTCTCCCCACACTGAGACTGGGTCCCTGTTCCACACGGACCCCCGGCCACTCCCCCAGACCTGGCCCCACCGTCTACTCTGTGAGTCTGATGACCCCGGGACCTCGTGTGAGTGGGTCTCAGTACAAGTCCTTTGTGTGAGGCTCGTGTCACTCAGCATCCCGTCCTCTGGGTTCATGTGCGTTGTGGCAGGTGCCAGGATTTCCTTCCTTGTGGAGGCTCAGTGATGTTCCATCGGGTGGCTGGACAACGCTGTGGTCCTCTGTCAGTGGACACGTGGGCCACTTCCACCTGGTGGTTGCCATGAACATGTGTGAGTGAGTGTCTCTTCCGGTCCCTGCTTCCATTTCTTCTGGGGACAGACCAGAGGTGGGGTTGCTGGTCACATGGTGATTCTATGTGTTTAGCTTTTTTTTTTAAAGGTTTTTTAAAATTTATTTCTGAGAGACAGAAAGAGACAGCGTGAGTAGGGGAGGGTCAGAGAGAGAAGGGGACACAGAATCTGAAACAGGTTCCAGGCTCTGAGCAGTCAGCACAGAGCCCAACTCGGGGCTTGAACCCACGAACCATGAGATCATGACCTGAGCCGAAGTCGAACGCTTAACCGACTGAGCCCCCCAGGCGCCCCAACCTGTTTAACTTTTTGAAGACCAACTTTCTGAGGTGCGGCTGCAATGGTTTGCATTCCCTGGGCAGGTGCCCCAGCCCCTCCACGTCTTTGCCGACACGTGTTATGGTGGGTTTGTTTGTTTGTTACAAGAGCCATCCTCACGGGAGCGAGGCAGCAGGAGCCCCGTTGCGGTTGTGACCCTTCTGTCCCTAAGAATCAGTGATGTTGAACATCTTTCCTGTGCTCACTGGACACTTGGCTCCCGCTCGAGAAACTTATGGTCAAATCCATGCTCAGTTGTGAATGGGGTTGGTGTCCATGGGTGAGGCAGCCCCTGATGTGTTCACAACATTAGTTTCTCCCGTTCCCTGGGCTTCAGTTCCACTCTGCTGATCATGCCCTTTGATGTGCAGAAGGTTTTAATCTACATCAAGTCCAATTTATCTCTTTTTTTCCTTTGTTGCCTGTGTTGGTGTCGTGGCCAGAAAACCACCCCCTACCCACTGTCACAAGTTTTGTCCGTGTTTCCCTCTAAGGGTTTTATAATTTCGTGGTTCTGTGGATGCCTTGGAGCCATTTTGAGTTAGTTTGTGTATATGGTGTGACGTCCAGCTGCCGTGTGGACATCCTGCTGCCCCAGCTGCTGAAAAGCCGGCCCTTTCCCTGGGGAGCAGTCTTGGCACTACAGTGCTCTTTACTTGCTATTTAGTATCATTCTCTGTAAAAAAGATTTTTCAGTTCAAATTATTGGCATGAATTTTACCGTTCGCCTTTACCTCATCTAATGTCAGTAGTAAATACCTGTGTAGGGACATCTGGCACATTCCCAGAACCACCAAACTCCCTTGCTCACACATCATGTGTGTTTCCTCCCAGGGGTTGCATTTCACAGGGATGGTGGCCATCCTGCATGATCTTCCAGAACCTTCCTCATGGAGAAGTAGTTTCATGTCTCCTCCCCTTGAACCTGGGCAGACTTCAGCAACTTCCCTGACTGAGAGACAACTTCCAAGGGTAGGTGATAAAAATGCCGGACACAGGGCACCTGGGCGGCTCGGTCGGTTGAGCATCTGACTCTTGATTTAGGCTCAGGTCATGATCCCCAGGTCGTAGGATGGAGCCTTTCAGGCTCTGTGCTGAATGTGGAGCCTGCTTGGGATTCTCTCTCTCTCCCTCTGCCCCTCTCCCCCTGCCCCAAGATAAAATTTTTTTAAAAAGGCCAGACACTACCACCATGCTCTCTTGGTACGTTAGCTCTAGGAAGCCAGCCCCTGAGCTCTAAGGGGCCCAAGCAGCCATGCTGAGGCCCACGTGGAAAAGAAGCAAGCCCCCCCTCAGCCCACAGTCCCACCGGACTCCCAGCCACAGCCCTGTGGACAAGCTGACCTGGAAGTGGGCAGTCCTACAGAGCTCCGCCCATTTTGCACACCCAAGAACGGCATAAATATCAGTTACTGTGGGAAGCCAGTATGGGGGGGGTGGGGGTTGTTACACAGCAGTTGATAACTGACACACCGATGCCTGGATGCGGGTACCCTCTAGCCCTGCAGCCACAGCTGTGGCCGCTATCCACGCACAGATGGTGGGGCCAGGGACTGGTGCGCAGACTCGGGAGTGGGGCACCTTAGGGGTAGGGTTGCCAGAAGGCATGGGATTGGCCATGAGGGGGTCTTGCGCGGGAAGGACGGCCGGGCTGTTGGCTGAGCTGCGGCACGCGGGGAGAGGACCAGGCCAAGTCGGGGACATCTGGGATTCACTTTGGGACCGCCCAGGGAGCAGCAGGTGGGGGTCTGGGACTAGGGTCTGTGGTCGGGACTAAAGGCGCAAGTAGGAGAGCCAGCCAGGTATGTGGACCAGACCCTCCCCTCCTGGGCCTTATGGGCTGAGCTGTGTCCCCACACCACCCCCGGATGGAGTCCTGACTCCCAGAACCCTAGCACCCGACCCTGTTGGAAATGGCATCATCGCAGATGTGAGCAGTTAGGATGGGGTCAGCCTGCAGTTATGTGGGCTCCCAATGCAATCCCACCAGAGACCTTATAAAAAGGCAACATTTGGACACAGGCACACGGGGGGTGATGGTAGAGATCAGGGCACATTTCTACCTGTTGAGGAACGCCAAAGGCTGCCCACAAAGCACATGTGGCTGGGCTCTCTCCAGCCCTGCCACACCTCCATCTGGGACTCCAGCCTTCAGAGCGGAGTGACAATAAACCTCAGGTGCTGAAGCCGCCCAATCTGTGGCTCTTTGTTAAGGAGCCCCTGGAAACTGACACAGGCCTCCATCTGCCAGGTGGGAGCAGGGAGCCCAAGCTACCCAGTGGATGCCAGTGGGAGGCCCTGAGCTCGCAGGGGAGGCAGGTGGGGTGGGGAGGCCTGCCTTTGTGCTGTGGACGTGGGGCACAGCTGTGTGTCCGAGCAGGGCCCTCACCCCCAACCCAGTGGGTGGCTTATTGGCCAGCGGACATGTCTGTGCCACTGATAGCCAACAGCTTCCAGGGGCAGATAAACATTGATTGAGCACCTGCTGTGTCTTCACACATGGTTCAGACATGACAACAGACAAACTCCTATTTGTCCTTCAAAACCCAGGTCAGGGGCCACCTCCTTCTTGAAGGCTTCCTTTTCGGTAACTTCCAAAGAGAAAGGGAAGAGTCACAGTCTGTGTGACATGGGTCCCTTAGCAACTTCTTATTTGCCACCATGGGCCCCTAAATGAAAGGTGCTGAGCTGTGAGCCCCTGTGGATCTTCCTCATCTCTGCCCTAGCGCTCCACACAAGGCCCCACGAGCAATAGCTTCTAATCAATGTTTGTGGAGTAAATCAGCAAGTGTCTGGTTTGGTTGATTCGTTCAGTGGAACTGAACTGAATCTCTGGTTTGCTCCTAAGGAGACAAACAAGGCTTCATTTTGCTTAAATACAAGGAGAATGTGGTCTGCTGTGAACACCTGTTGGACACCAGAGTCCAAGGGGAAATCCAGGAGGTCTTCGTGGAGAAGGGGACATCTGAGAGTACTCTTTGAAGCACAAAAAGGTTCACCCTGGTGATGAGGAAAGGGAGGACCTGCTAGAAGTAAGTGAGGCAGTGGGGTACAAGACTGGAAGGGAGAAGAGAGGGGCTTCCCGGGGCCCCCAGAAGGCTACACCCCAGCAGATGTCACACTCCAAACCCGCCAGCGGCACCCACGTTGCAGTCCCTGCCTCCCACAGGCCTCCATCCTTGCTGCCCTGGAAGGTTAATGGGCCACTGCTCTTGTGTGCACCTAAGGGGGGGAGGAAGGGGGCGGGGAGCCTCTGGGAAACAGAAGGGGGTGAGTGTGGGCAGTGGGGACCCTGTAGGCTGCTCCCCAGCATGCACCTGGGCTATTCCTGTTTCCCTGACCTTGGGTGACCCTGCACCTTGCCCTGGGCCTCAGCTCCCCATCTGTTCAATAAGAGGCTACTCCTGTGTTCTCCGACTCCCCTCTGCTCCAGGTCTGCCCTCCACTGCACTCAGCGCTCCTCCATCAAGCTGACCCTGGACCCAAGTCTGGTCCGCGTCCGGGCGCCAGGGACTGGGAACGGTGAGTGGACCAGCCGGCTGGGAGGCAGTGAGCCTCCTGAGCGCGCATCCCTGCTCCATCGCGAGTTGTTTGTTTTCATAACCAATTCAATATTTAAGACGCGGCCAGTCGCGCAGAGCTCTCGGGCTCCCCCTTCCTTTGTCTGCGCCGCTCCCCTCCACCCGCCCCTCGCACCTCCTCTGACAAACCCAGCGATTCTGATGGAAAATTCATTAGTCTCTCCCTCCCATGCCCACATTCCCAGGCAGCCCCGCGCCTGTGTGTCAGCCTCTCCATCCTGATTATCTGGAGACGACAATTTCAAAGAGACATCTTAATAGTGATGTCAACGAATTAATTAGATGTGTTAATGAGCTAAAAGCAACCCAAATTAAATTAATGCGGCAATAAGCGCAGACAGCAAAATTAGCTCCGATTTCTCTGAATGACTCTGAACTGTACACAACACCTCCTCTCGCAAGAACACCACCATCCCCCAAAGCTAATCAAGAACCCGGCGCAATTAGCTGCTTAATTACAAACAGGCACGCGCACACACGCGCACACGCCTGCAAGAAATTCAGCAGGCAGTGAGGGGCCAGCCTGGGGGTGGGGGGAAGTGTGAATCCCTCTGAAATAGCAGCATCACGGTCACACTGCCACCCCTCATCGGTCTGACCCCAGCAGAGGGCAGGCAGAGGGGCTTGGCGCCAGGCCCTGGCAGTCCAGTGCCAGGTCTGCACACTATGAGCCATGTCAGGTGGCTGGATCCGCCGGTGGGGGGCGAGGGGAGGCGGCGGGGGTGCTCTTACAGGGCCCCTGGGCCCCTACCTGGGCTGGGGAGGGGTGCAAGAAGAGGGAGAAGAGAGGAAGAGGAGTAGGGGGAGGGAGGGAGCCCAGGGCTGAGTTGTTTACTGCTTGCATCAGAATCTGAGTTGCAACTAAAAAGCTAATTGTCCAGCAGGCTGATTTCCCACCGGGCAGGGAGAGCTGCTAATAGCTTCGCAAGCGGCTCAGGTATCTGATTAGCTGTGATTGCAGCTCAAGACAGGAGAGGGGTGAGGACAGAAGTGGGGAAGAAGGGGGAGACGGGCCAGATGGATGGCAGGTCCCAGGCTCGGAGGGCGCCAAGCAGGTGCAGGGGAGGAGGGCCAAAACCAGAGGTGACCCAGGACATAGGGGTGATCTGGGAGGGGTGGCCCTGCTCCTCCATGTGTGGAGCTGGGATTCGGGGCTCAGGTCTCCAGCATGGCTCTGCCACCCAGGCCATGCCTCCTCCAGGGAAGCCTGTGCCTCTGCATGGCATCTGTCACACGGGGGTCTAGCTGGGTCCGGCGTGACAGCTGGACTCATGACCCAGAGCCCCAGAGCAAGGGGCAGGCCCAGAGTATACCTAGTCGGGGTCAACAGTCAGGGGCCTGGACCCCCGGCTGCCTCCCACCCTCCACCTTTGAGAGCGACAAATTCAGTCTCCTAAGTCAAGGATGCTTTTTGTTCATTTCAGATCTGGGTGATTGATTCGCAGAGAGAAGGAAGGAGCTGGTCGATTTGGTCCCTCCAGGCCAGCCTCCCAGGGCGCCCAGCCACTGTGGGGAATGGCTTTCCCCACAGCAGGGCAGGGGTGCAGGTCCCCGCGGGGACCACAGATGGGGGCTGGAGGCGGGGGGCACAGGCCTCATCTCTCTCATCTCCCTCCCTCCCTCATCTTCATCGGTCCACTTGTCTGTTT
Source organism: Proteles cristata cristata (assembly GCA_017311185.1). NCBI lineage: Eukaryota > Metazoa > Chordata > Mammalia > Carnivora > Hyaenidae > Proteles > Proteles cristata. Next base: position 25,658 of record JAESUZ010000528.1, on the reverse strand, counting down.
TTCAGCGTATTGATTCATTTAAAATACGTCCATTTCCATCCTACTCCGCGCTGGAGGCCGGACAGTACTGCCTCGTGAACCCGCCACAGGCTGCACCTTGTGGGGAGCACCCAGCCCCCAGGGCGGCCATCCCGGTGCTCTGGGCACCTATGGTGTGCACACAAGACCCTGAGGCCCTGTGGGCACCCCACAGGGCACTGAGAGTCCCAGAGAGGTGGTGGGCTGTTGATCACACCCCCAGCCTGGGGTCACGGAGAACCCACCACCAAGGCCACTCCCGAATGGGCCTCTGGTTTCAAACCCCCAGAATGGGGAATTACACGCATGAGTTTAAGGAAGGGAAAGGCTCAGGGTCTTAAGGCCCACAGATGTGGCATCGTGCGGCCGTCAGGACAGCAGGTGGGGCTGCACCCACAACAGGCTCAGATTCCCAGGCTGGATGCTTGCTCCATTTTACAGGTGGGGAGAGTGAGGCTGAGGGTCTGGGGGCTGGGTGGGGGGCCGCTCAGGTCACACAGGCCCTCCGCTTGCTCTGCTCCAATGCTGGGCCGTTACCTTGGGTGCTGTTCCAGGGTTTTATCTCCCAGCAGGAAAAAAAAAGGATTGTTTTGCTTAGGCAAGTGTTCCAATGAGCTTTCCAGTCCCTGAGCAGGGGTGAGTCCCCCGAGCAAGGGTGAATCTCCGAGGCCCACTGGGGGCGGGGCTAGCAGGGTGGGAGGGGCGTCGGTGACCTGCTCTTCCTTAGGTGGCCACCCTTTCACCTCCATCCTCTGGGCCGTGCAGGGTCAGGGTCGGCGCACAGACAGGTGCCTGTGTGGTGCGGGGAAGTGGGCTGCTGCGGTGTCAGGCTCACATCTGGAGGCCGCCCAGGCCCCGCAGCCCACACCAATTAGGAACTCACTTTACATTATTTTAATTTGTCTCTGGGGCCCTGGAAGCAAAGTCATGCGATTATTAGTATTATTTTTTTGGCTGGAAACTCCAGCAGCCATTATATAAATTACATATAATTGAATCCATCAGAGGTCGTTTCTCTTAAACAATCATGTTTCCCTTCCCCGACAACTGGGCCACCCACTCCAAACTCACCCCCGTGCCCCTGTGAAGAGCAGGGAGGCTCCACACCACTCAGGCCACCTCACCCGTGGGGGACAGGGGATCTGGAATCTGTACCTCATGGGATCCACCTGCCACTGCATCACTGGCTTGCTGTGTGACCTTGAGTGAGTGACCTAACCTCTCTGAGCTTCCATTTTCACAAAGTCAAAGGGCTGGTGTGAGGGTTAGAGAGAGACAGTGCCCATAGGAGTCTCGGTGTGCTGCCCACATGGAGTGTCCCACTCAGAGAAATCGGTGTACATCCACACTGGGGTGTCCTCTCTGCCCAAATCATGGGCACCTGGTATGCAGGGGTTTGGCTTTCATCAAGTGCAGAAAGACACATGGACAGGGAAACAGGTGTCATGAAGGAAGAGTCTGTGTTAATCTCACAATCCCCTGGAAACACACAGGCCTCATGGGAAACACCAGGTTGGGCAGGGTGGGCAAGCCTAGGACTGGCTATTGTGAATGGTCTCAGCAGGTTCTGGGGCACAGGGGCCATCCCTGGTGTCTGGGGTGATTAGGGCAGGAGGGTAGGGCCTGGGATATGGTGCTCCACAGAAGAGGGCTGGGCTGGGCTGTGTTTAGAAAGTGTTCTCTCATCTCTGGGGCTGGCAGGGTCAGCAAGGCTCAGATCTCAGAGCAACAAACATGTAGGCAATTAGAAAACACAGTTAATATAAAGGAATATATTATATATCCATTTAATCAAATGGATATCAGCAGCCCATTGGAGGCCATGTCCTGCCTGACGGTGCTCAGCCCTCTCAGTTGGTTTTCTGGACCCCACAGTGGGACCCAGGATGGGAGTGCTGACCCCAGCCTAGAGCTGAGGACACTGAGGCCCAGCGAGGGAAACTGTGTGCTTGAGGTCACCCAGGGAATTGGGCCAGGCCAGGGTGACCTCAGCCTCCTTGGGGCTGGCAGAGAGAGGAAGGAGCACGTGGGGGTGGATGCCAGGCTCCTGGTCTGTGTCAGGGTCCAGTGAGGCCCTGTGTGTGGTACATCAGTACCCAGCAGGTGTCTGATAAGCACTCACTCTCTGCCCCTTTCCAGGCCTCAGTTTCCCTATCTGTACCTTGAGTGATGCAGTGGTCAGGCCAGGGGCTTGGCCTATAAGACAGTATGCACCATTTGCCCTGGCACCCTCGCTCTGGGAACCCACCCTATCCACACTCTGCCGCACGGGAACTGGGGCGGGGCAGGGGGGTGGGGAGGCAAGCTGCTCCCTGCACCGTGCGTGAGGCAGCAAACATCTGGCATGGACAGGCGGATGACACTGTGGTCACACCCAGCACCGGCACACCTGGTGGCCGGCCAAAGGGACAGGACAGTACACAGAAGCAGGCAAGGCAGCTTAGACCAGAAAGTTGCAGGACACGCGTGCCACGCTGTCACCGTGGGGAAGGCAGGAGGCTTGATCGAGTGCTTCTCCAGCAGAACAGGAAGCCGGGTCTGCAGTGGAGGTGAAGCATTCTCAGCTCTTCCCCTTCACACCTATTACGCCGTCTTTAAGGAAGTTGTAAGCACTGCTAGGCATACACCCAAGAACACTGAAAATGTACATCCGTGCAAACACATATACATGAATGTTCATGGCGGCATTGCTCACCATAGCCAAGAGGTGGGAACCACCCAGACATCCGTCGTCTGCTGAGTGGATACACACGGCGTGGTGCGCTCAAACGACGAAAGTTACTCAGCCACAGAAGGCTGTGCCACAGGAGGCACTGATGCCCGCTACCATGTGGATGAAACCTGAGGACCTTCTGCTCAGATGAGGGCCGGTCACAGAGAACACACCAGAGACATACAGAATGGGGACAGCTGTGGGGACAGTGGTTGGGGAGCCAATGGGGAGTGCTTGCTAATTCACAGGCTCAGGGTTTCTTTTGGGGTGATGAAAGTGTTCTCAAATGAGACACTGGGGTGCTGGCATGGCTCTGCGAACACTCAAAAGACACCCGAGTGTCAGGATGGAGAACCGGACGATGTGTTGAGCATCCTCGGGCTGTGGGGACTGGAAGCCACAGAAAGCCCTGGAGGCCCCAAGCCCAAGATCAAGGTGGCCGTGGGCGAGCTCCTTCCAGACACTGCAGGGAAGGAGCCTTCTCGATGTTCTCCCGGGGCCGCCGGGGGCCACCGACGATGCCCACGCTGCTGACAGCAGTGCTGGGAGGCCCTTGGCTTGTGGCTCCCACCTCCGCCCATCATTCCACGGCCTTCTCTACTTCTTACAAGGACCAGACACCCCATCAGGGCCCATCCAGTGACCTCATCTTTATCTGATGACCCCTGTGCAGACCCTGTTTCCAAATAAGGCCACTTTCACAACTGCCAGAGGCTAAGATTTCAGCATCTCCTTCTGGAAACACAGGTCAACCCACAGTTTATGTGACTTTTATCTCAATAAAGATGTTATTTTTCTCAAAAGTTTTAAGCTGTAAAACACAGAGAGAGGGTCACCTGAGCGGCTCAGTCAGTTAAGCATCCGGGTAAGCGTCTGACTCTTGATTTCAGCTCAGGTCGTGACCTCAGGGTTATGAGTTCAATGCCGGTATTGGGCTGCATGCCTAGTGTGGAGCCTCCTTTTTAAAAAAAATTACAAGGAAAAGGAGAGAAGGAATATGGCCATTGTACGGAGCATGAGCCTGACAGGCTCTTGGGGGCGGAATGGGGGGATTCCGGGGGGAGCCTCATGATCTGGGAGCAGCAGTGATAATAATAACAGTGTCCCTGGCCAGGGAACCTGGCTGGTCCTGCCCAGGAGCCCCCCCCCCCGCCCTGGCCTGGCCCTTGCCCTCCTCTTCCCTCCCTCCCCACCCCTGTGGGCCTGTCACGTGCCCACATCCCCACCTTGTGAAGTAACAACCTGTCACACGTACAACCTCTTTGTACCCAAAATGTTCTCTGATCTGTGTAAGCTACAATTGAGGCTCCGCCGCTTGATATTAATATCTTTTGTTTGTGTGTCCGGGTTCTGCAGAATCTAATTAAGGCGTGTTCTCGGTGTATCCCGGGTGTTCAAACAACTCCGCGGAGCCGACAATGCGAGCTGTTGACCTGCACAGATAAACTGCTTACCAAGGATTGGGGGCGGCGGGTGGGGTGCATGGCTGTTCTTTTCTGCCAGGACGCCGGGCCTAACCGCAGGCCGCTGGCCCTTGTGTGCCGGCGGCCCCAGCTCCTTGGGGGTGCTGACCCCAGCAGCAGCTTTCTGTATACCACTCCTGATCTTGGCCTCCCTGGACAAGCGGCCAGCAGTGTCGTGTCTCCCCCATAATCGCCCCATGCACAGATGGGGAAGCTGAGGCCTTGGTGTGCCATGAGGCTGGTGCGTTAAGGTAGGACCTCAGGGCTGTCTTCAAGTAGCCGACAGGTAGTGAAGAAACCCACACCGTGGGATGACACACGGGCCTGCAGTGCAGCCTCTAGCGCAGGCCCAGGTAAAAACTGTCATCCCCCCTAGGACAGATGGGAAAACTGAGGTACAGAGAGGTCTGGCCTTGTCCAAGACACACAGTGGGCTGGTGGCAGTAATGGACCTTCCTGACCCTGCTAGGCTCCCTTCTAAAGAATTCACACAAGCCCACAAAGTACCTGCCCCGTGCGGCTTAGCAGACGCCGCAGCGCCACCTGCCGACCGCGCGCGGGGCTTCAGGGAGGGCGTGAGGCTGGAAGCGAAGCCTCTCCAGGCCCGCCCACCTGCCGCAAGCTCCACCCCTCCACCCGGCCTACCCATTTGTCCCAAGCCCCGACTTCTCTAAACCACGCCCCCGTCCGATGTCCCCTCCTCCAGACCCGCCCATCTATCCCAGGCTCCGCCCCTCATCCAGACCCTCCCACCCGCGCGAGGACATTCCTGCCTGCCCTAGGCCCCACCCTTCCGTCCGGCCTACGCATTTGCCCCAGTCCCCGCCCACTCTGGACCCCTACCCCTGTTCGGGGCTCCACCCCACCTGTCCAATTCCCCACCCATCTGATCCAGGCCCCGCCCACTTTCCCAAGGCCCCTCCGCTCCCCGGCTCCCCCATCTATCTCATACCCCGCCCACTGCGAGGCCTCTCCGGGTCCCCTTGGAGTGCCTCGCAGGAGCCAGGCTCCGGGAACCCTTACCTCTATGGTTCCCCAGAGGGGTGGGCACCCGGGTCACGGCTTCCGGGTCCAGCTCGAAGTGGGCACACTCACTGTGTCATAATCCTGCCATTATATGGTCCCATCTTTCAGGTGAGGAAACTGAGTGGAGAGAAGTTATCACCTACCTGGGTCCCACAAAGAAGGGTGACAGTGGGCTGTGATCCCCGCAGCCCCTGCAGAGCGTGCACTCAGCGATGTCCAGTAAATGGAAATGTATTTGTTACCTGTTAATTGAGTTGTTTACACTGCAAACTGGTGTGACCCTCACACTGTTGTGAGTAGGTGTGCTGACACCATTTCACAGGTGAGGCACACAGATGCGCAACATCTAGAAGTGTCGGGACAGGCTCACCCCTGCCTTCTGAGCTGGTGCCAGGACAGGACACGAGCAGGAATCTGGGGCAGAGGCCGAGGACCGTCAGAAGTGGGCTGGGCTGAGGGTCACGTCCTGGGCAGGACTGGGAGGCAGGGCCCCTCCCGCAGTCGCCTCAGTTGTCCTGTCCATACAGTGTGTGGTGGGGGAGCTGGAGCATTTCTTCAGGTCCTGTCCCTGCCCCTCTAGACTGTGCGAGTCCAGGAAGCCATCGAGGTACAGGGATCCAGCTTCACCTGTTCACCCACCCAGCTAGCTCCCCAAGGGCCCCTCCCAATGCCTGTGGCTGTCACTGAGGGGGACTTGAGTGCCTCTGTCCACCACAGCTCCATCCCCTGTCCCCACCCCAGGGGAGGCATCTGTGGGGATTAGGGGCTGCCAGGGGCAGAGGGAGCACCTAGGGGTAGGGGGCCCTGCAGGGAGACCCTGAGGCGGGGAGGGGGAGGGCAGCAAGCGAGCCTGGCTCAGCAATGTCCTGATAAGCATGACCTTAGGCGAGTCCCACCACCTGGCCTCTTCCAGCGCTGAGGCCCCTGCTGTCCCATCTGTTCCAGCTACAAGGTCATAGGGGGTACAGTCACACACAGCTAGGTGCACACCCCAGCTATGCCGCCGTCAGGCTGTGTGGCCTTGAGCAAGTCACTTCACTTCTCTGAGTCTTAGTATCCTCACCGGGAAAGTGGCTGGTTCTGGCCCAAGGGTGGGGCCGCAGAGCCTGGAGCAGAAGAGGGCAGGTCTGCAGCCACCTCCCGGACCACAGACCTCAGGAGGCCCTACTGTGTGCGACAGCAGACTGGATATGGCTGCTGTCCATAGCATCCCACAGCCAGGCCAGAGTGCATTCGTCAGCCCCATTTTATAGGTGGGAACATGGAGGCTCAGAGAAGCAGTGTGATTTTCCCAAGAGGTGAGACCAGGTTTCCAACCCATAGGTCAGTGGGAAGGAGGGCCAACCATGGGCCACTGTCCCCCAACCTCAGGCCCAGGGGCCCCCCAGGCTCCATCTGGCCTGGCCCAGGCTGGACTCCAGGACCCTTGGAGGAAGGAAGTCCAGATACTTCTCAGATGCTGGGAATTGGTTCCTTCTCCAATTGTTTCCTTCTGGCACAGCCGGGCCCTTCAAAATCCATTGTACAGACAGGTAGCCTGAGGCTGGGGCGGAGACTCGGGGAGCCAAAGTGTGTCTGTCACCCAAGACGAGTGGGCGGGCCACACCAGGGGCAAGAATGGTTGCTCAAGTGGTTCCCACCCGGCGAGGGGCGCACACAACCCCACACCCACACTGATGCTCACAGTCACCCCTCTGCGGCCCCAGGTAAAAGCAAAAGCAGGGCTCAGGGACCCGTTTCCTCCAGCCCTGGGTGGGGAGGAGTGTCAGGCCCCTACAGGTTAGTCCTCTGCTTTCTGGAGGCAAGAGGCCTGAGACCAAGAGCTTCAGAACTGACTGTGATGTCCCTCCAGGCTGTAACCACGTACACACACACACACACACACGCACACAGGTGCGCCAGGTTCACACCTGCCCACCCTTGCACCACAGGTGTGTCGGCCAGGCCGCGCTGAGTTGCGTGCCTGCTCTTGTGCGTGTGGACGCTGGGCAGCCAGCATAACCCTGCGAATGCCCACCGCGGTTGTTGGATGGGCGGAGGGCTGGACATGAGGCACTCAGAAGCAAGGCTTGACGGGATGGGTCCAGGAAGCGCCTCCCCGCCCCATGGCAGTTCAAGTGCATTGTTACACACAAGGTTGTAATTAAACACTGGAGCACCATCAGACTTCCCAGCACGGTGCCCAATGAGTTAATTACCAGAACACCAGACCCCTGGGTTTGTGTCCTCATTCCTGAGTGAGGAGTGGTGGCCCTGAGCCTTCATGTCGGGGAGATGTTGGGGGCCAGGATGTGACCGCAGCAGACCAGCTCTCACCCCGCGGCCCTCTGCAGGCCCCCCTCCAACTCTGTCGGCATTCCACCACCCTCCTGAGCAGAAATGGGGGTCCTCCTGGCCCACTCCTCACCACCCCCACCTCCCCAGCTGCTCCAGACTCACCTCCATGAGTTCCAGACGCGAATCCCCACCGGGCCTCTGCTCATTGTCCTCTCGCACCCTGACCCTCTACCCCGAGGCCTGCCCACTCCACCCCAAAGTGCCCAGAGGCAGCCACGTGGGTCTCCTGCTGCACCGTCCCTCCCACCCCCCTTAGCTAGACTCCTGGCTGGCCCTGCCCTGAGTGCTCTGCCTTGCTGGCTGCTCCTGGGCGGGACCCACCCTCAGGGCTCACTCCCACAGAAGCGGGGAAACCGAGGCCCAGAGAATGGAAGAAGCCTCTCACAGAGGGTTGGGGACAACTCAGCCCTCGTTTTCTCTCAGCTTGTCTGGTACGTGCACATACATGTGCAAAGGAGGGCTGGTTGCAGTGGGTGTGTAGCACTGTTGGGTGTGGCCAGAATCGGTGGTGGCATGTGGGCTGTGGGTGTGATGGCCTCTGTGTCTAAATGCTTCTGATGGGATTGTACATAACATCAAAGACACCATATTAATCAATCAATCAATCAATCGATTGATTGATTAATTCAGCAAAGCTGTGTTGAGCACTGCTATGTGCCAGGCCCTGGGGATCCAGCAGTGACCAGATCCAGTCCCGCCATCATAAGGCTTTCATTCTGGGGGTGCAAAACTGACAATATACAGGCAAACCCTGACTGGCCATGTGTGAGCAGGAATGCAAGAGGGGGAGGGATGGCAAGTCACGTGGGGAAGTCTGGGAAGCCCCCCCTGAAAAACCAAGACCTCAGGTAGATGAGGGCGCCAAGCAACTATGCCAGGAAAGAAACATTCCAGGCAAGGAATAGCAAGTGCAAACGCCCTGAGGCAGGGGCATGTCTGCCTTGTTTGAAAACAGCAGAGGGGCTGGCGTTGCTGGAGCAGTGCGAGGGGGCCACAGGAGACTGAGGGCATCTTCCTCCGATGGGGCAGCCACAGCTCCCGGCCACTAAAGGCCAGGCTGCTGGAGCATGGGGACTGATCAGGCTGGCAGGTCCCAGGTGTCCTGAGTGCCAGCTGCACCAGGCTGAGACCCTTCTGGTTTGGTGACTGTCCTCCCCCTCCCTGTCACCACGGGACCGGCAGGGAAATGAGGGTGGGCAGCCAATAGTCCTCAGAGTCTATGCAGCTCAGCATAGACTGAGGGAAACCAAAGGGAAACTGAGGCACATAGGAGAGCATAAGGACCTCCAGACCCTTCAGACCCTTGGGACGAGCTGTTGGGACCACCTTAAGTCTCCTGCCTCCCTGACCATGTGTGTACAGGTAGAGTAGGTGGGCATGGGGGCCACATGGCGGGCAGGTGGCCAGGCCACTGGGGTGTATTTGTGTGGGAAAACCGGGCCAGAGCACCAGTCAGAGCTAAAGGCCCCATGTGGCCCGCTGGGCTTCCAGAGAGAGCCTGCCCTTCCCCTAAGATGCTGTAGTGCACCTGGGCCAGACTGGGTCCCCACCTCTCCGCGTCCTGTCCGCCCCCCCATCTCATGACAAAAAGAAACCTGGGCAGGGGGCTGTATCCCACCCTGGACTCACCCTGCCCTAGCCCCCGAGGAACAATTTACCTTTCAGAGCCGGTCCAAGATATTAATTAAGATAAATCTGCCTCAATTTTGAGATTCTCTTATCATGTAATTTATCAAAATTATGTTAATTATTTCTGTAGGGCAGCAAAATTATTACCTCTTTTGTGTCTGATTTGTATTAATATTCATAATTTAATAATTCAGCATCCTGGCCATCTGGTCCGGGATCAAGTTCCCTTCCCTCCTTCGGTCCTGGCCAAAGCGTCCCCACCACGCCGTCGGGTGTCCCCGGGGCCCGGCCCACCCAGTCCCCGCGCGTCCGGCCGTCCCCCCAGGGCAGCCCTTGCTGCTGCCCCGGGCCTGCCCGCCTGGCAGCCCCGCACCGCCCGCCCGCGGCGCCCACAGGCTGGAGCACAGGTACGCACACCGTCACCACCCCCGCTTGGCAGGTGAGCGAAGCTGAATTGACATTTTCCACACTTTGTGAGTTTTACACTGTAATTTGACATAATTAATGCCTACATTACTGCTGATAATTTAGCTAGTTAATTAAACTCGGAGGAGATAATTAAGGAAAGGCTACTGCTTGGATTGCTAATTGTTTTTGTCATTATTTCAGGGGGCCGACAGCTGCCGGCTGAGTCATCCTGTTTTGTCAGCTGACGGGTCATGTGACACCGGGGTCCCCTGGGGTCCCCCACTTCCAGGGAGGGAGGCGTGCAGCCGGCTACCTGGCTGCTGCCTGGAACCCCGCCAAGAGTGAGGCACTACTGCCTGGCCCGGCCCCTCCTCCTCCCCCTCCTCTCCCTTCCCCTTCTCCCCTCTCCCTCTTTTCTCTACCCCTTCCTCCCCCACATCCTCCTTGACCTCTCTCCCCCTCCTCCTCCTGCTCCTCCCTCTCCTCCCCCTCCTTTCTCCTACTTACTCCATGCCTTCCCCTCCTCTTCCCCATCCCCCTTCCGCACCCTCCTCCCCTCCCCATCCTCCCTTCCTCACCCCTCCTTTGGTGAGCTCCTCCTGAGAGCTCTGGCCTGGGTCACGCGAAGGTCAGCCTGAGCAAGCTGAAGGAGGAGAAAGCCCTCCCAGCCCCACATCCAACCAGGGGGTGAAGTGCTCCTGGCTACACCCCAGCCTCCCACAGTGGTTGGATGGGCGGTAGGACTTCCTGGGCTGCTAGGTTATGCCTCATCACAAAGAGGACCAGGGCAGGGAGAGGCCGGGACCCTGATCCTGCAGACCTCGGATGCCACCAGGTGGCAGGCTGAGCCCCCCATGCCTGCCATGGGGCTACCGTCCCTGGGGCCAGCCATCAGCCACTGCCAGCAGCACCCCCCACCCACAAGGCCAGCCCTGCAGGCCGCACAGTATGGAGTGTGCCGTTATCATGTGTCTCCATTTCCTGGCGAGGACACCACATAACGGAGCTGACGTAGGCCCTGTGGGGGCGGGGGGGGGAGGGGGAGGGGAGCATCAGGCCAATGGCCAAGCCCAGGGGCTGCACTATCCTGGACAGGCCAGAAAGCGGGTCAGGGGCAGCTCCTTGCCTCCAAGGAGCTCCTGGTCCCATGTGGGGCTTGGGACTCATGATGCCACAGCAGCCAGCTTGGGACCATGAGGGGAGATGAAGCTGCCTACTGGAGACGGGCGGGGCAGATGCAGGGAAGGGGCCTGGGACTTTGTCGATGTCCTATGGTCAGTGAGCCCTGACTTAGCCAGTCTAGAACCTTCTTACATGGAGACCTCCCATTCTGGTGGATAACAAACCAGAATTGTTTGGGTTTCTCAGACCTGAATGTTCTGAGAGCCCAGTGAGCCCCCTACTGGGTGCCTTTCTCCTCCCCCGCAGGTCCCCCCACTCCCCCGCTCCTGCATCTATGGGGTGGTGTCTCAGGTAATCCTACCAGCCGCTTCGCTTCGTGGGAGGCTCGCAGGTAGACTAGAAAGTCCGCTTTCTCCTGCCAATACCTGCCCTTCCTTCTCACCCCCCTCAAGAGCTTCCCCCTCCCCAGGAGAGCTGGCTCTCCACCATGGCTCCCAGGCTCCCACCCAGGGAAGGCTCCATCAGTGTCTGGCTGGGGACCCAAGTGCCCACCTCACAGGTCCCTAATGTCTTCCTGCAGCTTTCACGCCGGCCGCCGGCCACCAGGCCCTCCTCTCCTGAACAACTCGCAGAGCTACAGAAAGCAGTCCACACATCCTGATCCTGTTTTCTCCTGCATTCCCAGCCTTGACAAATTGTGGTCTGGGACTCAGGTCCCTGGGGGTCAGCTGCGTATCATTGCTGTGGGTCCCTCCCAGTGACTGGCTTCCCAGTTGGGAGGGCTGGCTGCCGCTGCCATCTACCATTCTGTGTCTTATAGCGCCCCCAGTCCTGGGGCCAAACCTAGCCAGCTAGGACGCTTTCATCCACAAATACCAGAAAGCCTGAGAAAAAGGTTAAGCACAAAGGGGATTGTTATCCCAGATGTAGTTTCCCCAAAACTTTGTGTCTGTCCAGAACCTCAGAGTGCACAGACCACAGAGTCTGCAGATGACCAGGGTGAGATGAGGTCCTTGAGGTGGGGCCCGAGCCAGTGTGCCTGGCGTCCTTATAAAAAGGGGTCATTTAGACACAGACACACACGCAGAGGGGAGGCCACATGCCCACGGAGGCAGACAGGAGTGATGTGGCCACAGGCCCAGGACCGCCCAGCATTGACAGAAGCCACCAGAAGTCAGGAGAGGCCCTGATGCTCTCGCCCCCACAGCCTCAGAAGCAAACAGCCTTGCTGACGCCTTGATTTCAGACTTCCAGCCTCTGGGACTGTGGAGACATGGATTTCTGTTCTGTTAAGACACCAAGTATGTGATACTTCGTTGTGACAGCCCAAGGGGCACATACATCTTAAGATAAGAAATCCAGAGGATAAAGAGGTTTTAGGACTGACTAATTGAGTGGGTCACTCACTAATGTCAGCAAAGACCCATGTGTCTTCATTAGTTCTGCTCTGCCATCCTCAGCACGGCAGTCATATTCCCCCTCATGGTCACAAAGTAGCTGCTGCAGCACCATGCATCCCAAGTAGGGATGATGTACAGCAGAGAAGAGGGTATGCCTTCCTGGTGCCCTCAAATCAGAGATGTGTGTGGATGGCCATGATTGGCTTGCACTAAGGATGGCTCATTTCCTAGGGTGGGGAGGGGGCACATCTGAACAAAATGGGAAAAAGTAGCCTTGTCTGCTTGGGTGCAATCTGGGGCCCCAGGAGTGAGTGGCAAACGGGATTGCAACAGAGGCAGGCTGCAGGGAAGTCGTGGGGCCTGGGAGTAGTGCATGGGGAAGGACGGGTCCTGTGAGGTGGCCGGACTGCTGACCCTCAGCCCTGCGTGCGGCAGCCTGGCCAGTGCAGCGCTCTGGATCTGGCCGCCCCCACCCCTGCACAGCCTGGGCGCTGGGCTCCCAGCATCACCCTCAGCTGCCTGGAGGGAATTACCTACCGGGTCACATGTATGTGTCTTTGACTCACCCCTTTAGGACCCACAGTCCAGGTGGGGCCACACCAGACAGAGGCTGCTAACTATGCCATGCATTGTGGGGTGAGCTGTGTCTCCCGAGATGTCGTATACACGTCCCGACCCTGGGACCCGCCAACCCCCTGTGTCCCGACTCTGGAGCCCACGAATCTGACCTTGCTTGGAAATAGGGACCCTGCAGATGTGATGGCTAAGTTGAGGTCACACTGGACCAGGGTGGGCCACAGTTCAGGGACTGGTGACCTCACAGAAGAGGGGAACATGGACACCATGCAGGGAGGAGGCCATGTGGCTGCGGAGGCAGTGGTTGGAGTCCCGTGGCCACTGGCCCAGGATCGCTGGCAGCCACCAGGAGCTGGACGAGGCAAGAGGGACCCTCCCCTGGAGCCCTGGGAGGGAGCATGGCCCCGACACCTCGGCCCTCGGCCTCAGAACCGGCAGCAAGTCAACTTTGCTTGTCTGACAGCCCAGCTCTGCTCTGTTCCGCATCCTCAGGACGCTCAGAACCCAAACCCCTCACCCCTGCCTCCTGTGGTGCAGAGGCTAGGGCTGGCCCTGTCCCCCCAGAGCCTCGCACTCTGACCCCAGCCCCCGTGCCGGGCACCAACCCCCACCCACTGATGCAGTCACCCCTTTCTAGAAAGTTCTCCCTCAAAAACAAATGAGAACAGAAATTGCCCATATGGAAATATAATGTTGTTAAAACCACTGATTAAGTTTTACACAACCGTGTGAGAGCAAACGGAAAGGTTTTAGCTTTTTAATTTAAGAAAAGAGGAATATGATATAATTTCAATTTGTGATAAGATAAGATGTTCTTGATATTGCGGTTTCAATTGGATTACATCCTAATGTACTTTGTAAAGTGTCAGGCCAGCTCCAGATTAAGGTGTGTGTGTGATATTCTTTATTAACAATGTAATGGGCCACGTTTGCTCTGTCCGTCTTCATCAGCGTTTCTGGCCCACCTGGGAGACCTCGTGAGCGTAGAATCTGAAACCCTGGCCTTGGGGCAGGAGGGCCCGGAGGCCACCCCCAGGGGGACCAGCACAATGGTAGGGCCCCGGGGAGGCAAGGGAGAGGGGCCAGGGATGGAAGGCCCCAAGGGCAAAGCTCTAGCTTGTGGGAGCCAAAGCAGCCTCAGAGGGAGGGAGGCCCCAGCCTGCAGGAGGAAGGGTGCAAGGTCTGTGGCGCAGCAGGTGGGAGGAGAGGTGAGGCCCCAGCCCTCCAGCTGCAGCCCTGCCATTGGGGTAGGGGCTTGCTGGACCCCGGGGACATGACCCACCATCACTAGCACAGCCCACAAGCACAGTTCTGGGCGCCTGCAGCTCCAGGATGTCCTGAGACCCCCTTTGGGGGCTTGATGACCCTCTGGCAGAATGCACAGTCCTAGGCTGGAAGCGAGCGCAAGCAGGAGGCCCTCCCAGGGCAGGACGGGCCTTGGGGGGAGGCAGGCAGGCATGGGCTCGGTTCTGGCCTCTGTGCCGGCTCCAGCACAGCCGGCTGCTGGGCAAGCAGGGCCTCCTCCGTGGACACACAAGGGGGGGGGCGGGGAGGCAGCCAGTCCTGCAGCTGGGGGGCCAGAAGGGACTGGGTGGGAGGGAGGGACCCAGCTCAGACCCAGGAGGCAGTGCATGGAGACCTGAGCTGCGCTTTCTTCCCGGGCCCCAGAGACACGAGGGGGAGATGAAGTCCACACAGAGAGGCCACACACATTCATGGAGTGACAGTGGCTCCCACCCAGACCCTGCCAGACAGGGTCCCTGCACCTGCATCCACACAGATCGAGGCCAAGGGCACCAGAATCCAGGGCCTGCCACTCCTGACATGTGACCCTAGGCACTCCTCCGTGACCCAGTTTCCCCTCTTGTCAAAGGACAGAGTGCTGGCTAACACTCCCTGGTCCTGCTAGCCCTGCCCCCAAGGACAGCCCTGCCGCCCCGTCCCCCTCCAGCCTCTGTCCTTGCTGTGTGACCTGGGGAAGGCCCTTGCCCTCTCTGGACCTTGATCCCCTTCTCTAGAATGGGAGGGGGTCGCAGGAGCTGAGGTGCCATCCGCAGGAAGGGCCAAGGCAGTTTCACCCGTCACAGACAGAGACCCCCATCCAGGGGCTCCACCCAGGGCAAGGACTGAGGGAGGAGGGTTGGGTCTAGTTGGTGGAGATTGCAGGGGTGAGGCGTGACCTCCGCCGTTATTTAGAGCTGTACGTGAAGTCTGTATTCCTGGCAGGGGGCTGTGTAGGACGGGGTTGCCGAGTGAGCCCCTCTCTGGCATTCCTGGGCCTCCGGTCCCCTGAACACTGTGCAGACCCTTATGTGGGGAGAGGGCTTAGGCTGGGGATGGGGTTCCGGCTACCTCTCTGGGCCTGGGAGACTGTGATGCCCCAGAAAATCCCCCCAGAGACCTTGCACCCCAGATCCCGCATCCCTCCACTTCCCTAGCGCCTGGTGGTGGGTGCTCTGCTCAGCGCAGCACTGACTCTCCCAGGGCAGGGGTGAGGGTCAGGGGGGCCAGCCATGACCACGCCCAGGGCTCAGGCAGGGCCTCCCTCCTGGGCCGGCACCATTTTTTCTGTGGCACAGGAGAGAAAATTGAGGCCCGGAAAGGCTGTTGGCTAGTCCCATGTCACCACTTAAGACACAGGTTTCGTACATTGACACAGCAAACATTTGCTGCATTCCTACCATGTTCTGGGTGCTGGGGACACAGTGGTGCCAGGGACAGACGAGCTCCCTGACTTGGGGAAAGGCCGTCTGAGGGAACACAAAACCAATACCTAAGTCCGGAAGGTGACTTCCAAGTGAGAAAACCTGCCGGGGTGGTGGGTAGAGAGCCAGGGCTCAGGAAACCTCTCTGAGGAAGACACGGCTAAGCAGATGCCGAAAAATAAGGAGACAGCCTTGTGGGGGGTGGGGTTCCAGACAGAGGCACCAGCCCATGCAAAGGCCCTGTGGTGTGTGTCTGCTTGGAGCAGACCCGCCCGCCCTGCCCCACACTCCACACCTGCTCCTCCAGGTAGAGCTACGCTGGCCGACTCCCCTCCCTGCGATCCTCCAAATTTCTGCCCTTAATGTCCTTCGACATCATGCGTGTGGTGAGTGTGAGGAGGGGTACAGCCCAGGGAACAGCACACCCTAATAGCCCCCCACGAAGACATCCCCCTCCCTAACTCTACTTATGGGAACCCCAGTGTTTCTGGGCCCTGTGTGGGGAGAGAAAGGCCCAGACACGCAGGGCGCCTCCTATATGCAGACGGCACAGCCTTGGGAACCACACAACTGATGTGGGCTTGCATCTGGCTTGTTAGCTGTGCCTTCTGGAACCTCCTAGTCAGGGGTCCCTGGGGGTGGAGCCTGGGCAGGTCCTGGATCCAAGCTGGGGTGGGCAGCGGTGAAGGTGCCCCACCTGCACCTGGGGGATCGCCCCAGGGCTCCCCTCCTGCTCTGCCCGCTGACCAAATGGACACTGCAGGACCCAGTGACCCTGTGTCCCCAAGGTCGTGTGCATGCGTGTCCTGCCATGACGGTGTTCACCGGCTCTGCGGGCACCGGGGCTCCACCAGCAGGGCTCTGTTGCTAGGCACCAACCTGTGCCCAGCTGGCACCCCAGGGAGCACCGTGGTGAGGGGTGCACCCTCACCCCGATGGAACACCTGGGGCACGTGTCCCCAGATGCCCCCTGCACTGTCCTGGGTGGGACCGGATGCCCTCCATGGAATCCCCATCTCGAAGACTCCACACCCACCCCACCCCACCAGGGGCGCCCAGACCCTCGTGGAAGGGTCCTAAGCTCCAGGTCCAGGCCCCACCTAACTTGCTGTGTAACTTCAGGAGGGTCGCATGGCCTCTCTCAGCCTATTTGCTTGTCTATAAAACACAGCTTCTCCCGGGCACCGGCTGCCCCATCCCTGCTGGGTGGCCCTCTGCCTCCCCCTGGTGGTGAAGAGGCCACACTGCCACGGGCCCAGGAAGCAAGCCTGGGAGGACCTGGCTGGTGCCCCTGGGGTGAGCTGGGGGACCGGCCAGCCTTCAAGACCACCTTCCACCACCCAGCCCTCCAGCCCCTCCAGCGGGGGTCCCCCTGGGATGGGAGGGCAAGTGGGAGGCCTCCCGGCTGCTCCGCCACCACCGTTGGTCCGGAAGCGCCCCCATGGCCCTGTCCATCCTCACAGTCCACTTGCAGCCGAGATGTCGGTCATCAAAACTCAGAGAGGCAGGGCCTTGCCGGAGGCCACAGAGCTGAGCCTTCCTGCACCATCTCTGTACCAGGTAGCCGCCCTCCTGTCCCATGTCACACTTCAACCTCAAGTCCCAAGAGTCCCTGGCTGAGACCCACCAGAGCCCTGTAAAGGCACAGGATGAGTGGGAGCTTGGTGGGGCCCCAGCACAGCCAGGGTCTCCTGCTCTGTCCTTACTGGGGCCCGTGGGGTGTCGACCCTGTCTGTCACCAGGCCAGGGAGCGTCGGTGCTATGGCGGTGCCGAGGGCCTGCCAGGACCACCCGGTGGGCTCCCGCAGTGGCTGGAGACAGAACAGAGACACGCCAACTCACAAACAGGGAGACTGAGGCCCAAAGGAGAAGTTACTCTCCCAGCAACCGTGGTGCGGGCAGTGCTGGGCAAGGACTCTGGGTGAGGCGCCCCCCCTTCGGCCTTCTCTGCCTCGACTGCCTTCTCTCCACTGGAGGTCTGGAAGGGCAGTGAGCCCCACTGGGCCTGGGGCAACAATCCTTCGTCCCAGAGCATAGCTCACCTCCACCCTAAAGGCCAAGGTCACAGACCTGGAACTTTGGAGATGGTGTGTGGGGCCCACACCCGAGTGCAGCCAGCACAGACCCGCCTTGTGGCCGGGTCCTGTCCGCACAGCCAGGCCAGGAAGCAGCTAAAACACCCATCTCTGAGGGTTCAGGCCAACCCAGGGAGGGTTAGCACCAGCTCAAGGCCACAGACACGTCCACACTGGCGCAGAACTGGACACTGGCCACGCCCTCCAAGCCAGGTGCCAGGCCACCCAGGAGCCCGTGGTAAACAGGAGAGGGACCCAGGCCACATGGTCAGTTTCTTTATTGAGGCACTCAGACTCCACCCCCACGTTCCCACCCTCACGGTGCCCGCCCTGCCTGGGTCAAGGGCGAGGGTGCCAGGCAGCTCACTCGGGGGTCTTGCTTCTGCCCTTCAGGGACCAGATCCTGGACAAGCGGAACTTGGGCTTCTTCTTCTGGTCCCCACTGCTTCTGTGGAGGTCTGGGGGGACAGACACGGAGGACACTGCCCCTGCTGAGAATGTCCTTCCCACCCACCAGAGCCCTCCCTGGGTCCCTGGAGCCTATAGGAAGCCAGGCCCTCCACCCCCCCTTGTGGGAACCACCTATGTGCCGGCCCTTAGAGCCCCCGCCAGGACCGGGCACCCCCCTCGCCCCGACCACAGGATCAGGAGCTGATGGGTGGCTCCCCTGAGTGATGGGAAGCTTGCTCCCTTCCAGGGAGCCTTCTGTCCTAAGGCCGCATCTGCCGTACGGAGCCTGGCACCCACCCCATGGAGGCCCGGCCTGACCACTCCCACACCTGCCCTGGCCCCGCAGTTACCCAGATTCTGGATCATGTTCTGTAGCATCTCATCTTCCTCTTGCTCTCTGAAACAGGGGCGGCATGGCGGTGAGGGCAGCCTGCCCTCGAGAGGAGGATGCCGGCTGTCTGACTCACACCCGAGCGCCGAGCCCTCTGACATCTATGTCAGTTGCTCTCCCACCTGCCTACCCTCTGGGTGCAGACCCGCATCGGTGACGTGAGGACAGAGCCCTGGAGGACCTGGGCCAGGGCTCCCTCAAGCTCATAGAGTAACATGTTTAAGAACCTTGGCCACTGACTTCGTGGCCTCGACAGGCCTCTCCTTCCCACATGGGGACAGAAACGCCCCTTGGGGATGGTCACGAAGCTGGTGGCCCAGGGCAGCACCGGGAGACACAGGTGGCAGTGTGTAATTAAATAAAAATAAAAAGTAAATTTCTTTCCTCGGTCGTGTGGGTCACAGAAGTGCCTAGGAGCTGACCATGGCTGCCCCAGTGAGCCACTCGCAGAACAGAATGCTTCCATCCATGCAATCCCCTGAGGGTCAGGGAACACGGGGCTTGAGGGGCTCTGTCAGGAAGAGCCTCGAAGTTGGGCTGCCTAGGCTGAATCTGCCCTGGCCTCAGGGCCCCCACCTGCAGTTGCACACGGTGGGATCCGGCTGATAGGGCGGGGGAGGGGTGGGGGTCCTGGCACCTGTCACCTGGGCCCCAAGGCCCCGCCCTCACCTGAGCCGGTCCTCCTCCAGGACATCCACGATGCTGCTGCGGTCGTCCACCGTGTTCACATACTGGTTCAGCAGATCCTGCTCCCGCTGCCGGTCCTGGGGTGACTTCAGGCCCTCTGCAGGGACAGCCTGCCTTCAGCAGTGCCCAGCTGTCCCAACCTGCTCAGGGACACAGTGCCCCCACTCCTCCCGGCCAGGCTCCTCCACTGGAGGGGGGAGGGGTTGGGGGCAATGGGGACAGAGTCTGCCCTTCCGCAGTGAACTCCTGGCAATGCTGGACAGATGGAGGGAGGGACGGACGGATGGGTAGATGGATGGATGGACAGATGGATGGGTGTACAGATGGATGAGTGGATGGACAACAAGATCAGAGACCGAGTGCTGCTGCCCCCGCCCCACAGCAAGGAGAGTCAGAGCTGGGGCCCCCGGGACCTGAGCCCCAGCCCCAGGCCCTCAGCCACGCCATCCACAATGCCAACAGGCCACGCTTGTGTGCACCCACGTATTAGCTCACTTAATCACTGCAGCTGAAGGGGTTGGAGGCTAGCATCCCCACTTTACAAGCACAGACAGGTTGAGTACCCTGGCCAAGGACACACAGCCAGGAGTATAGAGGAGCTAAGACTTGACCCTGGG
This sequence comes from Proteles cristata cristata, assembly GCA_017311185.1. NCBI lineage: Eukaryota > Metazoa > Chordata > Mammalia > Carnivora > Hyaenidae > Proteles > Proteles cristata. Next base: position 6,041 of record JAESUZ010000528.1, on the reverse strand, counting down.
CTCCAGAGCATGTGCCATGACCACAACCCATCAACCTTCCCCCGGGAGCAGGCAGCCAGCCAGAGACAGGTGGCTGGAAGGGCCTGGGAAGCCCACAGCCAGGCCCACCCCCCGGACTGAGCACCACCCCAGCTGGCCAGGGCTCCCAGCGGCCGGAGGGACGCACCGGGCTTGGCCATCAGCCGACGCAACTCCCCAGCCAGGTCCAACTGCTGCTCCGCCAGGCGCTGGTCCTTGGCCCTGCCGAGTTTGACGCAGGCGTGAGGCCCGGCCTGCCTGGCTGGCCTCCCCAGTGCCTGAGCCCAGCCCGCACCAAGAGGAAGTGGCTGTCCAGGAGAGGGCCCTTCCGGAAGGGTGGAAGGGCCACAGCCCTCACCTATATACCAGCTCCGACTCCTGCCTCAGCAACAGCTGCTTATCATGAATGAGCTGGAACCACTCCACCATGAGCACATCTTCCGACGCATCTGGGGTGGGGGGTTCGGGATGGGTCAGGCCGGGGCTCATGAGACAGGGCGGCCCGGCCCAGGGCAGCCTGGGGGCCGGGATGGGTCAGGCCGGGACTCGTGGGAGGGGGTGGCCCTGCCCAGGGCAGACTGTATGCCTGGCTCACCCCCCTCGGCCGCACGCAGACGCTTCTCCAGCTCCACGCCCCTGAGCTCCAGGGTGTCCAGCTGCCTCTCGATGTCCTGCATCTGCTTCTGGATCTCCCAGGGCACGTAGTCAGCGGGCGGCTGGGTATGAAGGGGTACTGAGGGGCGGTCGGAGAGCCCAGGCCATGTCTCAGCCCACCCACACCCTGGCCCACTCACCGTGATGGTGTTGGTCACTCGCTTGCCAGGTGCAGTTGGGCCACTGGCCAAACCCAAGGGCCTCCCTGGAGAAGGGAAGACAAGTCTCCTAGACGTGGGGGAACTGGGGCCCCACACGCCCGGGATGTGGCCTGGAAGGGGACCTGGCCCCCAGCTGCCAGACCAGCCCACCCCCCCACTGGGGATGCCCCCACCCCACCCAGCAGGTCACGAGAAGTGCCCACTGGTGCCGCGGATGGGTGCAGGCACCATGGCAGACCCGGGCCCCAGCTGCCCCCACATCAGCACCCGGACACCACATCCGGGAAAAGCTGCCAAGAGTGACACTACATCATCGCCAGGTGAGTCAAGGGCCGGGAGGACCCAGGGCCTCTGTGAAGTCGGCACCCGCAGGGAGGCACTGGGGGCTGAGTCCTGCGGGCCCCGCCACGCCTCATCTCTGCAGAGCTCAGAGCTGCAGGCGTGCCCCAGGCTGCTGCCTTCCCTCCATTCTGTACCCCATGAGCTCCTCGTCACCCTGCAAACCCCACTAGACATTCCCTCCTCAGATGAGCCCCTTCCTCTGCATTCCACCCAGCATGGGGACTGGTGTCTCCAGGCTGACCTGGTGGGTTGGGGGCAGGGGGCTTCTCTTTCTCCTTCCAGCTCCGGGCTAAGGCTTCCTGCTCTGGGGGCTCAGGGTGAAGCCAGTCTCCAGAAACGTCCAGGCTGGCAGGGACAGCCAGCTTCCTGCGGCGGCTCGGGGACGGGGACAGGGAGGGGGATGTGGCTGCCGAGGGCAGGGGACACGGTCACATGACAAGCCAGCAGTCTCATTACCCTCCCCCCTACCGCTTCCCTGACCCGGGGCCAACATGGGGTCAGTCCTCATATCCCTGTGCCCATGTCCACCCAGGGAGGGCAGGGTCTACACCATCGACAGCAAAGGAGCAAATGAGCCCAGTGGGCTGGAGACCCACTCAAGATCATGCAGGAGGTGACACAGGGGCTGGACGTGGGTCCAGGGGCAGCCGAGAGTGTGGGAACAGCCACACTGACACACGCGTACAAGTGTGAAGGCAGGCTCACGCAGTCGTGCACCATACACGCATGGGCCGCCAGCCCAGACACCAGCTCCTCGCGCACCTGGGGCCCTGGGTTCCCGCCCAGCACTACCTGAGAGGCTGTGCCCAGTGCTCCCTGCGCTCCGTGTCCTCTCAGGCCCAAGGGGGACCGGAGAAGTGCGGACGTGCCCCTCGGAGCTCCCAGGGACCTTCCCAGGCGCGTTGCCCGTCCTGGGCTCTCCCAGGACCTGTGGCTCCTTCAGCTCTGGACCCCTAGACAGAGGGCAGGAGGTCGGCCGAGGGGGCCACGGGCCACCCCCCCAGACACTGGAGGCCAGAAAGGAGCCCATGGCACAGCTCTGGGCTCTGCACTCAACAGACTGTGACCCCCCAGAGCACAGGTGTGTGCCCAGATCGGTGGGTGTGAGCACGTGCTCAGATGCCCGCAGCCAATGCACCCCAGGGCCCAGACACCCACCCAGGACCCCGGTGTGCTGCCTGCCCGTGGGCGCTCTACTAGGCATGGGGCGGCTGCTCTGTCCAGGTGACCCTGGACTGGTGCACATGACTGTCTGGTCGGGGCACCTGTGGCCTCATTCAGGGAAGGCTGTGGCAGCCTTTTCCTCCTGGTCGCAACCAAGCCACTTCCCCACTCTGGGCTCAGGTCCAACGGGCTCTCATATCCTCGGCCGCCAAGGCTGGATCAGGTGAGTGAGGGTCCTGGCCCCCAATGAACCCTCCCTGCAACCGCCCACCCTCCCAACTTTCTAGCTACATGAAGGGAATGCAGGCCGGTGTGACTGCCCCGCCCCCTCAGGTCGATGTGACTGTCCCCAACTCACTCAGGCTGGTGTGACCTGGCTTCTGCTACAGCAGAAAATCCCAGGCAGCCATGCACACACCCCTCGTGTGGGTGTGTCAGTCGGCCTCAGTGCTAGCCCTGGGACTCCGTGAGTGCAAACCCACAAGCCCAGGTGCGGGTCCAGGAGTGCCCCTCCCCCCTGAGCCCTGCCCACCCCTCACCTCTCAGCAGGGTTTTTCTTCTCCACGGGCTTCAGGCGGGCCCTCCATCCCGCTGGCCCGTCCTCCTGGCCTTCCTGGGGGCTGGCACTCGGGCCTAGGTGATGGCAGGGATGCAGGTCATGGGGGGGTTCTGGGTACGGGGGTCCGCTGGGAAAGGCTGGTTCTCACCGGCCCCACTGCCGGCCCCCTTGGTGCCTGCAGAGCAGCCTGACCCGCAGGAAGGAGTACGGTTGGGAATCGGGCTCAGGACTCAAGCCTGACCACCTGTGCTGTGTGTGCCCAGGGGAATCACTCCCCTCTCTGAGCCTCCACTTCCCCAGCTTCCAAATGGGTGAGGGCGTGGCCAGGTGAGGCCCATGGATGCCGAGCGAGCTGTGGTTTGCTGGCTGTACAGCTAAGCTGTGACAGCCAGTCCGCAGGCCTCCTTGGCTCCGAACAGAGCGGCTTTCATGATGGCGGCTCCGCCAAAGGAACGAGCTGGGCAAAGACCTTTGCACGAGGTGTTCCCTGAGCCCAACTCAGCACCGAGACGTCCAGGTGCCCACGAAAGAGCCAACTGCACCATTACCGCAGAAAAGCGGGTAGAGCAGCCCCAGGAATGTGGGGCCAGGAAACAAGCTGTCCAAAGGGTCTGCAGGAGGGTCCCCATGTCCAGGGGCCTCAGGACCCTCGGAGCACAGGGGCACCATCGTCGGGACAGACGTGATCGGGAACGGTGGATGCAAAGCCTCTTGGGAGACGGTGACCCCGTGACCAGGGCAGAGCAGAAGCATGGTAGCTGCCCGCCCACCGCCACTGCCACCAGGGACGCAGCGCTAACAGGCTGCGGGGGCAGGCCGGGTGAGGGGTGACCATCATGCCGTGCAATGCCGAGAGACATGTGCCACCACAGAATCGGAGTGAGGTGGCCCTGGGAGGGCGCAAGACTGGTGGGCGCCAAGGCGCAGCATGCATGATGGCGACGCTGACGTGAACCAGCAGACGGCAGGCTGGGGAGCACAGCAGCAGACCGGCACACCCGTGCACCGACCACCCCGCCCCACCCCGCATCCGGGAGCTCTTACCCTTTGCCTGCGGGACCTCCAGCTTTAGCTTGGAGCCAGCACCTGCCTTGCCGACCCCTGAGGACACAGGTGAGCTCTTCGTGCCCGCCTGGGGTGGTGTGGATGCCCGTGAGGTGGCGCCCCCACTTAGGGGGGCTGGTGGCTCAGTCCTTGCAGGGGGACTAAGGGCTTGGGGAGATGCCAGCTGTGACAGCTTGGCCAGTGGACTTGCTCGTGGCCCTTCTGTTCTGGTGTAGGATTTCAGAGCAGGGGAGATGACAGGGGAGGGCCTATGGTGAGAGAGGAGGCATCAGGCACAGGTGGATCCAGGAACCCTTCCCTCTAGGACCCTCAGGCAGAAGCCCCTCAGCCTCCCCTGGCAGCTGGGTACTAATACCCACCCTCCTAGGGAGACAGTGTGTCCAAGAGACAGGCCAAGGGCACCCACTTCTGACTCGTGTATATTGGCACCTAATTTTACCTTCCTGTCTAATTCTGGCAATAGCTGAGATTAAAATGCCACAGAACACACCTCTCATGGGGCATGGGATGGGCCCCAGCCACAGCCCCACCTTCCATCCACCTGCCTAGAAGCACTGCCCAGAGCCGAGGGCCAGCCAGGCCTGCCTACCCCGCCTGCCCTCAGCAACAGGCGCAAGCCCCTCCACATGGCTGCCTGCCCATCACTGGGCCACCCCACAGCCCCTGGGGCGCACCTGTGTACAGGAAGTAGGGCTGCAGGTGCACCCTCCAGCCAGAAGTGCTGCTCTGTACCCAGTTCTCTGAAGCCACTTGCTCTGCCCCTGCTCTCTGGGCCCAGGATGGCCAGGAGAGCTGGGCCCTGCCCTAGGCAGACAGCCGGACAGAGCCCCCCGCATGCAGAGCCCTCACATGGCCATGCAGCCTTGGCCCCCAGGTGCCCGGACACCCCAGGGCGGCAGCAGCAGGGGTGGGCTCGGCCTCCCTGAGCACCACCAGCTGACCCAGAGGGGCCAGGCAGCTCCAGGCCAGAATGCTCCCCCCCACAATGAGGGGCAGCATGAGGCGGCGGGCACAGTGCCGGCAGCCAGCCTGGCATGCAGTCCCCTTACTCACTAGGTCACTGCCGTGTGCCAAATGGTGTCCCCCCCAAACTCAGGTCTACTCGGAAGCCCAGAGTGTGGCCTCATTTGGAGAGAATCTTTGCAGATGTAACCAAGGTTAGATGAGGTCATCCTGGATTAGGGCGGCCCTAAGTCCAATGATGGGTGTCCTTATAAGAGACAGAAAAGTGGAAGACAGACACAGGGAAGAGGCGGGCTGGGTGGCCCTGGAGGCTGAGACAGAGGGTGTGGCCACAAGCTGTGAACACAGGGCCACCAAGAGCTGGTGGAGGCAGGAAGGACCCTTCCCAAGGGCCCCGGGGGGAGCGCCCACCTCAAGTTTAGCCTTCCAGCCTCAGGAACTGGGAGAGAACAATTTTGTGTGATGTGTGTCTGGTGTACAACACGGGCCAGGATGCTGAGCTCCACCCAGGCCAGACACGATTCGGGGACTACTCACAGCCTCTGGTACCCCATCGGGTATCCTCAGGGTGTGCCATGTAGCGGCCCCCAAGAGTGTGTCCACCATGCCCCCCTCCTGCCGACCACCAGGCGCTTTGGGTCCCATCTCATTCTCCCATTTCCCAGCTGAGGAAACAGACCTGGAACCCTCCTTGGCTGCCCCAGCCCCCACCCACCTGCCAGGCTCCTGAATGCCGGTGTCCCTGGGCCCTGGCAGGGCCTTTTGCAGGAAGCTCCGTGCCTGCTCCCTGCTGCTGTCCCCAGAAGTCACATCCGCAGGAGCTGGGGCCCTGCCAGCTGGGCCAAGGCAGGGGGCAGCTCCGGGCGTCTGGAAGAAATTCTCCCGGGCCTGCTGTGCCCTGGAGGCCGATGGGGGCCCATCTGGGGAGTCTGCCAGGCCTGGAGATGCTGGGCCCAATCTGAGCTTGGTCTGGGGGGCTGCCACCTGGGGGATCACCCGGCCTTGTGGGGTGCTCGGGGTTGTGTCCTGTAGCAGTGAGGACCACCCTCTTGGGGAACTGTTGGCCACACGCATGCTGGCTTTGCCCCCCAGGGGGCCCGCTGAGGACTTGGCTG
>JAESUZ010000527.1:37500-198359 GCA_017311185.1 Proteles cristata cristata | reverse complement strand
GCTTACTACCTGCGCTTCGCACAGTAACTGCCAGAGCCCCTGGGGCATCTGAATCACCCACAGAGTCACCTTCCCCCTCTCGACTTTCCTGAAATGCCCCAAGACTGGCGATGGGCCCTTGCAGGCTGACGCCCCCCCTCCTCCCGTGTCCCCGAGACAGGCCAGGCCAGGCCAGCGAACTCACCGCGTTGCTTTGAGGATGAAATGCACCTTTGGGAAAGCCAGGTCTGCCTGTCTGTCTGGTTGATCTGTCATCGTCCCGTGAGTCAGGCGCAGGGAGGTCGGCCCAGCCGCGGTGACCCGGCAGGCCGTCGGCGGGCGCGGCCGGCGTCCAGGGGTGGGCCGTGTGACCGTATGCCACCACCTGCATGCGGCCGGGCCGGTGCGGGGCTCCCGCTGCCCGTGAGCTCCGTAGCTTTGTGCCAGCAAGAGGCGGAGCTCAGCCGCCGTAGGAGAGCCGGGCTGCGGCCTGAGCCGAAACAAGAGACTTGCCGCGGCTTCGCCCTCACCGCTGCCGCCGTTCGCGCCCGCCTGCAGGCACTTCTCAGCTGCATTTGCCAAACGTGTCAGCATATCAGGGCTGCCGGAGCGATGTGCCACCAACGGGCTGGCTGGAAACAACAGACGCTGCTTCTTGCACAACTCCGGAGGCCAGAAGTCAGAGATCAAGGTGTCGGCCGCTCGTGCTGTCCCGGAAGGCTCCGGGCCCGTCCCTCCTCGCCGCTCCCTGTTCTGTCGGATGCCAGCCGTCCCGGCGTCCCTGGCTTCAGGCTGCGTCTCTCTGAGCTCTGCCCCATCCTCGCGTGGCCCGTTCCCCGTGGGACTCCTGTCACGTGGCATTAGGGCCCTGCCCAGCCCGCCAGGACCTTGTAGCAACTAGTAACACCTGCGACGGCCTCGTTTCCAGATCAGGGCTGCCGCGTGGCCTCTGGGGGACACAGTTCGACCCACAACCCAAAGCCACGCTTAATCCTCTGAAACAAGAGAGGCTCCTCGGTGGGCCTGGAAAGGCAGACGGAGTGTGGGTGCAGGGGGCGGGCACGTCCCAGCGCGCACGCGTCTGGGCCCCAGCCGGAGGAGGAACCCGGGTAAGAAACGCTGACCCCGCACCTCCAGCCTGGGCGTCGGCCACGTGTGCACGGGACAGCCCGCTGTCATCCAGCCTCCACCACGCACAGACGTTTGGCAGAGAAGCACGTCACCGACAAAGGTCACTGCTGGCTGGGCTCGCGGACACACTGTGAGGAGCGGTGAGGTCTGCGGCAGCCCCAAGGACCCACGTGCCCCCTGCAGCCCCAGCAGGCCCAGCCCGCCCCCTGCAGCCCCCAGCAGGCCCAGCCTGCCCCCTGCAGCCCCAGCCTGACCCCTAACCCCCAGCAGGCCCAGCCCGCCCGCCCCCCCTGCAGGCCCAGCCCGCCCCTGCAGCCCCCTGCAGCCCCAGCCGGCCCCTAACCCCCAGCCCCAGCCGCCCCAACCCCCTGCAGCCCCAGCCGACCCTAACCCCCAGCAGGCCCAGCCTTCCCCTGCAGCCCCCAGCAGCCCCAGCCCGCCCCTGCAGCCCCCTGCAGCCCCAGCCGCCCCCTAACCCCCTGCAGCCCCAGCCCGACCCCTAACCCCCTGCAGCCCCAACCTGACCCCTAACCCCCAGCAGGCCCAGCCTTCCCCTGCAGCCCCAGCAGGCCCAGCCCGCCCCCTGCAGCCCCCTGCAGCCCCAGCCGGCCCCCTAACCCCTGCAGCCCCAGCCGCCCCTAACCCCCAGCCCGACCCCTAACCCCAGCAGCCCCAGCCCGCCCCTGCAGCCCCCAGCAGCCCCAGCCGGCCCCTAACCCCTGCAGCCCCAACCCGACCCCTAACCCCCAGCAGGCCCAGCCTCCCCCCCCAGCAGGCCCAGCCCGCCCCTTGCAGCCCCTGTAGCCCCTGCCGCCTAACCCCAGCAGGCCCAGCCCGCCTCCTGCAGCCCCCAGCAGGCCCAGCCCCGCCCTGCAGCCCCCAGCAGGCCCAGACAGCCCCTGCAGCCCCAGCAGGCCCAGCCCACCCCCTGCAGCCCCAGCAGCCCCAGCCTGCCCCCTGCAGCCCCAGCCTGCCCCCTAACCCCCTGCCCCAGCCGCAGCCCCCGCCCCCTGCGCCCCGCAGCCCCAGCCTGCCCCTAACCCCCAGCAGGCCCAGCCCCCCCCTGCAGCCCCCAGCAGGCCCAGCCAGCCCAGCCTGCCCCTGCAGGCCCAGCCCGCCCCCTGCAGCCCCTGTCTGGCCCCCTGCATCCCCCAGCAGGCCCAGCCCGCCCCCTGCAGCCCCCTGTTCTCCTGTGGAAGCAGGGCTGCCTGGCGGCTCCCAGGGCTCGGCAGACGATCAGAGGCCAGGACTGCTCTTTCCCCATCTTTCAAGACCGACTTGAATTCTTATCTTGTTCATCAGGTTTATTTTTACTCTTCACAGGATCCCTTTACTGCATCTTAAAGGCCCTTCCCATGTGGGCCACGTCAGGACCCCTTTTCCAAGGGCGCCGTCCTGGCCCCGGGGACTCTGACGCCAGGCCTGGGGGGCGGGGAAGAGCACGTAACCGTCCCAGGGCACTGTGACATCTGGCCCTAACGAGGGGGGAGTTTCATGAACCGGGTCTGGAGGCCGAAGTGCAGGCATCACGAGGCTGATTCCTGCACAGGCGCTGGGGTGGGGTCGGCCCCTCGTCTCTCCCAGCTCCGGGGTGACCGCAACCCCCAGGGTCCTTGCCCCATGCCCCTCCTGTGTGTCTCTGCTCCCGCCTACAATCGTAAGGACAGCGGTCACTGGATCTAGGGCTCACGCCATCCAGCGCGACCTCATGCCGTCCTTACCTGCATTCCATCTGCACAGACCTTCTTTCCAGAGGAGGCCACTTTCTGGGGTGAACACGCGTGTGTGGGGGTTGCTATTCAACCCACTGCAAAGAGCATGTGGGTGTGTGTGGAAGGAGCTCAGTGGGTCAGGTTGGCTCCTTTCCAGGGCCTGCCGGCCGCGGCTGACCATGAACACCGGGCTTCAAGCTCCACCCCCACCCCAGACGCTCCGCAGGATGGAAGGGAGGCACCAGGCATGAGCGGGGGGGGCGCCGGCCCTGTGGGCTGCAGGGGATGGGGTGGCCCCTGCCCCGGAGATCAGCCGGAGGTCCCCAGGGCCGGGCCTTCCCAGACAGGAGCAGGGGGATCAGGACCCGTGAGGTTGGGGCCGGAGCCAGAGCAGCAGGAGAGGGAGAAAGACGCTGCCCCCCGCCCCGCCCTCCAGATCTCCGCCTGCCAGGGACCCCCTCTGTTAGAACCTTCTCATGACCAGATGGCAAGGGAGCCCCAGGAGTAACGTTCCTTTGATGCCCAGTGGGGTGGAGAAGGAGACTAAACAGGCCGCGCTTCTTGTGTTTGTTTGGGAGGGTCCTGAACAGGCTTTAGATGCCCCCCCCGAATAAGACGGACAGGTTGCAGTGGGGGACACAGCACTCACGAACGGACGGCGGGCTTCCCGAGGGAGGGGACGCCCTCTAAGGCGCAGGAAGGGAGCACCATTAACTCTTAGGATTTTTGGTCACCAGGCATCACGTCCCTTTCGTTTGCGAACTTTATCTAGATTTCTCTCTGGGGGGCCCAAAGCTCTATTATACCAGCTTGTTTGAGCCTCAAGAGAGTCCCCCCTCCCCCACCGTGAGGTTGCTGTTCCTAAGATGCCCACTTTACAGATGAGGAGACTGAGCCAAGGTCATCCCAGTGAAACTTACACATACGTGATCTAGCTGCAGAACCTCCTCCTGGTGTCTCTCTGGGATTGCCCCCACCGGCATGTTTGTGACAGCCGTCAGGCACAGCTGTCCCCAGCGGAGCTCCAAGGGGCAGGGCCATCACGACTCTCAGTCACAACACCGCGACGCAAGAGGCCCAGCTGCATGGCTGCTGCTGTCCGGGCGGCCCGCAGGGTGAGCGGCTCCCATCTGAGCACCTCTCAGGGCAGAAAGGCAAGTGCGGGGTCGGTCAGGACCAGGGCTCTTCGGCCGTGGCTCCTGCAGCAAACTCCAGGGGTCAGGCCAGCGCCTGGCGGCAGGGAAGGGCAGAGACCTCCAAACCCGCCAGCGCAAACCCTACTTTGCGGCACATCTGAGCTGCGTGGCCTTAGGCCAAGGGCAGCCTCTCTGAGCCTCCGTGGACTAATCACGTAAAGAAAATCATGACAGTATCTCAGAAGTCGCTGCAAGTGTTAGATATGGGAACAGAAGAGCGTGGCATAGGCTGCTTTCCTCCCAACCACAGATTTGGAGGCTCTGTTTTCCACGTGCGGCCTTTCCCGCGTCCGGAAGAGAGGCCGGCGCCTGCGCGGCCGGTCGGGCGGACCTGTGGGTCCCGTGTCGGGGCACTCCCAGGCCACCCAGCAGATATTTTACACGCTTGCTGTGTCCTCCACCCCGGCTCCTTTTCCCCGCGCCACAGGGTCCCTCTGCAGCCGGAGAGTGCTTTTGCTCGCCAACAGCCTCCTGGCGGCTCTCGGGGCAACGGGCCTGGGGCGTGGGAATCTTCCCGGGGTGGTCTCCAGCTGCTCCTTCTCTCGCTCAGAACAGAGTCCCGTGGAAGGTCCGTGGGCCCGGAGGAGGCATCTTGTCCCATCTCGAGGAGGGCACGATGCCATGTCAGCACCAGCTCTTCCTCCAGATCTCTCACACGCCCTGGCTCTGTTCTTGCCAACAGTGTCCCACGGCCTGCACGGGGGAAGCCAGGCACCGAGAGACTTGTCGGTCTGCGTTTGCCCACCTTGCTAGGGACAGAATCAGGATTTGGACTCTAGGAGCCTGGCTTCACATTCTCCTCACTGAAGTTTTTTTTTTTTTTTTTTTTATTTCTAGGAGAGAGAGAGAGAGACAGCGTGAGCAGGGAGGGTCAGAGAGAGAGGGAGTCACAGACTGAAACAGGCTCCAGGCTCTGAGCTAGATGTCAGCACAGAGCCCGATGCGGGGCTCGAACCCACGAACCGCGAGATCATGACCTAAGCAAAAGCCGGACGCTTAACCGACTAAGCCACCCAGGCGCCCCTCCTCACTGAAGTTTTAACTGGAATAACTTAGAGGGTCATCAAAAATCATACAGAGAGATCTCACTCATCTTGCACCTGTTCCCTGATTTTGGCATCTTGCAAAACCGAGGCCCCACATTATGAGCAAGGTGTGGACCGCGGTTGGGCTTCACTTTTAATCAAGTGCTATATTACCACACCTGTTGATAGGCTGTTTTCTCAACAAAAGTGCTTTTTAGAAAAAATGTGTTTTTAAATTTATTTTGAGGGCAAGAGAGACTGTGAGCAGGGGAGGAGCAGAGAGAGAGGGAATTCCAAGCAGGCTCTGCAACGTCAGTGTGGAGCCCAACGTGGGGCTGGGCTCGAACTCACGAATTGTGAGATCATGACCTGAGCCAAAATCAAGAGTCAGACACTCAACCGACCGAGCCATCCAGGAGGTCCAAGGAAGATGTTTTTGACCCTATTCTGAATTTTAGGTCAATCTGCCCACTTCTGGCGATGCTTACAGCTACTCGGGAAAATCTTGAATGGGGTTGAGCAAGTCACTGCAAAGACGCTTCAGTTTACTCCGCTCTCTGGACCCCATCCACTCACCATCGGAGGCAGATTATAGTCACTGAATGAATATGACTTTGCCCCCAGCCCCCCATCAGAAGAGACCCGTGTTCCCTCCCCTTGAATCAGAGTGGGCTACAGACCACGTAGAGGCAATGCCAAGAACTTCTGAGAACAAGTCACGAACAGTGACGAGCCTCCTCTGGTTCTTTGGAAGGTGCTTGTCCGGGGACCCTGGTGTCATACCGTTAGGGAGCTCAAGGTACCGCTTGTGGGAGGGGCACCCGGACCATCCCGCAGAGGCGTGTGGCCAGCATCCCAGCCCAGGCCCCGGCAGACGGCCCGCCAGCATCAAACACCAGATAGGTGCGCGGAGACACCTCTGGGTGACGGCAGCGTCTGGCCGCCGAGCAGAGGGAAGCCATCCCTGCCATGCCCTATCCAACTTGTCAACCCGCAGAGCCCCGGGGCCTAATGACACAGTGTCCCATGCGGTGAGGCCTCACCTGGAGAAACCGGATGGTACACCATCCAGCGAGTACCCTTGAGCACCTACTGTGTGCTGGGCGCCACATTGGGTGCAGGGATATAATGGTGAGAAAGACCAGACCCGGGTCGCGCCCTCCACACCTTCTGTTCTAGCAAACACAGGCGATGCGGGCTAATCAGAGTTTTCCTTCTCTTCGTGCCAGGATTTGTTTTTGTTTCTGTTTTATTTTATTTTTAAAAGAGGAGAAAACTTGGACTTGGTCCTCTTCAGGCTTTGATGCTGTTGCCAAATGAATTAGCCCAAAGTATTTTCGCCTGGTGGTGCCAGTTCGGTGCAGCCTAAGCAGAATGAGCGGTGAGTCACTCTCCTGCTGCACGAAGGGCTGATGTCCTGGGGTGAACGCACTGCGGCCTCGGGGCTGGGAGTGTCCGAGCTTGAGAGGGGCGGCACCGCAGAGACCTGCGAGAAGGAAGACAGGCTCGGGTCCTGGGGCTCGAGTCCCAGCGGCGTGTCTGCCCTCGGAGCCATGGCCGAGGGTCTGAATAGGACAGGAGAGGGTCCGTCCCCACGCACGGCGGGCGAGGGCACAGCCCAGGGGGCGTCGGGCCCGACGGCGGCGGCGCGAGCTGTGGGGCGGCAGGCAAGCCCACTGGGCCAGCGCCTCCCTGGCTCATCACGGGTCCTGTCCACACTGTTCCCAGGGCCCTTCCGGAGGCCAGTCGGGGACGGCAGTGGGCGGATGGAAAAAGCCGATCACTTCCCTGGTTTCAGGCCAAGCCTGGAGTTTGCACACTCGGTGGAAACAGACCCGGGAGTGGATGCTCCCGGTGCCAGCACGACAGACAGAACACAGCCAGGACCCAGGACGCCTTCCAAGAGGGCAGCTGCGGGCTGGGGGGAGGAGCGCTGTTTGCAGAAGACCCAGGCTGGAAAGGGCCCCGGGGACAAGTGCCCAGGCCCAGACCCGGAGGGAGACTTTCACATGGGAACGAGGGGGCGGCGGCCGTGTGCACCTCTCACGCTGGAGTGACCCTGTGGATAGCCCCGGGGCTGCCTGGGAATATCGTTCCGATAAACGCTGCCCCAGCACCCACGGACGCCCCCATCGCAGGGTCCCTGTGTGGCCCTCCAGCAACCCAGTGAGGTCAGACGTTTGTTTGGGCGCTCAGCCTCCATTTCTCTCTCTTCGCGGGACGGTAGCCTACATTTCCCTTCTCCCCTGATGCCCACGCGGCACCACTGACCCGGAACCAGGCCTGACCTCTAGAACGCTGGGGGTCCTTGGCCGCTCGACCAAGGTGACCCGGTTCTGGCCAATAGGCATCCGGCTGCTCGCACAGGTGATGGAGAGAATGTCCGTGTTCCCCAGGTCCAAGCAGACTGGGTGTCGGCTGGGGCCCAAGGAGGGACGCCGCGGGGGGCCCCGGGGGCCCCGGGTGGGAACCGAGGCACTGGGGAGAGAGCGGGACCCAGAGCCGGTTTTGATGGCTGCACGTGAATTTAAGCAGCTCTATCCTTGTGAGTCAGGATGTTCCTTCTGTTTGTTTCTTAAGCCGTGTTGCGTTGGGTCCTAGAGACTGAGCAAGTCGTGGCCAACAGCCCCCCTCAAAACAACAGTATGCACCCCCTGAGAACGCGCACCTTCAGAGGGGTCAGCGCCATTGCAGGAGGGGCTGGGCTGCCGTACGTGTATCCCCCACGCAGATATCTGGCTTGGGTCTCCCTGGCCAGAAGTCAGCTCGTCCCCAGGGCCGGTTCCTTCTGGAGGCTCCCGGAAGAATCCGTTCCCTGACCCTCCAGGCCCTTCAAGCACCCACCCTCCTGGGCTCAGGGCACCTCCCTCCTCCTCCTGAGACAGCCCCTCCCTCACCCTTGTCATTGTGGACTTTTGTGACTCCGGTTGGGAAAGGGTCTCCAGTAGGAAGTGGTTAGACTTGGCCCACCTGGACCTTCCAGGGCTGGGTCCCTGTCACGTCTCAACCACACCTGCGAAGCCCCTTTTGCTGTGGAAGGCAACACAGTCACAGACTGTGTATTACGGGGGAGGGCATCATTCTGTCTACCGCTATCACAGGAGTGGCAAGCATTTATTATGCACCCATTGTATACTACCCTCTTTGGGAGTGGCTGAAGGGGTTACAAACAAGAATAAAATAAAGTCAGGGGAGACCGGTAACAGGGCAGCACCCCAGCCCTTGCCCTCCGTGACCGTGGCCGAGCCCTTGGGTCCTCCCTGCAAAGGCGTGTGGCTTCCCGGTGTGGGCATGAGAGGCTCGAGCCTGTGGAGGCGGAGCCGGGCCTCAGGAGGGAGTCGCACAAGGCCCGGGCGCTGCGGACGCCTCCCCCGCGCTGTGGCTGCGCTCCGGCCAGGCTGGTCCTGCGGAGCCGCTCACCTCCGGGTGCGCCCAGCTGGTGGCGCCCACCCACGGCTCAGCTGCGCAGTGACCCTGACTCGGGGCCAGCCCTTCGGTCAGTCCCCGTGCACTGGGGATGAAACCCGCGCCACTTACCACGGTCCCCACGCCCGCGGTCTGGCCCCCCTGCACCCCTCCTGCGGCTCAGCTTCTTACCCTGCTGGGCTCCGCCCCCCGGAAGCCCACCCTGTGCACATGCTGGTCCCTTCTCCCCAGATGCTGTTCCCGCTTCCTGCTCATCATTCACAGCGATGGTCCAGGGACCCCAGGGAGGCCCGCGCGGCTGTCCTTGCCTGGGTCCCCTACCCAGGTCCTTCCTGACAGCCATGCTCGCGACCCACTGCCCCCTGACGCTCTCGGGCGATTTGCCTGCCTCCTCCCTTCCACCCCCTCCATCACCGGCCACCCCTCCACCTCCCCTCCATTACCCGCCACCCCTCCCTCCATCACACTCCACCCCTCTCTCCCCCTCCAACCCCTCCCAACCTCCTCCACCCCACCTCCCCTCCACCCCGTCACCCTCCACCCCCGTCCACCGTCCACCCCTGTCCACCCCCGTCCACCCTCCACCCCCTCCACCCCCACCCCTGCACCTCTCCCTCCACCCCCGTCCACCCCCCCCTCCACCCCGTCCACCCCTGGGCCCACCCCCTCCACCCCACCACCCCTGCACCTCTCTCCCTCCACCCCCGCCCACTCAGTGTAACCTGCCATGAGCCCATGACGATGTGTGACTGTACCTTGGTGCTGAGGACAGTGCTCGGCAGGTGACAGGTGCCTGTCTCATGGAGCCAGGACACACGGTGAAGGAGGCCACGGTCACTCCTGGCGCGGAGGCCAGCCTCGAGCCGGCTCCCAGTCCCCGCGCCCGACAGCCGTGCCCCGCGCGGTCCTGAGCATGCGCAGTCGGGGGTCCCCCGGAGGCCTTGCAGCCCCGCCCCTCTGTCTGGGAAGACGCGCTTCCGGGCTTTCAGCCCCCGCGGGAGAAGTCGTTCTGCACGAGGCCAGCCTGCCGGCGAGGCCGCGTGAAGCTCCGCTCCCGGCTCCTGCGGGCCGCCTGCCTGCTGGCCCCGCGAGGTGCATGGAAGGCGTTTGGGCATCAGGAGCAGCCCCTCCCGGAGCTGAACCCCCCAAGCAGGCTCCGTCCGCGCCACGGGGAGGAGAGGAATCGCGGCTGAAGCCTGCTGGATTCCAGCCCCACGAAACTGCAAGATGAAGTGAAAAGGGGTTTTGTAAGCGACTGAGTTTTGTGCTCACTACACAGACACAGATCCTTTGAACCCTAGGTTTCATACGTGCATACTGCTTTTTAACACACTTTGGGCCGTGGCCACAACAACCAGGTCCACGTCTGCCGCAGACATGAAGCGTGAGTCCCGGGCATGGGGCTCTCTCCTAATGTCACACGAAGACACCGGTGATGCATCACTTCATGACGTCGAACGCTAAGCTATGACATCCCGTGCCAGCTTCAGGGATGTGGACACACGAAGGACCCGTGTCTGTGCGTTAGTGAAATCAGTGAGTGTGCACAGGGCACTCGCCCCCAGCCACACACTCGGCCCTGCCAGCCCTGTCCCTGCACATGGGTCACACGACATGCGGCCCTCTGTGTCTGGCTGCCTCCACCTCCCACGACGTCCTGAGGTCCAGCCACGTTGCAGCGAGTGTGGGACTCCGTTCCCTGCTGTGCGGGGGGGATGCCTTCATCGTAAGGCATTTGGGCTCTTTGCACAGATGGAGATCCCTTAAAATTTGTTTCTAATATTTATTTATTTTTGAGAGACTGAGAGAGACAGAGTGTGAGCAGGGGAGGGGCAGAGAGAGGGAGACACAGGATCTGAAGCAGGATCCGGGCTCCCGGCTGTCAGCACACTACACCCCCTCCCTCGGCTGCAGAGCGTGGCCGCCCGAGAGCGAGGGCTCGCCTGCGGGGTTCACTCGCCTTCAGCCTCCCGTGGGTGCCCAGGCTGAGCAGCGCAGGGCAGGCCGCCTCCCAGCTCACCCTGGACCCCGGAGCCACAGGCGTTGGCATGAGGAGCGGGGACCTCGCCCCAGGGGCACCCGCAAGAATCCAGGGCCGTTTCCAGCGGTGTCCACGAAAAGGGCTATAAACGGATTTGGGCTCCAGGCTGGCGCTTGAGCTCCCGCCTGCCCCGCGGTGCATGAAGGGCAGCGGGGACCCGGCTGGCCCGGGTGTGGGAGGCCCGTGGAGCCGCTGCTGACTTTTGAGCCCTGGTGTCAGATGTCCGGGCAGCTCAGCGCCCCCGCGGCTGTGTCTGCAGCTCCCTCTTGCGAAGGGGGAGTCCCGGCCCGAGGGCAGCGACCGAGGCTGCGAGCCAGCAGCCGGTAAAGGGGCGGCAGAGGCAGCCTGTCTCAGAGGACGGTGCAGTGTCCTTCCCCGGCTGGGCACGGCGGGCCACCCTCCCCGGGCCAGGGCCAGAGCGCGGCGGCTCCTGGAGGGCCTGGTGTGCCCATGTGTGTGTGCACGTGTGTGAGTGTGCATGCAGGTCAGTGTGTGTGAGCGTGCGTACGAGACTGTGTGAGGGGCGCGGCCCGGCCCGGCAGGGACAGCGTAACAACCGCCCTGCCCCATCCAAGCTGGCTCACGCCTGGGCCCGGGCTCCCCTGTGGTCCCGAAGGGGGTCCTCACAGCCCCTTTGAGTGTGTGTTCTCATGACCCTGTCAGAAGCCACAGAAGCCACCATCACAGCAAAGTGACCTTAGCCACCAAGCTGTGCTGAAGATGCAAGCCCTTGGCCAGCCCTGAGGTGTGCTGCATGGAGGAGGTGGCCGGGCCAGGACTCCTGGGGAGGGCAGTGCGGGGGTGGGGGGCTGCTGCCTGGGAGGAATGGGTCCTGACAGCTGCCCTTCGGGGAGGCTTCCCACTGGCTCCGCGGGCAAGTGAGGCCCCTCCACCTGCCCAGGGCCCCTCCCGGTGTCGAGATGGGGAAGGGGGGCTCCGAGCCGGCCAGGACTCTACGGGGACGCCGCCCTTCCGGCCTCCTCGTGAGGTGAGCCCTTCTCCCCACCCCAACCCCCCCAAGCCAGCCGGACGGCAAGCCCCGTCTTGTGACTTCTCCGTGGAGATGAGAAATGGGGTTTGTGGATTCCTCTCTTCCCATCCTGCTCCTGAGCCGGGGCCGGGCGCGAGAAGGAAGACCCGGACTTTTGTCAAAACTTGTTGTGCAAGCCTCCAGGGATGATGCATCTGGAACTCCGTGATGAAGAAATTTTGAAATAAATAAATAAATAAAAAATCAAAGGAAGTTTGGGGATTTTCCTCGGGTTTCTCCCTTGAGCCTCCGACGGCCCCCCCACCCTCCCTGTCATCTCCTTGATTAGTTCTGCTGCAGGGCAGCGGGTCGGGGGGCGCCCACTGGGGCAGGTGGGGGCAGGGAAGAGCGCGGGTGTCCTGCCGAAGGCCGTCTCCATCCCGGATTTCATTTCTTTGGGGCCCAGGCCATGTGTGGGGCAGCCCTGGGACAGACAGTAAGTCCCCACCAGCATCTACACACAGCTTTCTCGTGGGACCCCGGGCGGCGGCGGGCAGGGCCTGCGGGCCACACGGTCCCCGAGTAGGGTCCCAGCCGGTGCAGAGGCTCTGCCTACAGCCGGGGGTGCGGCCGTCAGGACAGGGAGCCAGGACTCAGTGCTTCCAACAAGGCACCTCGACTCTGCCGCGGCCCCAGAGGCCCCCAGGCCACCCGAGTCCCTTGCCCCTCCCCCTGCTTCCTTGTCACATCCACCCCCTGTTGGGGGCCACTAGCCTCCCCTAAGGTCCCTGTGGTCACACGGTCCAGGCAGCCTGGGGTCCTTCCCTAACCTCGCCTGCCGTGTCTCCCTCCCGACCTCCAGGCTCTGGGGGCTGTAGGACACGGAGCTGGTGGGACACGGAGCTGGTGGGACACGGGGCTGGTGGGACAGGGGGCTGGTGGGACACGGAGCTGGTGGGACACAGGACTGTAGGACACAGGACTATAGGACACGGAGCTGGTGGGACACGGAGCTGGTGGGACACAGGACTGTAGGACACAGGACTATAGGACACGGAGCTGGTGGGACACGGAGCTGGTGGGACACAGGACTGTAGGACACAGGTAGGACAGCTGGTGGGACGCTGGTGGGACACGGGGCTGGTGGGACACTGTAGGACAGGAGCTGGTGCTATAGACTGTGGGGCTGGTGGGACAGCGACGGGCTGGTGGACACGGAGCTGGTGGGACACAGGGCTGGTGGGACACGGAGCTGGTGGGACACGGGCAACACGGACTGGTGGGACGGGCTGGTGGGACACGGGCTGGTGGGACACGGGCTGGTGGGACACGGAGCTGGTGGACACGGGACTGTGGACATGGAGCTGGTGGGACACGGGCTGGTGGGACACTGGGACACACGGGAGCTGGTGGGACGGAGCTGGTGGGACACGGAGCTGGTGGGACACGGGGCTGGTGGGACACGGGGCTGGTGGGACACGGGACTGTAGGACACGGGACTGTAGGACACGGAGCTGGTGGGACACGGAGCTGGTGGGACACGGGGCTGGTGGGACACAGGACTGTAGGTCATGGGGCTGGTGGGACACGGATCACAGCCTCACAACCAAGGTCAAGACAGCCCACCCGAAGGGGGAGCTTCCCTGCTCCTCCTCCCTCCCTCCCTTCATGCCTGCGGTGATGCGTCCGGGGCTCGGGGTGACCCTGGGCGCCCAGGCCGAGGGGCAGTGGAGGAGAACGGGTGGCCCGCCCCACCCTACAGAGCCCCCCGTGCCCCCACCAGGCCATGAGGCCAATCTCACGGAGCCCGGCTGTCTTCAGGGGATCTCATCTGCCGTTCAGGAATAATCCCGAACAAATGCTTTTCATCAACGGTCACGCGAGAAGCAAGGTCTGGGGCAGGCCTTTGAAATGTAAGCTACGGAACTACTTGGGGGGAGGGGGGGCTATCACTGAAGCTGCCTGGAAACAGCAGTTTACACGCTGTTACAAACCCCAGCGGGCGCGGGGCCACCTCGGCGGGACCCAGCCCTGGCCCTCCCTGGGCGCTGGGGGCCTTGGGGCCCAGAGGGGCTCCTGAGAGTTTCCAGTCTTGTTCACCTTGGTCCGAGACACAGGAGGCGGACATCATCCTCGCCCTTCTGAGGCGTCCCCAGTAGTCATGGAGACCAGGGTGGCCGGGCGGGTGGGTTCTCAGAGCCCCCCACCCCCTCGTCCTCCGAGTCCACCTCTTCCTGTCTCCCCTGATGGCCTCTGGTCCGGATGAGACTCGGGGTCCGAGTGGCCGGTGTCTCCCGGCTCACAGGCCCACAGCCCGCAGGCCAGGCCCCCTGCCTCCTGGGAGCCCAGGCTCGTCTCCCGGCCGCACCGTCACATCTGGGCCTACACACAGCCGGCGTGGGTGGCGTGAAAACAGAGCAAACAGCTCTCCTCAGGCCCACGTCCTGTTTTCATCTTCTGCAAAAGTCCTCATATTCTGGACAGGATGAAATTACTCGAAGCGTGACACTCTTGGAATTGACAGAAATAAAAGACCCCATCGCGGTGCGGAGGCCCTGCTTGGCCCGTGCTTCATTTCCTAACAGACTCTGGTGAACTTCACACAGAGAAAGGCACCTGACCCCTGTGGGGTGGGGGACAGACTCCATGTGCACTGTCCCCTCTGCCCACGACTCCGAGACCCCCGGCGGGGACCCCGGGGCTGCTGCCCCCGTGGCTGGGGCATGGGGCTATGGGGTGTGCCCTAGGAGGTCGGGGTGACCCTGTGGGGAGTTGGGGGTGGCCGGGGAGACGCTGAAAGGGCAGCCCCTCTGCCCCTCACCGCCTCTGCCCTGCTGTTTACAAGAAAGGCACCAGCCAGCGTGGTGGTGTGACCAGTGCGGGGCTGGCTGCCCTCTGTGCGGGAGGAGGGGTGGGTGCCCTCCGCCAGGGGCAGGCAGGGCCACGGGGCCGTCCTGGGTGGTGGTCTCTGCCCGGAATGCAGCAGCCGCACCCACACCATGGGGACCCCGTGGGGCCTGGAGCCAGACCCTGGGAGTTCGATGTCACCCCTCCCCCGAGTCTTTAATCTGGTCCCCACTCAGTGCTGATCAGGGAGGGTGCTGGTCATTTGCTCGTTCCCCGAGGGTCTGCAGAGCCTCCCACGCCCCCGCCAAGCACTGGCCAGGCCACCAAGCCCGTCCTCGGGGCCTTCCTGCGAGAGCGCTGGTCACCCAGGTGTCAGTCACCCAGGTGCACAGGCCGGAGGCCTCCGTCTGGGAGCCCTCAGTGGGATGGGCGTCAGGATTACGGAGAGAGCGCAGGAAAATGCTCGCTTGGGGCCCGGCGCGTGGTTGGACACATGGTGGATAAGGGGCATTTATGGAGCAGGAAGCCTTCAGCAGAGTCTCACAAGAAGATAGACACCCTCTCGGAGAGCGTCCCCTGTCTCCCCGCACAGAGGGCGCCTTCCACTCCCGCTCACAGACAGGAGTGAGGTTGGAGAACGATGTCTGTCAGGAGGGGCCTGGAGGAAGGACAGAAGGGAAGGGACCAGAACGTTCTGGAAGCAGGCAGACCATCCCAGCAGGGGCTGGAGGAGCGTCATGCAGTGATGGAGAACGGGGAGCTGCCGAGGGGCTCGTTCTCGATGCCACAGGCCACTTCCTGCTCCTCCACACAGAAGGCAGGAGGCTGAGCCTTTTCAAACCGTTTCTGCGTTTGAGCTTCAAAACCGTCAGCTGATGTGAGAAGCGAGTCACAGTAGCTCTGCCTCGAGTCTGGGAGGGAAACCCCAGCCTTCCTTCCCTGGACGTGTTTCCTTCTGGTCTTTTGCGTGACTGCTAAGTGTTTTACAGCAGAGTCGGGTGCTGCTTGTGTGACATCTGCGTGAGACAGAAACCCTCCCGGACAGAAGCTTCAGACCCACCCTGCGACTTCAGCGTTTGGGAAAAGGGACACAAACGTGCCAAGAATTTAGGGGGGAGCACTTATTACCTACAATATTACAAATTAAAACCTAAAAAATTAGACTTACTCGCTATCTTGTCCTCACTATCTGCAGAAATATCTGTGGAATAACCACGTGGTGACAAATGTAAATATTAATAATTATTTATTAATCCTTATTAATAGTATAAATAAATACAGTAGTCTTTATGCAATCATGTCTGTGCATTTGCTTCATGCACCAAGGGCAGTAAGCACCCAGCACTGAGAAACCAGGAGTGTGTGTAAGTAGCACAGGCCCGTGGTGGACGGACCTGGTGCAGCCCCTGCTAGCTGTGTGACCCTGAAACGGTGATGGGACCTCTCTGGACCTCAGCTTCCTATCTCTGACACGACATCACAGGAGGGGAGACGGGAAGGCTCTCCCTGCAAATCCTCTGTAAAGGCAGCTGCATTTCTGTGCGGATAGGGAGCCCGTCCAGGAAGAGGAGGAAGGTTGGGGAAAGTTGACAGTAATCATGGCAAATACTGTTAGTGCTCACTTTACATCTCGCCCGTCCTAAGAATTTATTGTAGACACACTCGCTTATTATGTTGATAACTCTGTGTGGTATTCATTGTGGACTTTTTTTTTAAGTTTATTTATTTATTTGAGAGAGACAGAGACAGCGAGAGTGGGGGAGGGGCAGGGAGAGGGAGAGAAACCTAAGCAGGCTCCATGCTGTCAGCACAGAACCCCACTTGGGGCTTGAGCCCATGAACCAACCGTGAGATCATGACCTGAGCCAGAATCAAGAGTCGGATGCCTAGCCAACTGAGCCATGCAGGCGCCCCGAGAGTTCATTTTTTAATTAAGATTTTGTGCTCCCAGAAGTGCCTGGGTGGCTCAGTCGGTTGAGTGTCCAACTTGAGCTCAGGTCACGATCTCATGGTTTGTGGGTTCGAACCCCACATCGGGCCCTGTGCTGACAGCTTGGAGCTGGAGCCTGCTTCAGATTCTGTGTCTCCCTTTCTCTCTGTCTCTCCCTTGCTCACACTCGGTCTCTCTCTCAAAAATAAATAAATATTAAAAAAAGAAGAAAAAGAAAGATTTTGTGTGGCCAACAGAAATACGTTCTGTGTTCGAGTTCATCTCCGCTGGCTCGGTCAGCCTGTCCCCTACAGAGCTCTAACTGGTACGGCGTTCACTGGGGGAGCCGCCGAGGGGAAGGAGATTCCATGTGCTGAGTGCCAGGGCAGTGCCCAACATGTAGAGATGGCCAGATAAAGCACAAGCTGCCCCGGCATCCAAAGGCCCACCTCACGCCCTCCTCCATCCCTGTCTGCTCTGCGCTGCTGGGATCCACCGGGACATCTGATCCCTGAAAGTTTGCAACTGCTTGGAAAAATAAAACGTCCAGGGCACGAAGCAGAGAAAACACACACGTGGTTCCCTGCCCATTAATCTCTGTCAGTCTGTAGATGCAGACATTAGACATCAGGAGTCAAGAGACTATTTTCTCTTAAGCACATGCTTCTTATTAAGGGTCTGGTAACTCATAAACGTGTTCCCCGGAGGGAAGGAAGGATAGGAGCGCAGGACGGTTGCGAGGTTGCCTGTGTAATATGGAACTTCTAAAATACGAGTAAAATTTAGGAACTCAGATCTGCTCCTTAAGCCCACGTCCTGATGGAGAGGCAAGCGTATACGACGTTTCCTTTCATTGTCCGCACGCTCAGGGACTGTTGAGGTAGAGGAAATCTAACTGAGAAACAGATCCGGTCTGGGGTCCTGCCCGCCCTGACGGTAAACATCCCAGGTTACTCTAAATTTCTGCCCCAGAGTTGACTTATCTTCTCCGAGCACGGAGCTCAGCACTGCACCTGCCCTGCTGGCCGGGGGGCCTGCACCTCGTCACGTGCATTCTCATCAGAACCCGTAGAACCCGCGAGAGCCTGCACACGCGGGGAGCTGGCCCTGCCCGGGGCCGTGGTGGGGACACTGCACCTTGTCTCTGCCGTCCTGGGGCGCACAGGCCGGCCTCGCACCCCCAGCCCCCGTGCTCACGGCGGTACAGCCACCCCCATCCCTCCGGTCCCTCCTGTCCTCGGCTCAAGTCCGACACAGCTGGCAACCTCAGGGCCCCCGCCTGACGCCCAGGGAAGGGAGCCGGGGGCCTCACTGGGGGACAGCGTCCCTTCCCACCACTGTGGTCCGGACGGTGGTCCCCCAGACCCCGATACAGCTATGGGTGACGCGCTGCTGCGGCCACTTAGAGGAAAGTGGGAGAGCCGGTCAGACATTCCGGTTGGTAGTACTCACTGCATTTATACCGTCTGTAAAATCTGTAAAATGGGGTAATTACAGGTTTTCACGAGAGCCCTTAGCTTAGAACCCGGCGCATGATAAAAGCTCAGAAATGGCGGTAATTATTCACCAATGAGAACTTGTGTCCCAAACAGCACAAGACAAGCGCTTGGGGACAGTCACCACATGCACGGAGCATTCTGGGTACATCCACGACCCAGTCACGAGCCCAGGGGTTAAAACAGCAGCGGTCATCTGCTCTGCTCAGATTCTGCAGTAAGGCCGGGCAGGAGCGGGGCGCTGGCTCCCGGCACCCCTCCCCCACGGCGGTGCTGGGGGCGGGGCTTGCTTGCCCTCTTGCGTGGGTAGCAAGCTGGTATTGGCCACCGATTGGCCATCGAATGGGAGCTCAGAGGGGCCTCTGCTCCTTCCACGTGGGCCTCTCCGGAGAGCTTCTTGGGCTTCCTCAGAGCAGGGTGGCCTCAGGGGGGACCGGCGGTGATGCGGTCACTGACCTTTTCCAGAGTGACCATTCCAAGACCAAAGTAAAAGCTACGAGGCTTCTAATCACAGAGTCTCACAATGTGACTTCCACCCTGTGTCATTTATCAAGCAACGGTCACGGCAAAGGAAGCTTCCCTCCCCCTCTCACAGGGAGGGGTCGTGAAGGATCTGCACTCAGTTCCTATCTGCCACCTGTGGTCCAAAGAACGCTCTGAGTGTCAGGCGGCAGCGTCGCTGTGTTTTGGGTACTTATTCAAGTCCGTGCATTGCAAAACCTTCCTGCCTTCCAAGCGCGGATGTAAGAATCAGTGCTTGCCCCCAGAGGTTTAGGTAATTGGGGAGACAAAGCAAAGCCACTTGAAAAGATCTTTTGTTGCACGCACCATAAGTGCAGATTAATCTAGATCAAAAGTGCAGAGCTGGAGGGCAGAGCTTCTCAGCGCCAGAGTGCGGCAGCCTCACCAGAACGAGTTTGTTAAAACACGGATTCCTCCGTGGATCTGGGGAGGGGTCTCGGTAACCGAACTGGACAAATAATTCGATTTGTCTTTTTGAAAAGGTAATACACACACAAGGGGCAAAACTCATCAGGACCAAAGAATATATAGTAGGATTTTCTCCTTCCCACCTGTGACCCCGGCCGCTGAACTCCCTCCTCAGCAGGAAGTGGACTTTGTTTCCACTTCTTGGGTATTTTCACGGAGACAAGTCAGGTGTACACAGCATATGTTTAAACGTTTGTTTTTATTTGTTTTGAGAGAGAGAGAAAGCCGGGGAAGGGCAGAGAGAGAGAGAGAGAGAGAGAGAGACTCCCAAGCAGGCTCTGCGCTGTCAGCACAGTGCCTGATGCGAGGCTAGATCTCATGAACCGTGAGATCATGGCCTGAGCCGAACTCAAGAGTCTGCATTTGTACATACGTACAGTGCGTGCAAATGGATTCAGCCTCCTGAACGGAAGTAGATCTATGAGTTTCTGTATCGTATCCATATCTACATAGAAACACGTATGCGCATACCCTGCCCCTTCCTCAAATAACAACATCTGTGTCCACAGCTTGCTTTCCACTTACCCACACAATTTGGAGAATGTTCCTTACTCTTTTAGTGCCTGAAGCGTATTGCGTTGCATAGATGGGCCCTCATTGATGCTATTATGTCATTGGCCGGTCTTTGGTCACGATAAACGAAGCCACATGCACATCATGTGCACAAGGGCAAGTCTGTCTGAGGCAGGGTCTTGTTTCAGGGTCGAATGGCACGTGCCCTTTAAAATTGTGATCGTCCCAATAGCTGTCACCAGAGCACATTTACATCAGGAACGTGGGAGCCAAGGCGAGACCCTCAACTCACAGCCCAGGAAATACGGATGTGCCCGTGCCCACGAGAGCCAGGACGCCGGAGCTAAGTGTGACTCTTTCTGGAATTCCCAGAGCGGCCTCCTCCAGAAGGTGGCCCCTACAGGGAGGTGCGGAAGGAGGAGGGTCACCTAACCGCACGGCCCAGCCAGAGGGCTCGCTCTGCCCTGTCACACACAGTCAACCAGGAGGAACCTCTCTGCTGGCCGCTGCCTTTCCCAGGCTGGGGCTGGGTTGGGGGAGTGACGTGGGTGCCCCAGGATCTGCTGCCAGTCAGGACATCCCTCCCTTTGAGGCCAGTGACCAGGTCTAGATGTCCAGGAGGGCCTGGCCGGGTGCAGCCACTGAGCCTCCCCAGCAATACCAGTATTTTATAGCAGCTTCAGCTGCCTGGTGGGGACGGAAAGGAAGTAACTTCTCCAGTGTCACGGCTGACATGTCCACGGGAAGTGGCCACAACCCTTTCATCCGAGTGAAAAATATGTTTCCTATTTACAGATGAAATGCTCTGATATCTGGAGTTGACTTCAAAGGGATCGGCGGTGTGGGTGGGCGTGTGGGTAACGCGAGGCTGGCCCTGACTTGACCACTGGGTCTGTATCATGGGTACACGGCCTCATCGCAGGCTTCTCTCCACTTCTTTTTTTTTTTCTTTTGCATTCTGAGAGAGATATTTTTTATTATTAATAGTTTATTGTCAAGTTGGTTTCCATATAACACCCAGTGCTCATCCCCACTTCTGAATACATTTCAAACGTCCCATAATTTATTTCCATCATGGCTCTGCCCGAAACAGACGATGGCACATACCCCGATCTGTTCACCTCTTTCAAAAACACCTTACACACCCTACAGACGCAGCTGATGGTGTGAAGGGCTGCGCTAACCAGAACCGGAAGCTACTTTACAAGCGCTGCCCGACCCTCCGATACCCCCCACGATGGCAAAACACTCCCCTGGTTCATCTCCTAGAGACAAAAGTCGGTCACAAAGTCTCCTGGCAGCGTCCTGGTCCCTGGAATTGGCTATAAAATATTTCAAGGTCTCCGAGTAATTTAATGCCCCATGAAAGTAAAATAAACTGTGTACAAATAATTCAATAAGCTCAGGGAAGTGGGGAAAAAAAAACATTAAGCATGTCACAGATGGCACCTCGAGGCAGTTTATCAAAGCGAGTTTCATAATTTAACAAAACCATCTTGGCATCAGACACAAAAGCCCTCCTGTTTGATTCCTTAATAACACTGCTTAGCACTTTCTGGGGAACTGGCTCCCAGCTCTGGAGCTGTTTCCAAGAATTAGCTAATCAATCATCAAGAGATACTTTCCACGCAGGCAGGCGGGACTCCGAATGCTCACTCGACCCCCATGGAAGCAGCCTTGGAAGCTAAGGGGCTTTCTCAAGGTCACGTGGGGCAAAGTTCCCGGCAGAGGTCGCAGCTAATGAGTCCCTGGTTCCTCCTGTGCTCCTGGGGACGCCCGGGCCCCCTGGGCCCCTCAAGGTCCCCTCGGGGCCCCGCCCGGCCTCTGACGGGGACACGGCCACTCATCAAAATAGACTGGTGGGGTCATCGTCGCCTTGCCTGCCCTGGATCTGGAAGCGGGCGGCACATTCGCTCTCTTCCGCAGGACAGAAAGCCTCGCTCCGGGCAGAGTGTCACAGAATGCCCCCTCCCCTCCCCGATATTTGTTCAGCATCTCACGCTTGTTCTGGGGACGCAATATTTTTAAATCTCAGAAATCGTCCGTGCACAGGCTGAAGACACAAACGTCACAGAAGGGCTTAAAGGTAAAGGAAAAATGCCAAGGACGGTACGTGGCTCTTCCCCCCTCAGGGAGGGGCTTTCCCGGCCGCCTCCCCGCTCTTGAGGTCGGGCGGCTGTACGGAGGCACTTGCAGGCAGAGCCTCAGCCTGGTGATGATCGCGGTGACCAGGTGGGCGTTCAGGACCCCCCGAAGGACGCACGGGGAAACCGTGGCTGTGGTATCCCCTCCCCCAAGCCCAGTCGGGTCGTGAGAAAAGCCATCAAATGCCAACGGCGAGACACTTCCCAGCACCGCTCAACACTATCAGTGAAGGTCCCAGAAAACGGAGAGTGGAGAGGCCCAAGGACACACACATGGCTCCCTGGGCTTGCGAGGCCCGGATGGACCGCGGGGACAGATGCGGCGCTGGCGGAAGGCTGACGGCTTCTGGAGAGAGCCTGGGGCGGAGATTACGGTGAGGCTGGCAGCATCTGGGGAGCCTGAAACGGGTGAGGGGCCCACGGGACATCTTTTAAAACAATGAATGCACTTTGGGTTTTGGAGCCGTTTTACGTTCCTGGCTTCTCTGTACTGCGTTCAGGTTTTCTGCAAATCAAAATCTCTCCATAAAAACGTTAGTCAAAACAAAATTAAACGTAAAAATCCTCCGCCACCCTCCCTCCTGTCTCAATCGGCGGAGGTAAGCATGGTCAACGTTTTCTGGAATATTCTTTCAGAATTCTGTGGCACATAAATGACAGGTTTTTTTTTTCTTAAACCAAGGCTGCCCCCCGCCCCCACCACACATGTTTCTGTTTCTTGCCTTCTTCATTGATTCTGTATCTGGGAGGTGTTTTTCTAGAACAACGTGTCTGGACCTCATTGTTCCGAACTGTCCGCAGGTCATCTATTCCAGCATGTTCCCGTAATTTATTTCACCGGATCCCGGCAGGTGCGGCAGCTGGTTCTGTGTTTCTGGCTATCGTAGCAATAATAGCAGCGTGCCCCAGAAAATGTCAATAAACACAGAAGGAAAAGGCTCAACTTTACTCATAATTTAAAAGTCAAAGTGCAGATGATATCAACCTATCACTGTTGGTCTTTGGGACAAGCTCTAGTGTCCGCGGGAGAGGGTATGGGAGGCAAACTTATTTGCACCAGGGGTTGGACTTCGGTGAGTCCTCGCCGGCGGCCGGTGGGAGTGCCGTTAGCCACGAGAGATGGGAGGGGGCCGTGAGTCAGGGACCCTCGGAGAACCTATGGGAAGCTGGTAAATTCTCTTTGTGAATGTGTGAAAGTGAACACACACATATGTTCACTTCACTTTGAGAATATTCTTTGGGTATTCCTGGTCCCTACACTTCTCTAAATGTTTCCTCTTAATAAAAAAGTTAAGAATGGGGCGCCTGGCGGCTCAGTCGGTTAAACGTTCGACTCTTGATTTCAGCTCAGGTCACGATCTCACGGTTTGGGGGTTGAAGCCCCGCAGAAGATGACAAACGAGGACAGTGGCACAGGCTAACACAGCTGTTGACCTCATCTCAGTAACTTGGGGACCTTGATAAGACCAGTAAGCTGAGCTTTTCTTTGGGAAGATCCAAGGTGAAAGCAGGCACGCCTCGTTTCCCAAAACCAAACTGAGGACCCGCAGAGCGCTGCGGCGGGCCTCTGGAAGGCGCTTTCCGTGAACCCCTGGCCGTGAGGTGGGCAGCCTGCTGCTTTCAGAACAAGAGGCAGGTGACTGTGCTTCCTTGAGGTTCAAGTCGAGGTGGAGCGTGGGTGTGGAGGGAAAGCCGCCCTGCCCCCCGGGGGGAGGCATCAGGGCTGGGTCATAGGCTGGCGCCCACAGCATCCCGCTAAAATCCCCAGGAAGGCGTTGGTGAGCCTGGGTCCCAAAGCCCTATAAGAACCCATGTTCTGGTGAGACACAGGCAGTGCCCCCTCCATGCAGGGGCTCCCCTCCCTCCGCCAATTAAGACCGACCTTTATTTTGGCAGCTTGTCGATAAAGCAAAGCTTCCTCTGATTTTCCCCATATTTTTTCCTGGCTTCTGTGTGTCACACAGCCTTTTACATTATTAATAAAAGTTTTGAATTGAGTTACTTTGCTCTTGAATATGAAAGGTTCTCTTTGGGGGACTTTGAAACATGGTAGCTGCAAACTTCCGCCAAGGCACTTAGAGATAAAGCGTGATGATCGTCTGCCTTTGAACATCTGGAGTCTCTAAAACTCAAGACCGCCCATGGGCCCCGGAATCGTATTCGCCCTGAAAGAAAGCGCCAGATCTGGCTCAAAGAGCTCTCCATTTGGATGTGGTGTAATTAAAAGCTTACTCTTGTGGGCTGTTGCTATAGGCACGGTGTTTGGTTGTGTGCCTAAGAGTCATAGAGGCCAGCAGGGCTGTATCCTGGTGGGCAAGATGTTCTGGGAAGGGGTTTGAGGGACGTGTGCATTTAAGAGGGACAGGTTGGGGGTGGGGAGGAAGGAAAGGAATGGGAGCGTCCAATAGCTGCTTGGACCTGAACTATTGGCTTGGAGGTGAAGCCGAAAGGTTCTCCACAGCGAATGGGCAAAATCCTAGCGAGGCAGGTGACGGTGCCCAGTGGAGCCACACAGAACTATCTTCGTATGACACGTTGCTAGCGAAGTTAACTTTCCTTCTTGTCTGTTGCAACCGCGGAGCCCAGACACAAATAGTTTTGGGGCGAAGCACCAGTTTGTTTCCGGGCTGCAGAGACAGATTCCCAGGGAGGAAGGTGTCATTAACATCTCCAAACAACACAGTCTGGGCTTCTGGATTCCTGCAAAGCGTTTCCTGGACATTCTGGCTCACGCTGCTTTGCCCTCTCCCTTCACCGAAGACTCATGGTACCTCTACTGCAGTGGGCGTCGCTGGTTCGAATTCCAGTGTCCCCAACCAGCTGGAAGGCCTTCCGCAGGCCACTGTGCCTCTCCGTGGCGCAGTCTGCACCCAAGGTGTAAGATCACCTGCCTTTCAGAGGGTCCTGAGGAGGCCTGAGCAGGGGTAGGGCACTCAGCAGGTGCTCGGGAATTAGGAACCCTCTTTCTGTCTTTCCCAGATCCTATTGCCGTATCCCACTAAGGCCGCTGGTGTCGTGATTGATTGTTGAAGACTGTCAGGCTCCCGTCTGTTGGGGACAAAATGATCATTGGCTCCTGGGGACCTTTAGACCCCTGCCCGCTGGGGACAGAATGATCATGAGCCCAGCACCCCGTGTGATCCCCACTGTCCACAGCAAAGCAGGCGCAGCTGTTAGAGCCACAGCTCGGACTGGGAGACAAAGCCCCCCAGCTTGGGGGAGTGGGGGGTGGGGCTTGAGCTGCTGACTTTCCAGCCTGGGCCGCCGTCTCCCCCTCCCTGACCAGTATCTCCCCCAGCGCTGCCCGGGACTGGTCACTCCTGGTCCCTAGCCTACTTGCACTTCATGTGATGCTCCTAACACCCTCGTGAGGAGTGATTATCCTGTTTAACAGACGGGGGGGAGCGCTCAGCCAAGTCTGCTCCCTTGTCCAAGGCCATCGAGCCGGGAAGAGGCGGGTCTCTGCGCAGAGTGTCTGTATGGGCGGGCCCCGCCGCCTTCTCGCATCGAACTGGCAGGGCAACTGTGGGGCAAAAGGCACGTGGGTTTTTTATGGGGTGCAGATGGAGGGCGCGGGGAATCAGACCCCAAATAAAATGCACGGGGGCTCTGCCAAAGTCCCGGGCCAATTAAAGCCAATTACAGGCTTTTACTCAATCTGACGATCAGAGCTCTTGCCGGAGTCTTTAATGACTTTGTAAATCACCAGGTAGCCCAGCCTTGAAGGAAATCTGTCCTGCACGGCAGCTTTTGCATATGTCCTGGCCGCCGATCCCTGTCCCGTCCAGTTCCTACCGCCAGCCACTACCGAGTGTGCAGCTGACGGGCGTACGGCTTTGCTTAGCCCACCTTGGCCTCGGAGCCGCTGGCTCCGGGTCTGTGTTTTCTCAAGCGCGTCCCCCCTTAATGTCACGTCACCCCGGGGAGGGCAGGTGTCTTGGGGCAGGGCACAGAGGCTCTCAACGCGGCCACTTCCTACAGCAGAGAGCAGGCTGCACCCCTGGACCTCGGGCTTCTCTTCATCTCTTACCTTGGCTGCGGTTCCGGGGCTCCCACCGTCACCCCCAAACAGGACCCGGTTGTGCCCCACGGGAAGCTGGGTCTTCACTAGAATGAGGCAGTCTCCTCTGGGACGTTGGGGTCACCTTCACAGACGGCGAGCTCCTCTTTTAGTGAGCATTTGCAACTGAAATACTCCTGGGGCAGCCAGGGGACACACAGGCGCGGTGAGGGCTGGGGGGCAGGTGGCCGGGGGCGGGGGGCGGGGGAGACTGCTGCAAAGGGCAGGGGCCGTGCTCCCATCGAGGGGCGGCCACCCTCTGCCTCCAGATGGGCAGGCGGCCCTGGCAGCACCACATGCCAGGTGCATCCATCATGGATGCAAACGTGCGCCTCAAATCTCCAGGCCTCGGAAGGGCTGAAGGGCGTGCTCCTTAAGAAGGCTCTACCCGTTGGGGCGCCTGGGTGGCTCAGCGGGCTAAGCGTCCGACTTCGGCTCAGTCATGATCTCACGTGGGTTCAAGCCCCACTTCGGGCTCTGTGCTGACAGCTCAGAGCCTGGAGCCTGTTTCAGATTCTGTATCTTTCTCTCTCTCTGACCCTCCCCTGCTCGCACTGTCTCTCTCTCTCTCTCAGAAATAAATAAAAAACATTAAAAAAAAAAGAAAAAGAAAGCTCTACCCGCTACAGGAACAGCCTAGGGCATCCCGCCTGCCCAGCTGGAGGCCACAGCCGTGCCCGCACCGTTTCTCTGGCGTCTGTTCCTCCTGTGAGCACCTGCTGTGTTCCGGGTCCTGGCGGAGGCATGGGGGGCGAGCAGGACACCTCGGAGGGACCCTGGGTTCCGGGAGCGCCCGCTCGGACCGCATCTGTCCTTTGGGACCGGCTCACTTCACGGGACGTGGCGCCCTCAAGTCCACCAGCGCTGGAGCCGGTGTCGGAACGTCCTTCCTTTGAAAGCCGGGACGCCTGGAGCGCGTCTTCTGTGTCCCTCACCCGTCCACGGCACACTCGCGAACGGCGCTGTTGTGAACGCGGGTGTGCAAGCACCTCTCTGACACGCTGCTTTCTATTCCTTCGGGTAGCTGCCCAGACCCGGCACTGCTGGACTCTGTGGCACTGCTGCTCACTCTCCCAGGAGCGGCCGTGCCGCGTTCCGCAGCGGCCACGCATGTTGCTGTCCCACACTTTGGATGGAGCCCTGAGAGGCGGAGACGCGCTCGGCCGTCGCAGCCACGGGGCAGGCGGCGGAGCGTCGCGGTGCACTGAGGCGCCGGGGCCCACCTGGGCTCAGATCCCGCCTGCCCCTCACGCCCGGGCTGTGGGCACGTGTGCAGTTATTGAGCGCCTCTGCCTGTGTGGCCTCAGCCACGGATCGGGGCTGTAACGGTCCCTGGTTATAGGGTTCTCAGGAGGGCTATAAGCTCAGCCACTGAAAACGCTGCCTTGTGTGCAGTGAAACCCGTATAAGACTTATTGGTATAAGACCAATAAAATGTGAACAGCTCCTGCCAAATCTTCCATATTTTTAAACAGGAGCTGGAAATCTGGAGTTTTTATGTGAAATCCTCTACTTTAAAAAATGTTGGCAAGCGGTTCCGATTCGAAATAAAATCGTATGTGAACCTAAGAGACATAACTGTGAGCCAGAAATGCCCCTGGGCTGCCTGTGTGCCTGCGTGGCCTTCCAATAACAAGTGATGTGCTCCAGAGATAGGAAGGCTGCCTGGAGGAGGAGGCACTTGAACAGAAAGACAATACAGACCGTCTCACCGGCAGACTGAATGGTAGGCATGTGTTTAACCCATATGTCAGCTCTCAGAGTAGTTGTTAGGGGCTGACGTGGGCCGCCCAGAAGTCACACGTCGACGTCGGGGTCTCCAGGATCTCAGCATGTGACTGTAGTGGGGAGAGGGTTTTACAGGGGTAATGAGGTAAAATGAGGTCGCGAGGGTGGCTCCATGGCCGCAGGACTCATGTCCCCACAAGAGGGGTCGTGGACACAGGCTCAGCGGGGAGGCCACAGGCGGACGCAGGGACACGGGGGGTGGGACAGATCGGTCCCTCGCCGCCTCACCGGGACGCGACACTTGGGCTTCTGGCCCCCACGCTGGGAGGCGCTGAGGGTCTGTGGTTGGACCCTGACGCGGCCGCCACGGCATTTTGCTGTCTTACTGAGGCCGCGGGAGGCTCCACCCCTACCCTGGGTGCTTCCACCGCAGCCGCCCCCCTGCGTGCTGGACCATCTCAGCACACTGCTTCCTTCTTTGCTCATCGCTGTTCGGGGTTGGGGTCGAGTTCGAAAAGCACAATTAAACACCCAAGTGCGCGCAGTCAGGGTGTGAGTACACTCGTACTGTCAGGCCCATCTAGTTCCGGAGCACACTCAGCGTCCGGCAGGGCACCAGCCTCCCGCGCCAGCCGCGCCCCAGCCGGCCCCCGGCCCCCGCTGCCCGGCTCCGCACACAAATCCCAGCGCACGGCCTCGCACGTCTGGCTTCTCTCCCTCCACGCCGTGTTTTCTAGGCTCAGCACGTTACGGCAGGTCATGTGGACAGACCCGCAGGGCGCACCCACGCGTGTTCTCACCGGGCGGTTGTGAGGAGCCTGCCTCCGCGTGGTGTCCACCGACCTCTCTCTGGCGCCCAGCGGTGCCCAGCGGCTCTTCGCGGGCTCCGGACACCTGTTCACCGTGCACCCTGGCCGGTGCCCCCGCCTCCCTGGGCCCCCAGATCCTCACCACCTCCGTGCGGGGCGCCGCGAGGTCGGGCATGCAGACCGGCACTCACTGACGCCAGCCGTGGGCGCCGATTCCCAGGAGAAATCGGAACTCTCTGGAGAATCTCTGAAGGGTTTCACCTGCAGGGACCTGGCTTGATGCAGTGGTTGTGAATCTGGGTCACTGGGCCCCCCACCCGCAGCGGGGCTGGGGGGAGGCAGGGGGGCGCGGGGAGCCTGAGCCCTTAACAGCCCCGCAGGGCACTGCGGCTCGCCCCTGCCCCGCTCAGAGGCGCTGCTGGGGTCTGAGAGTGCACTGACCGGCGGACAGCGATGTGGGAAGAAAAGCCTCAGGAGGCTCGTCTCCCTCCTCCTTCCTGCGGCGACCGGCGTGATGGGCAGACGCGGCCGAGGCGGCCGCACTTAGCGCCGGTCTGGGCGCCAGGGGCCTGGTCTGCGGCGGACACAGCAGCGGCCTCCTATGACGTCTGGGTGTCCTGGGAAACAGCAGGGAAAGCGCTCCTGCCTGTTCCTCAACACGCACAGGCACGCGCGCACACACAGGTACACACGCACAGGCACACACGCACAGGCACACACGCACAGGCACGCGCACACAGGTACACACACGCACAGGCACACGCGCACACACAGGCACACGCGCACAGGTACACACGCACAGGCACACACACAGGTACACACGCACAGGCACACGCGCACACAGGTACAGGTACACACACGCACGCACAGCACAGGCGCACACACAGGTCACACGCACAGGTATACACGCACAGGCACACGCGCGCACACAGAGGTACACGCACAGGTATACACGCACAGGTACACACGCACAGTTACACACACGCACAGGCACACAGGTACACACATACACGCACAGGCACACACACGCACAGGTATACACGCACAGGCACACACACGCACAGGCACACACACACACAGGTACACACAGGTACAGGCACACACAGGCACACACACACGCACAGGTATACACGCACAGGTACACACGCACACACGGCACACACACGCACACAGGTACACACGCACAGGTACACACGCACAGGCACACACGCACAGGTACACAGGCACACACACGCACACACACACGCACAGGCACACACATGCACAGGTACACGCACAGGCACACACGCACACACAGGTACACGCACAGGCACACGCGCGCACACAGGCACACACGCACACACAGGTCACACACACACAGGTACAAGCGCACAGGCACACACGCACAGTATACACGCACAGGCACACGCGCACACACAGGTACGCACACAGGTGCACACACGCACAGGCACACGCGCACACACAGGTACACACGCACAGGTACACAGCAGGCACACGCACAGGTACACACGCACAGGCACACGCGCGCACACAGGCTGCGCGCGCACAGGTACACGCGCTACACACACACACGCACCACATTACACACACACACAGGCACACACGCACAGGTACACACACAGGCACACGCACACAGGTACACACACGCACAGGCACACACACACGCTACGCACACAGGTACACGCGCACACACAGGCACACGCACGCACAGGTATACACGCACACACAGGTACACACGCAGGGCACACACGCACAGGCACACGCGCACACAGGTACACGCACAGCACAGGCGCGGGCACACAGGTACACGCGCACGCACACAGGCACACGCACGCACAGGTATGCGCGCACACACAGGTACACACACACAGGTACACACACACACACACACGCGCACACGCGCACACACAGGCCACACGCACAGGCACGCACAGGTACACACGCACAGTTACACACACGCACAGTTACACACACACGCACAGGCACACACGCACAGGTACACACACGCACAGGTATACACGCACACAGGTACACACGCACAGGCACACGCGCACACAGGTACACACGCACAGGTACACACACACAGCACAGCACACACACGCACAGTACACACGCACAGGCACACACATGCACAGGCACACGCGCACACAGGCACACACGCACAGGTACACACATGCGCACACGCACAGGCACACGCACAGGCACACCGCACAGTTACACACACGCACAGTTACACACACGCACAGTTACACACACGCACACACACGCACAGGCACACACGCACAGGCACACGCACACAGGCACACACGCACAGGTATACACCACAGGCACGCGCACACACAGGTACACACGCACAGGCACACACGCACAGGCACACGCACACAGGCACACACGCACAGGTATACACGCACAGGCACACGCGCACACACAGGTACACACACGCACAGGCACGCACGCACAGGCACCACGCACGCGCACGGGTACACACGCGCGCACAGGTACACACACACACGCACAGCACACGCGCAGGCACCACACGCTACACACGCACAGTTACACACACGCACAGCACAGGTACACACACGCACAGTTACACACAGCACAGGCACACACGCACAGGTACACACACGCACAGGTACACACGCAGTTACACACGCGCACAGGCACACGCGCACACACAGGCACACGCACGCACAGGTATACACGCACAGGGTACACACGCCAGGCACACACGCACACACAGGCACACGCACGCACAGGGTAGCACGCACAGGCACACAGGCACACACAGGTACACACACGCACAGGGCACACGCGCACTGCACACACGCTTACACGCGCACAGGCACACACGCACAGGCACACACGCACAGGCACACAGCACTGCAGCACAGTTACACACACACAGGGGCACACGCACAGCAGCACGGGCACACACATGCACAGGCACACACACGCACAGGCACACACACACATGCACAGGCACACACACGCACAGTTACACACACGCACAGGCACACACGCACACACAGGCACACGCGCACACAGGTACACGCACAGGCACACACACGCACAGGCACACGCACAGTTACACACACGCACAGGCACACGCGCACACACAGGTACACACACGCGGGCACACACATGCACAGGCACACACGCACACACAGGTACACACACACACACACACACACAGGTACACACACGCACACACGCACAGGCACATACGTGCACAGGCACACACGCAGGCACCCACACGCACAGGTATACACGCACAGTTACACACAGTTACACACACTCACAGGCACACACAGGGCACACACATGCACAGGCACACACGCAGAGGTACACGCACACACACACACGCACACAGCACACGCACACAGGTACACACATGCACAGGCACACACGCACAGATACACACACTCACAGGTACACACAGCGCGCACACAGGTACACACGCACAGTTACACACACGCACAGGCACACGCGCACACAGGTTCACACGCACAGTTACACACACTCACAGGTACACACGCGCACACAGGTACACACGCACAGTTACACACACGCACAGGCACACGCGCACACAGGTACACACGCACAGTTACACACACGCACAGGCACACGCGCACACAGGTACACACGCACAGTTACACACACGCACAGGCACACACACACAGGTACACACACAGGTACACACGCACACAGGCACACGCACACAGGTACACACACACAGGCACACACACACACACAGGTACACACGCACAGGCACACACACGCACAGGCACACGCACAGGCACACACGCACAGGCACACGCACACAGGCACACACGCACAGGCACACACACACAGTACACACGCACAGGTATACACGCACACACAGGTATACACGCACACACAGGTATACACGCACAGTTACACACACGCACAGGCACACACACACAGGCACACGCACACACAGGTACACACGCACAGTTACACACACGCACGTTACACACACGCACAGGCACACACACGCACAGGCACACACGCACAGGCACACACACACAGGCACACACGCACAGGTATACACGCACACACAGGTATCACGTTACACACACGCACAGGCACACACACAGGCACATGCACACAGTATACACGCACAGGTACACACACGCACAGGCACACGCACACACAGGTATACACGCACACAGGTACACACACACAGGTACACACACGCACAGGCACACGCACACAGGTACACACACAGGTGCACACACGCACAGGCACACGCACACACAGGTATACACGCACAGGCACACACGCAGAGGTACACACACACACAGGCACACACACACAGGCACACGCATACAGGTACACACACGCACAGGCACACGCACACAGGCACACGCACACAGGTATACAGCACAGTTACACACAGGCACAGCACCCACACACAGGCACACGCACACACAGGTATACACGCACAGTTACACACACGCACAGGCACACACACACAGGCACACGCACACAGGTATACACGCACAGTTACACACAGGCACAGGCACACAGCACACACAGGTATACACGCACAGTTACACACACTCACAGGCACACACGCACAGGCACATGCACACAGGTACACACACGCACAGGCACATACGTGCACAGGCACACATGCACAGGTACACACACAGGCACCCACAGGCACAGGTACACACGCACAGGCACACACGCAGAGGTACACGCACAGGCACACACATGCACAGGCACATGCTCACAGGCGCACAGGCACACACATGCACACACGTGCACACAGATACCCACATGCAAACACATACATAAACACACATGCACACAGAGACCCACACACACAGAGACAGATGTGCATACACAAACTTCTGCTCACACACACACGGACACACACTTGCACGCACGCACCCTCCTTCCTAGGGCCTCTGCAACTGGCCTTGGAGATGAACCCCACACTTTCTAGAAAAACAAGCCGTGGTGGGTTTGCTGCAGTCCCATAGCCCCGAGGTCAGAAATCAGCTACTGTTTCCCTTAAAGCTCAGCAAACAGGCGGGGTCACAAGGACGGCCTCCCGGGGAGCAGAGATCGTCGGAAAGCGGATGCTGTTCACACGGGTGTGTCACTTGTGAACATGCCTCAGGAAGGGTCTGTACGTGTCCACAGAGGAAAAGCTTAACAGCAGCTTCACAAGCAGCGCCCCCTCCTGCTGGCACCTGCTGGGACCCCAACTCTCTCCCCGCGTGAACACCCTGCTCTTGGGGTAGCCAGGGTGCTGCTCGGGAAAGTGTGCAAATGCCCTGCGCGCCTTGGGCACGCGGCCCTGCGGGCGGAGGGCTTCCTGGGTCAGGGCAGAGCTGGGGCCCCGAAAGTCACAGCCACTTCCGTGGCATCCCGAAGGCCTCCCTGCCAGGCGGGCGGCCGCAACAGATGTTGGGAAGTTCGCTTTGTCAGAAGCAGACGAACAGGCTGGCGCAGACCCTTTGATCTCACCTCGGAAGAAAGTTCTCATCCGTCCCCGAGAATCTCTGCAGTTCCGACATCAAAGACAAAGAGGGGAAGATGTGAGGGGCGCAGGAAGGCCACGGAAAACGGCACACGCGGCCTTTGAACGCAGGCGGCTCCTGGAATGGTCTGCGTTGTGCGGCCAGTGAGCTTCCTCGAGGATTTTCCTTTTTTATCTTTCCTCAGATGGAGATGTGCAAGCCCTGGGCTTTTGATTGGGGTGGCGGTGAACGCCGGCCCCTTCGTGGAAGGAAGTGGAGTCGCTCTGGTCCCGAAGCAGCAGGGGTGAGGGGGTAAGAACAATGGAAAGTTCAGGGCTGGGGTGGGTGGGGACGGGAACCCGTCCCCCCTCGCCTGGGCTTAGCGGCCCCGAGCCCCCCTGCAATTTCCGCTCAGGCCTGGCCTGCCCCGGGGTCCCGGCCGCGCTCACGTAGGGGAACAGAGCAGCAGCGGGAGCCTGCGGTCTCTGGGTGGGGGCGACACAGAGGTCTCGGGCCGGGAAGGCCTGGGTGCGGGCGGCAGAGGGCAGTCAGAGGACGGAGGCTCGGGTGAGGCCTTGTGCCAGTCAGATGGCGGCAGAGGCGTCCGGCCGTCGGGCCAGCGAGCTCTGCAGGGCCCGGAGCCCAGCCTCAGTGGGCCCGGAGGATCCCCTGGTGCTGGGGAGCGCGGAGCTGGGGGCCTCTGCGGCCGCTCCGCACAGGGCTCTGGACTCTGGGAGCTCCTGCGCTGCCGACAGGCTGCAGCCTGACCGGCGAGTGAGCGGGCCGTCACCCCAGAGCACGCTCCTGGGGCTCCCCGTCCCCCCGGGGAGCCTCGAAACCACCCCTCCCCACACTCGCCTTCCCAAACGTCCAGTCCCGCTCACGGCCACCTTTCCAACCACACCTTTGATTGCGCTGGTTTTGTCTTCAGAGTCCTTCACGCACCCAGCAAGGGGGGCTCAGTGGTGCGCTCGCCCTGGGAAGAGCGAGCGGCACAGGGGCCGTGGGGGGAGGCTCTCGGGTCCCCAACTGTTGGGAGCTGCTGGACGCCTCCATCCATGCCGGACATGCCTTTGCTAGGAGACAGTGACACCCCCCAATTCTTCAGGCGTCCCCGTCGGCTGAGGCTGTCGTATTGAGGGGTCCCATCCCCCCACCGAGGCCCCGTCCCCCAGACCCTGATGGACGCAGGTCCGCCACATCGGGGCACACCCCTCGCCAGCAGGGCGCACCTCTGGGGCGGAGAGCACAAGGGTTGTCCCCGAGTCAGAACCACGGGCAGGGTCCGTGTCAGCCTCTGGAGCCACCGCTCCCCACCCCCGCGCCCCCCACGTACGAGT
The DNA here is from genome assembly GCA_017311185.1 of Proteles cristata cristata. Lineage (NCBI taxonomy): Eukaryota > Metazoa > Chordata > Mammalia > Carnivora > Hyaenidae > Proteles > Proteles cristata. The sequence continues at coordinate 163,524 of JAESUZ010000527.1, read as the reverse complement.
CGACATTCCCTGGTGTCAGCAACCTGGAGGGTGGAGATGGGCCCTCAGGCTGTCTCGTCCGCCTCACCGGGAGGTCCTCACCCCAATGTGCCCTTGGTATTTCCACTCCCTGATGCCCTCCCACCTCCTCTGCCCTGACGGCCAAGCGGCTGCTTGCCTTCCCCGCATGGGCTCATGGCTGCGCATCAGGGGCTTCCTGCGAGGTCACTGTAGGCCCTTCCCCCCGTCAGAATGTCCCTCTGTGCGGGGACCTCAGAGCTGCAGCGAGTTTTAAATCTGGTTGTATCCATTGGGGCGCCTGGGTGGCTTAGTTGGTTAAGCGTCCGACTCTCGCTCAGGTCATGATCTCGCGGTTCGTGGGTTCGGGCCCCGCGTCGGGCTCTGTGCTGACTGCCAGCTCAGAGCCTGGAGCCTGTTTCAGTCTGTGACTCCCTCTATCTCTGACCCTCCCCTGCTCACGCTGTCTCTCTCTCTCTCTTCTAGAAATAAATAAAAAATTAAAAAAAAAATCTGGTCATATCCACCTTCACACCCCCCGTGTCCCACTCCCGCGAGAGCGCAGCCCCTGAGCCAGCGCTTCTCCATCCTCACGGGTCTGCGCGGCTCCTTTTGCAAACAGATACGTGCTCACCAGTACCTGCCGTTGTGTGCGTGGCCTAGGTGTGTGCTGGGGAGGGGGGACCCGTGGGGGGGGCATTGTGTGCGTGTGCACGCGCACTCGGCTTTGTGCGTAAACACACATGCACTACATATACAGCGTACGTTACAGAGGAGGAAACTGGCCATGTATTACGTAGAACATAATCACATATACCAAATATTCCGCATCTCGTCGGTTCTCTCCCAGAGAAGCCATCTCTTCCACCCGACTTGCACGGCTCTCACGAGAAACCAACAGTGTGGATGAAAGTTCTCATGCCTGTGCATACACTCATAGTCCGTAAATGCCGGGTAATAGTATTTCTTTTTTTTTTTTCATTTTTTTTTAAGGTATTTATTTATTTCTAGGAGAGAGAGAGACAGCACGAGCAGGGGAGGGTCAGAGAGAGAGGGAGTCACAGACTGAAACAGGCTCCAGGCTCCGAGCTGGCAGTCAGCGCAGAGCCCGACGCGGGACCCGAACCCACGAACCGCGAGATCATGACCTAAGCAAAAGTCGGACGCTTAACCGACTAAGCCACCCAGGCACCCCGGGTAATAGTATTTCTTTCTTTCCTACCAGACTTCAGGCCAGCATTAAAATGTCTTGAAGGCCGAGGGGCTCATGATGTCCGTATAGGAAATGCCGTTGAAGCTCTTTTTAAACAACCCTGTTCTTTTTTTTTTTTAATTTTTTTTTTTTTTTTTTTTTTTTAATTTCTAGGAGAGAGAGAGAGACAGCATCAGCAGGGGAGGGTCAGAGAGAGAGGGAGTCACAGACTGAAACAGGCTCTAGGCTCTGAGCTGGCAGTCAGCACAGAGCCCGACACGGAGCTCGAACGCATGAACCGCGAGATCATGACCCAAGCGAAAGTCGGACGCTTAACCGACTAAGCCACCCAGGTGCCCCTAAACACCCCTGTTCTTAACTACAGCTAACGTTGAATAAGCTCCTACTACATACCTGAAACGCTACAGCACGTTTCCATCACTGTTTGTACTACGGCCGGGACACTGAGGCCCTCCGGCAGCCCGGGCTGATCGTAGGGCGAGGGGCCGCGTGTGGGACAGGGCTGTCCGTGAACCTGGGGGGTCCCCTTTCCAAAGTGGGGGCTTCATCTTCCAATCAGCTTCCCTCTAGCTCAGTAAGTAAACTTGGGGCCAGGTTCCCTTTGAGCTTTTAAGACCTACTTTGTTTTTTTTTGTTTTGTTTTTTTAAATGTTTTATTTATTTCTAGGAGAGAGAGAGAGAGAGAGACAGCGTGAGCAGGAGAGGGTCAGAAAGAGAGGGAGTCACAGACTGAAACAGGCTCCAGGCTCTGAGCTGGCAGTCAGCACAGAGCCCGACGCGGGGCCCGAACCCACGAACCGCGAGATCATGACCTAAGCGAAAGTCGGACGCTTAACCGACTAAGCCACCCAGGCGCCCCTTTTAAGACCTACTTTGAATATAATTTTGACCTTATCACCTCTTGGCAATTCTTTTTTGGTTTTTATTTTTTGACTGTTTTTATTTTTAATAAAATAAAAGAGGGAATAAAACTCCACCACCTTTTGCTTCTGAATGACATTATCGGCAAAACTTCATACCACACTCTCCCCACCCACCTTCATTATCATTCCAGAAGCTTCCTTTCACCACCTTTTACAAGCGGCATCCACCCTTTGGGGGCTTGACTACTCATTTTCAGGCATTTTATTTTATTTTATTTTTTAATAGTTTATTGTCAAGTTGGTTTCCATATAACACCCAGTGCTCATCCCCACAAGTGCCCTCCACGCCCATCAGGCATTTTAAATACACAGACTCCTACTTCTAACCACACACACAGAGGTCAGGGGGAGGGGACTTGCTCCCCTACATTTTCCTGGTCATTCTTTATAGCTGGACAGAGTTAGAAACGAGGAGACTGAAAAAATACTTTTTTTTTTTTTTAATATTTTTATTTATTTCTAGGAGAGTGAGAGAGACAGCGTGAGCAGGGGAGGGTCACAGAGAGAGGGAGACACAGACTCCGAAATAGGCTCCAGGCTCTGAGCTGGCAGTCAGCACAAAGCCCGACGCGGGGCTCAAACCCATGAACTGCGAGATCATGACCTAAGCAAAAGTCGGACGCTTAACCGACTAAGCCACCCAGGCGCCCCTGAAAAAATACTTAAACTTCAGAAAAGTAGGGTAGGATTCTGTGCTGTCTCGGTAATACCGTTTCCTCCCCCTCTGCCGCTGTGGCATTCGGGGGGTCGTGTCTTCGGCAGCGAGAATTAAGTGAACTGCACGCCCCCCACAGAGGCCTTAATTGGCAACAGAGTCAGAACCCACTGTTGTGTGCAAAATTCATTATCGTATTTAGTTTTGGAACACTTGGATGGGCCAGCCCGTTTCTCTTTCCAATTTTCCCACAAGTGTTCAAAAACGTCCTGTGTCTCCGTGTCAGCTCCCTGGTGCAGCCGGGCTCCTGAGTTACGTTGTGCAGTAACTTCAAGGGTGAGAAAAGGTGTGTAAATCCTTCAGCGTCTGAAATTCCCGGGTCGGGCCAATGAACGTGCCGGAGGAGAAGAGGAAAATCAACGTTGAGTAATGATAACAGCCCAGCGAACTGGGACTTATTAGAATTCACAGAGCAGCCAGGGCGGGGACGACCCAGAGAAATCGGGATCTAGCTCCTTTTAGGGTCTTCTAGGAACGTCCAGATCACGTGTGACCTGGTGCAGATGGCCTTTGAGACTCTGGGTGTTCGAATTCCCCACATGGGGCTCAGTCCTCCCTCACGTGCTGCATCACAAGAGGGAAGGCAGGTGCATGTTGAAAGGTTTACTGTCACTCCGTCTCTGGAACATTGTGGATGTTTGCTGCCTTCTGGCCACAGCTCCCACACCCGCCTTTACCCCTGTTGGGTTAATAAGCGTTTTTGGTTAAGGTAGACCAAGATCTGAACAAACTTCATAAAGTTCGTGCCTTTTCGCGTGCTCGTAAAGAGTGGAGAGAGGTGGGGGGCACTCTGCTTCCCGTGGCCATTCGGGGACCCAGGCTAAGGGAGAGACCCCCTGTCTTTAGCACGTGGCACCTGCCGTTCCCGCAGCTGGTGGTGGAGAGGGGTCTGGTGAGCGGGTCCCCTCTCCTCGGCACGTTCCAGCGCCCGGGCCTGAGGAACGTGGCCATGTCTACCGCAGAGAAGGCTGGGAAGCCCTGAGCAGCCATCTGCCGGAAAGAAGGAAGGGAGAGAGGGTTTGGGGCACCATCTCTCAAGGCAGTCCCCCCCGCGGTGTGCGGACTCGGTGGGTCTCTAAGCCGGATGGCTTGTCCCTTCCCTCCCAGGCGTAGGCAGCTGCCCCTAACCTGGCCAACCGGGCCATTTTCCCCATGACTTTGAAACCTGAGGGAGATTTGCTAGCACAGAATTGTTTTTAATTGTTTTTTAATGTTTATTTATTTTTAGACAGAGAGAGAGAGAGAGAGAGAGAGAGAGGGAGGGAGACAGAGAAAGAGAGACAGAATCAGAAGAAGGTTCCAGGCTCCGAGCTGTCAGGACAGAGCCTGACGCGGGGCTCGAACTCACAGATCATGAGATCATGACCTGAGCGGAAGTCGGACACTTAACCCACTGAGCCACCCAGGCGCCCCCTAGCACTTTTTTTTTTTTTGAATGAAACGAAGGAGATTAATCTCAGTGACAAGTAGGGAGACCTTCTAGCTCTTCCTGCTACGAGCTGTTCGGAGCTACTTTCTTTTCCCAAGCCGAGTCCTCCCACTGGCCCTGGGGGCTCCGGGTGAAGTTCCCGCCAATGATCCTTTGCTTTAATCACACCAAGCTGCTGCCCAGCGCAACAAGCAAAGAATGGCCACTAACGTAGGCGCTGAACTCTGAGGCGCTGGGCCAAGCCCAGCCTGACCGCACGCCGTGCCTGCAGAGGAGGCTGGGGACGTCTAGTCATACCTGTATGTCACTCTCAAGTGGCCCCTGTCTTCTGCCTACATCCTGAGACTCACACGTGGAGGCTCCGTGTAGCTGACGGGAAAGGACCCAGCACCCGGTGTCTGTGTGTCAATGCTCTCTGCTCCCGGGAATACAGAATCCTTGGGATGAGACCCCGAACCTGCAGTCGTCAAAGTGTCATGCAAGTCCTTCCGTTGCTTATGCTTCATTCAGCAGTAACATGACCAGGCCACCTCCAATCTGTGAAGGCACGTGAAGCACCTTTGTCCCCTGATATTTGTGTGACCTACAAGGTGTTTGAATGTTTTACGTCGCCAGAATTTTAAAAGAGCAGGAAATTTCAAGTAAACATTTTGATCCCTCACTACTCTGGTAAAACCCAAGATTTTGCTACTTTGCACCTTGGTGGCTTCATGGTGGGTGACTCTTGGCAGGTAGGGGCGGGGTCACGGCGCCCTCTGTGGACAGGGCACCCCTTTGAGCCCAGCCTGCATGTTCATCCAAGAGGCGTCTAGTTTTACAACCCTGAGTGGGGCTTTTGTGGACCCTGAAACGGTGCCTGAGCCCCTGAGGAGCAGGGTCCCCCTGGGGTCCCCGAGATGCCCGCCGACCCTGTCACTGCTTTCCCTTCTCCCCTCGGCTGGGACTCCTGGCTGCGCTCAGGACCATCATAAACCTCGTGTTCAGCACGTCACCCCCCTTTAGGATTCTGCTTTCGTCCTCTGTCCCACCAGGCTCTTCCCCCAGACCTGGACCCACGCCTGGAGCCGCAGAGGGAAAACCCACAGCATCTGGGTGGTTGGGAAGAAAGCCACACAGCTGGGGCATAATTGTTACCTGGAACCAAATTATTTTTAACGACCTTGGGAAGCTTCCCAGGCCCTCCCAGCCCCCACCCACCCATGAAGTTTCACAGCCTCTGGAGCAGGTCGGTGCCCCACGCTGGAAACGGGAAAGCCGCTTGTCTGGTGATGAGGGAGACCTAGTGCGAGAAGCCCAAGAGCGATAACCATCGGGGGGGGCGGGGGGAGGGGAGCACCCGCTTCTCATGCTGATCCAAGGAGGCGCTATTAGAAGCAGGGGATGAAAGGGAAGGAGACTCCAGGCTGATCGTCAGGATAATTTTCCCAAGAGTGAAATCAATTAGCCCCCGAAGACTTGCTTCTCGGGGGTGATGCCCTTCAAACCCGGCTGTGAAGGACGCCTGACGGAGGGAACCAGGCAAGCCCCCCAGCCCGGGATGGCGTGGAGGCTCTGGGATCTCCCCATCCCGTCCCCCTAATTTCTTTAAATGAATTTTTCTAGGAAAACACGTTGCTTTCTCTAGAGATGTCGCAGCACGTTCGACCTGAGCTCACCCTGACTCAGGATCCTGAGAACATCTGCGCCATCGTTGTTCTTCTTGGGCTTGCGTTCAGAGCTGGAGGCTTGAGCCCACGGACAGCCCACACTCCCAGCCTCACGCTGCCCTCCCTGCGCCCCTGACGGTTAGCTCTGACCCCCTGACACAACGTGGCAAGTATGTGTGGAGCTATGTGCCAGGCACCCTTGTCCCCACTGGGCACAGAGCTGGGAGCACAAGACCCTTCCTTTCATGGAGCGTCTGGGGGAACCCAGTGGAATAATTGCAGGGGACACATCAACACTGGGGAATCTCACGACCTTCCTGGCCAGCAGAAGCACGTGAGCTGGGAGCAATGTACCCAAAGCGCTCAGTTTCCCAGACTCCTTTGCAGCTGGGGCGGTCATGTGACCGGTCCAAACCCATGCGATGGATGCAGGGGTCGGTGGGTGGGGCTGCCAGCCCAGCTCCTCAAGGGTGGGGGCCCACCTTCTGGAGCAGGTTTCCGGCCGTGACCACAAAGTCACAGATACAGGGAGAGAGCGGGAACCTGGTTCTCTGGCGGCTAAGGTGTCTCGGCCTCCGGACCCTCCTGTCGCTAGAGGCATAAACTCCTTAGTAAGTAAAGTCATAATAATTAGTCCTAACCCTTAATTTTCTTTTATTTGTTCAGATAACCTGCCTCTGATTATGAGAACAAATAATCCAGAAATATTACTTTTAAATGTCCGTCTTGTTCTTTGCACGGTTTTTTGCCAAGGTGGCGGTTAATATGCTGCGAATTCCAAAACATTCCTCCACCAAAATCCTCGGCAGAAGTGGGCTTGGCTGGCGCTGTCCACGAGCCTCCTCGTGTGGCCTCTCGGCTGTGGGTGGCCTCAGGGTGGCTGAGCCCGGTTTTCCTGGCCATCGATGACCATCGTCGGCTTTGGAGCAGGGATGGAATCTCATCAGTTTATGCTCGCCTCACCCGAGAGACATCCTCCTGCATCTCTGTCTGAGTATCTCTGTGTCTGTATCTCCCCTTCTTTATCTCGCTCCTCGTCCCCCCTCCTGAGGCAATACTTGTCAGTGATTCGGGACACTGGTTTTGAGAGACTCACGCTGGTGGATGATTCAGGAAAATGGGGATCTCGGAGCATTGGGAGCCCAGGGCACCAGGACGCAGCCCGGGGCCCAGACTTGTGTGCAGGGGTGCGTGCCGCCCGCCATCACCCGCACCGCGGCCGGCACGTCCTCGCACCGCCCCTCAGGAGACCCGGCTCCCCGTGGACTCAAGCCCGTAGGCAGGGGATCGGCTGAGAGCAGGCAGGGCTGGCCTCCGCGCAATCACGGTGAAGGACACGTGGATAACAAGAGTTTAGAAAGCAGACAAGGCTGCAGGAAGTCTGGGCACCTTCAAACACCGCCTAAAACAAAGCTAAACAAAGAGAGCGAGGGGACGGTGATGTAATCTCTGCGGTCAAAGGCAGAGGAAGTTGTCAGCGTGCTGGGGGAAGACCTGAGGGCCTGGCGGCCCGCGGATCTCTTCATATTTTACCGAGACAACGCCCACTTGTTTTTGTTTTTTTTTTTTTTACTTTTAAAATGTTTTTTAATTTACTTTTGACAGTGGGGAGAGCGGGAGAGAGGGAGGGGGGAGTTCGGAGAAACAGACACAGAATCGAAAGCAGCCTCCAGGCTCCGAGCTGTCAGCACAGAGCCCGACGCGGGGCTCGAACCCACAAACCGTGAGATCGTGACCTGGGCTGAAGTTGGAGGCTTAAAAGATTGAGCCCCCAGGCGCCCCTTGTCCACTTCTGTAACGTATGCTTCTCACCGGCCCGAATGAAAGCGTCAGGTGCACACAAGCCGATATGGGGCGGGGGGTGAGGGGATGCAAAGTGCAAATACACTGAAATGCCAGTGGTGACTGTCCCCAGGCTGATATCTTGTGTCCTGAAGACAAGAAGCACAGGGCACTTCTGTCACAGCCCTGCCACCCCGCGCGAGGCCTTATGAGAAGGCAAAGGTCATTCTGACAAGGTCGGGCGGAGCCTCCGAATGGTCCCCGCTCCGAGCTCTGCTGGACTGACCCCAGGAGCTGTTTCACCGCCCAGCGGGCCAGGGGGGGCGCCGTCTTCCCAGCACTGATTTTAAGGGAAGTGTGTTGAACAGAATCAGCGTGTCCTTACACTTCCTGACAATCCTGTGTGTTCCTGCCTAAGAGACCCGCGCCCGGCCACCTGCTCTGCCACCTTGAGCGGTCACCTCGCCTTTCTGAGCCTCAGTGCCCTCCTCTGGGAAATGGGTGCAATAGCAGGGCTGATGCTCGAGGTCCGCGGAGGAGCAAACAAGTCATGAGTTTACACGCATAAACAGCTTGCCTTCCAGAAGCTTCCCTCCTCATCCGGGGCCCTGGGGAATCGCAGAATGTCCCCGTGTGACCAGGGCCGCGTCCTTCGCCCTGCCTCTGCCTCCGTCCCTTCCCCGCCCCCGTGCTTTCCTGCCACACTTACCGTGGCACGGGGCCCTCCCGCTCCTGCCGCTGCTTTCCCACGGCCCCGGCCCCTCCACGGGGAGGCCCCCAGCCGCGCCGCCGATCCCTCCTTCCTGTCCCCTTCACGGGAGCGCCGTCGGCTTCAGGGCTGAACGGGCATCGGACGTGGCCCCCGGACGCCCGGGAGGCCTGCCTGCAGTGCCGCCCCCGAGCACCGTCAGGAGCAAACGTCGGTCTCTGACGGCGGCATCAGCTCAGGCACCCAGCAGGCACGGCCACGGCCTCCAGCGTGGCGGGTGTGCGGGCCTGTCTCCTGTCCCCCGCTGCCCGGTGTGACGAGTGTGTGTGACCAACGGCCCTGCTTTCCCGCCAACCCTGGAGCCCCGTCTGCACATCCAGATTCGCCCGCGCCGAGAGAGTCGGAGGCTCTCCAAGCGCCCAGAGGAGGAGACAGAGCGAGGTGCGAGGTCGCTGGGGCGCAGGGGACACCCGCGCTGGCGCGTGCTGCATGGCGGCCACCCGCCTGCCTCTCCCAGCCCCTTCCTCCCACTCATGTGCGGAGCCTCGCTCGCTAGGAAGCTCTCTAGTCGCTGTGAAACACGTCTCTGGATCTTTGACGTGGAAAGTGGGCTCACGGGGGTGGGCACAAACCTCCCTCCCTTCGGGCTGGCGAGGCTCCGCGGCTCACCTCTGAGAAGCGCTGGCAGGCGGACGTGAGCCGCGCCGGAGATGAGGTCACCCGGGGTGCTGGGCCTGCTGCCCGCCACCCGGCTCACCGACTCCGGGGACATTAGAGGCCGCAGCACGGGGACGTGGAGGAGCCCCCGCGGGTGGGGCTGGGGCCCGCGGCCGGTGGAGCTCACACCCGCCTTCGGGCCTGCTGCGGCCTCGGCCACCCTCGCGAGCGCCCCGGAGCCAGATCCCAAACCTCTCATCCTCGGGCAGGGCCATTAACGCCGGCTGCTGGTGGGATTGTCACCAGGCAACGGGTGCCCAGTAAGGGACGTCCGTGTCCCCGAGACCCCTGCCGCACTAGCTGGCGCTCGCTGCCTCTGCACACCGTCTCCTGGGCGTGCCACTCACCACCCGTCTCCCCTGCACCCCTGCAGCGGGGTAACGGCCACGTGTACGGGGTTTGTGAGGCACAGATGTTACACGACGCACACCCAGAGCTCGTGCACGAGGCCGCAGAGCAGGCGCCCGGGAGCGGTCCAGCCGGGCAGGCCTCCACGTGCGTCAGGAACCTGCCGGTGGCCCCCCCGACGCTGCTGACGGGACGTGCGGGGGCCCCCACCCTGACGGCTGAGACGGGGCTGCACTTCCCACTACTGCGGGCCCGGCCGTCTCCTCACCAGCGTTTCCTGGGCCCCATGACTCCTCCAGCTTCGACCCACAGCCTGTCCGGGGCCAGACACAGGTCCCCACGGCCCCTCTGAGGACGTCACACTGACTCCCATCCCCTCTGAAGTTTCCCCGGGTGTTTGGGACACATGTGAGCCCCAGTGTGGGCGCCTGCGGGACGTTCTGCATGTACGCGGAGACACGTGTGCTCCGGGAGCACAGACAGAGCTTTGGGAGGAGGGTCGATAGCTGAGCGGAATACCCAGCAGGTGCGAAGAGTTCAAGACCCACCCCCCCACTTCCTGGCCACACGTGCCATCATGTTGGAACAGGACACTTAATAAAATGCAGCTTCTGTCCCTTAACGGGGCGCAGAGGGTGGTTTTCATGCCCTTCCCAGCCCTGAGCCGGGGCGCCGCCAGGTCAGGCTCTCTCCGCGCCGGCCCCGCTAACGAGCGTGTATCTGGGGCAGAGTCTGAATGCTCCTGCCTGGAAAGTAGGGCAGCGTTCGTCACCGCCCGGCTGGCCGCGGAAAGCGGCTCTGAGCTTTGCCGTGCGGTGGAGGACCCCGTCACGCTGGGTCCTCACGGCCGCACTCCGAGGTTGACGGGTACACACCGTGTTCGTGTACATCTCTGAGATGAGGAAAATAAGGCACAGGGGGTGGGAGCGGCTCTCCCAGGGTCGGGGGGTCACATATCTGGGTGTGAACTCAGGGTGTCTGCTCCACACGTGTGGTGCCAACAGGCCAGTCACTCTGTGGAACCGTCACTTCTTGCAGAAAGCATATTTCTGACTGGTGCCCACGTGACATGAGCTCGTGCCTCTGACTCCGCTTGAAAACAGAAGCGCGTAATGAAACAGGGCCAAGGTTGACACTGGGGACACGCTGGTTAGGACACAGGGTCAGGGGGTAACACAGGGGACACGCTGGTTAGGACACAGGGTCCACGCGGAACCTCCCACCAGGGTGGCTGAGCCAGCCCCCGGGGGGTGTTTTCCCAATGTGACAGAGGCCCTTTGTCCTTCTCCTTTCTCTCTTTGGGGTGGGATCCGGCTGGTGAATCAGGCAGGGCATATGGGGGATGCATTCTTGCCTGAATATGGCAGATGCTTCCCGGCAGGGCCGTGGCACTGTGGTGCTGGCGGAGACGCATAGGTGTTGCGTGCTCGATGCGGCTTTCCCCTAAATAAGCAGGACCCTGTGTGCTTTCCTGGGCTCCTCTAGGTACCGGGCACCCCCTCCATCTGTGAATCTTGGGCGTGTGGGTGGTCCCCGTCCTCACCGGGGAAGGCAGGTGACCGGGCACCCCGGCATCTACGGAGGTGGCTCTCGGGTCCTCACGTCCATCCCAGAGCCGCACGGAGGCCCAGCAAGGGCAGGATGGCCCTACGTGAAGCAGGATGTCACAGCCGTCCAGACACGGGCTCTGAAGACAGACTCCCAGCCCCACCACTCGCGGGTCATGGCCTTGATGTGTCTCAGCAAGATGAGTGCACAGTGTGTCCCCCAGCGTCCCTGAGATGTGACTCAGCCGCCCTCCCCTCGTGGCACAGGCTGAACTCCTCTCCCCTCGTGTCCCGGCTGGCCGAGACAGTCTGCTCATAACTGATGGACTCTGTGTGTTTTGGGGGGGGTTGTGCCCTGCCTGATTCTGGGGGTGACCAGAGCCCAGATTCTCTCCCTGGGCCCCTGCGTCAAGGGCGGCCACCAGGCATCGGGGAGCCCAGGTAATAGGAGCAGGTCCAGGGAGGGGCCGGCCCGAGTCCCTGCAGCCAGGACTGGACGTGTTAGAGAAGGGGCTTCCAGAAGATTCTGCACTCTGGCTGGCTGTTCAGGCGTTCCCCAGTCCTCCAGCCTCGCTGTGGGCCCCTCCTCCGCCCCCGCCATCCTGTAGTATCTTCTCTGAATCCTGACGCACGGAAGCCCTGGGCCTAGAAGCTGGCGGCTGTTTCCTCCCGCTGCCCTTGGAGTGGGCTGTCACACCAGACGGCCGGCCCAGTGACGGGGGGCTGGAGCTTGGTCCGCATCAGTGGGGGGAACGGCATCCCCAAAACAGGTCCAACCCCCCCGTCCCCATGCACCTGACTTTGTTTGGACAGGGGGCCTTTGCCTGTGTCACCATCACCCCGGATGCGGCCGGGCCTGCCCACCCCTCCCCCAACAGCCTGGAGTTTCCTGCCCCCGGTTCCGCCCACCTGGGGAGACCACCCGGCTGGCCTGGGGCACGCAGGGGGCTGGCCTGGGAGGCCTTGGCACCACTTCTGAGCCCCTCCGGGGGCAGCGATAGATAACACGGGGCGGCGGCCAGGCCCAGCGGCCCAGTTTGTCTGCAAACACAGATGCTTATCTGTGCCTAGCACTTGCTCTGGCTCTGCCGGAAAATCCGGGCAGGTCCCGACGGCCAGGAGGCACCCCCACGCCCGGCTGGCGGGGGCCCTGAAGCTCTGGGGGAGGGCAGGCCTGCCGAGTCAGAGGCCCAGAGTGAGCGGGCCTCTCCGCTGGGGCCACGGACGATCGCAGCCCGGAGCCCCTCCCCGCTCTGCTCAAGGTTCTCCCTGGGCAGGGACGGCCGGGTTCTGTCTTCCGTGTGCCCCGGGGCGTGAGGAGAGAGGCGTGGGACAGGAGCCGGTGACCCTGGTCTGTGCACCGAGTGGAAGGGGGCCGGGCAGGGGGAGCCCCCTCCCTCCCCACTCCTCATTGTCAGAGCTCCTGACCACGCTTGCCGATGCTGGGCGCCCATCCGCTCAGGCCCCAGTGTCTCATGAGTTGAGCCTGCTTTTATGCCCAGTTTCTAGGTGAGAAATCTGGGGTTCAGGGCAAGACCGAGCAGCTCACTGGTGGACGGTGAGATCAGGGTTTGACCCTGTCTGACCCCGGGCCCCTGCCCACGGAAGAGCGTGGTTCTAGATCTTCTCTGCAAGAGCAGCAGGAAGAGGTATGGGAAAGAGCTGGAGGAAAAGATTAAAGGGGGCGGCTAGCGCTCGCGAACACGTGCGCGGTGGCGATGTGCATGTGGATCTGCTCCCCGGGGCCCCCGTGACAAGCCGCCACAAACTGGGGACAGGGGGCTGGTGAAAACCAGAAGTGTGTTGTCTCACAGCCCTGGAGCCGAAGCCTGAAAGCCGGGCGTGGGCAGGGCCGCGTGGGGGCTCTGGAGGCGCTTCCTGCCTCATCCAGCCCGGGGCCCCACTCCCCCTTGGGTTATGGGGTGTCCCTGCAATCTCTCCCCCCACATCCCCCCCCCAGGCCTCCCTGCCCCAGGCCGCCCTCCCCTTCTCCTGGGAAAAAGACACCAGCTTGGATTTTGTGCCCATTTTAAAGCTGAGCTTTCACCTAGAAACCCTGTAAGGTCAGGCTCCGGGTGAACATGGCCTTGGGGGATATTCTTCAACCCGGCACAGAGCAACGACTTTATGCAGGCCCGTGGCCAGGACGAAAGGCTGACTTTCTGCAACCATCCAGCCCCAGAGTGGGCTTTTATTCCTTCATCTTGATCTTCGTCATCCCCGGCTTCGCATGCAGATGCCCACAGTCCCGTTCCGGTGAAGCCCAGGGTGGAGGCTAGTGAACTTTTCATCTATTAATTTCCTTAAAGACAGTCTTTATTTTGTCCTGAGGTGTCTAAGCTACATTCATTGGAGCTTGTTCGGATGAAAACATTTGGTCACCGAAACCTTTGTCGGCGGGACAGACGGAAAGGGACCCCTCCCGGCTTTTCCTAGAAAATATTATTGTTTTCTACAAGCGTCTGTTTGCTTTTGTCCAAAGTGCCGCCAGAGTCCACAGCGAGATTCAAAGGGAGGAGTTGGTGTTTTGGGGGTGGATGTGGATGTGCTTCCCCGAAGACCTGCATCGAACTCCTCCCAGACCTTGGCGCAAAGGGACCAGAGAAGAACGTTAGCCCCCTTGAGCCCCGTCTGTGATTTAAATTTTTTTTAATGTTTTATTTATTTTTGAGACAGAGAGAGAGCATGAGCAGGGAAGGGGCAGAGAAAGAGGGAGACACAGAACCCAAAGACAGGCTCCAGGCTCTGAGCTGTCAGCACAGAGTCCAACACGGGGCTCGAACCCATGAACTTGAGATCATGAACTGAGCCAAAGTCGGAAGCTCAGCCGACTGAGCCACCCAGGTGCCTCTCCCTCTTTTTAAAAAAAAATTTTTTTTAATGTTATCTGTGATTTTAAGAAGGCATTTCACTCGGGGCACCGGGTATCTCCTCGCAGACAGGCTGTTTGCTCAGTAGATTGGTACACAGTCACTAAACATGCCTTATGTCCTTCCCGACCACAAGCCTGACTGCTCAGTGTCCCCGGTGGCCCGAGCAGGCGGTGGGGGAGGGGAAGCAAAGCTGGTGGGTGAGCCAGGAGTAAGCAGGTGATGGGGAAATTCTCCCAGAACACTGTTCACAGGAACTCAGAGAGCCTTGTTTGTGCTAGCCTGTAGATTTTGTGGATTTCAAAAATAAGTACTGCTGTCCATGTGAGCATCATAGGATCCTAGCCGTGGAAATTCTAGAAAATAATGCTGACATGAGAAGTCTAGAAGCCCAATCATCTGATGTCATGACAGGCTCTGAAGAAAGATTGACATCTCTTGTTTTAACTTACAAATATAGAGACATCCCTTTATTTGCCAACAGTTCAATGTAGGGACAGGCTCTTTTTTTTTTTTTTTAAGGGTATGCCTTCTGATAGGTGTTTCATTTTCTTTGCGAAAAAAATGCCCCTAAAAGGCACCTGTGTGATTCGAGTCTGTTTATCTAAAGCACAGTGAGAACTCAGAGGCATCTGTGAAACCATCGGGGCTGAGGATTCTTTAATGCACTTTGTGATTTATTGCTCAAATATTTCAGTTGTCTGGTCCACATTTACTTTGAAGGCAATTTTTTGGCAACCCGCTTTTATTAAATCTCTGCGAAGCATTCCAAGTATTTCTCACAGAAACGATTTTTGCACTCGTATTTCATTGGCTGAGATTATATTTCATTAAATCATACGCTGACAGTAGCAGATGCATCGAGCATGAACAGGTTTAGGACACGAGCTGCTTCGGGGAGCTGCGGGGAGGGGCGGGGGGCACCTGGCAGCCGGCGCGCCATGGGCCGGGGTCAGGACCTGCCCCCCGCGACAGCAGCGTCCTTCCAACCTTCAGGCCAGAACGGTGAGTTCCCGGCCTCCTCCCTCCCACTTCCTAGAGGGAGACGGAGGGGCTTGGCCAACAAGAACCTAAATCAGTTTCCCCGTCTGCAAAGGGAGGTGTCGGGGGTCGCCTGTCAGATCAGCATGAGGATGACCTGGGTCAATGCACACGAAACCTCCGAGGTCCAGGCACACAGTCAGTGCTCGCGATCGGTTAGCCCGCTGCTGGGCTCTGCAATAAAACACCTTCCTTCTCTACTTCTTAATGGTTCAGTTATGTTTCAAGCTTGCCCGGTCGAACTTCCTCAGTGTGTGCCCTCGACGTGGCCCCCGCCCCGTCCATCTGCGTGCCCACGAAGTGGCCGCCCGACTCTTGGAGAGTCTGATGTGGAGCTCGAACTCACAAACCTCGAGACAATGACCTGAGCAGAAACTAAGAGTCGGACACATAACTGACTAAGCCCCCCAGGTGCCCCTGACCACAGGGCACTTTGAACAGGTGTCACAGGTCAGCAGCCCCAAGGCCAGACCTGGCCCACAGAATGTTCTGGTTGCTGGTACAGGACACTCTTCTTCTTTTTTAATGTTTATTCATTAACATTAGAAAGGGAGAGAGAGACAGCAGGGGAGGGGCGGAGAGAGAGGGAGACACAGGATCTGAAGCAGCTCCAGGCTCCGAGCTGTCAGCACAGAGCCCGACGTGGGGCTCGAACTCACAAGCCGTGAGGTCACAACCTGAGCCAAAGTCGGACGCTTAACCGACTGAGCCACCCAGGCGCCCCATCAAATGACTTTTTTTAAACCAAAATTTCCAACCTCGTTGAGAAAGTGGACGGTTTGGCAAAACATGTGTCCCCGTCCCACTGCTTTCCCCGTGGTGCCCAGCGCACCTGAATCGTAAACCCGCCTGCGTCCAGTGGACACAGGTCCCGGCGCCCGGCTTTTTCACGGTTTGAGCCGCTTCGCTACATCAATGTTGGTGTGTTGCCAGCAGCCCCTCAGTGCCCGGGGCCTCGCTGACCACCGGGTCCTCACGGAGTGAGGGAATCAGCATGGGGGGCAGCACCTGACTCTTCCCCCAAAGCTGCTCAGGGTCGTCAGCTTGGGCAAAACGTGTGCTTACCCCACTAAGGGTACGGGGATGGAACAGGGCGGGTCCGAGGAGGAGATGACTCATGTGGGTTTGTGGTGAACGTGTAACGACAGGCTCATTACCACACAGGCTGTTGCAGAAAGAGGCGGCCGGCTGTGTCTGGAAGCGCCGGCGATGAGGGCCGCCCCGTGCGGCGCAGCCCTGAGGCCGGTGAGCGGGGCGCCGGGTGGCTCAGGGGGGTGACCGGAGCCCCGCGCCCCCGCCGGGTGGCTCACGGAGGTGACCGGAGCCGAGCCCCCGCCGGGTGGCTCAGGGTGGTGACCGGGCCGCCCCGCCGGTGGCTCAGGGTGGTGACTGGCTCACGGGGTGACCGGAGCGCGCCCCCGCCGGGTGGCTCAGGGCGGTGACCGGAGCCGCGCCCCCGCCGCATTTGCGGAGGTGACCGGGCCGCGCCCCAGCCGGGTGGCTCACGGAGGTGACCGGAGCGCCCCCGCCCGGGTGGCTCACGGAGGTGGCCGGAGCCCCGCGCCCCCGCCGGGTGGCTCAGGGAGGTGACCCCCCCGCGCCGCCAGGTGGCTCCATGTGGTGACCGGAGCCCGCGCCCCCGCCGGGTGTGGCTCACGGAGGTGACCGAAGACCCGCGCCCCCCGCCGGGTGGCTCAGGAGTGGTGACCGGAGCCGCGCCCCGCCGGGTGGCTCACGGAGGTGACCCGAGCCGGCGCCCCGCCCGGAGTGGCTCACGAGGTGACCGGAGCCCCGCGCCCCCGCCGGGTGGCTCCAGGGTGGTGACGGACCGCGCCCCCGCCCGGGTGGCTCAGGGTGGTGGCCGAGCCCGCCCCCGCCGGGTGGCTCACGGAGGTGACCGGGCCGCGCCCCCGCCGGGTGGCTCACGGAGGTGACCGGGCGCCCCCGCCGGGTGGCTCACGGAGTGACAGGAGCCCAGCGCCCCCGCCGGGTGACTCTGGAGGTGACCGGAGCCGCGCCCCCGCCCGGAGTGGCTCCAGGAGGTGAGTGACCGAGCCCGCCCCCCGCCAGGTGGCTCACGGAGGTGACCGGAGCCCCCGCGCCCCAGGTGGCTCAGGGTGGTGACCAGACAGCGCCCCCCGCGGGTGGCTCACGGAGGTGACGGGCCCGCGCCCCACCGGGTGGCTCAGGGTGGTGAGGAGCCCAACCCCCCGCCGGGTGGCTCAGAGGTGGTGACCGGAGCCCGCCCCCCGCCGGGTGGCTGGCCGGGCGCGCCCGCCGGGTGATTGGCACTGGAGGTGACCGAGCCCCCGCCCCCGCCGGGTGGCTCAGGGGGTGACCGGGCCCGCGCCCCCGCCGGGTGGCTCGCGACCGAGCCAGCGCCCCCGCCGGGTGGCTCCAGGAGGTGACCGGAGCCCCGCGCCCCCACCGGGTGGCCGGGAGGTGACCGGGCCCGCGCCCCGCCCGGGTGGCTCAGAGGTGGTGACCGGAGCGCGCCCCCGCCGGGTGGCTCACGGAGGTGACCGGGCCCGCGCCCCAGCCCACGCGCCGGAGCCCCGCCGGGTGGCTCAGGGTGGTGACCGGAGGAGGTGACCCCGGGCCCCGCGCCCCACCCGGGTGGCTCACGGAGGTGACCGGAGCGCGCCCCCGCCCGGGTGGCTCACGGAGGTGACCGGAGCCCCGCGCCCCCGCCCGGGTGGCTCAGGAGTGGTGACCGGAGCCCCGCGCCCCCGCCGGGTGGCTCACGGAGGTGACCGGGCCAGCGCCCCCGCCGGAGTGGCTCCTGGAGGTGACCGCCCGCGCCCCCGCCGGGTGGCTCAGGGTGGTGACCGGAGCCGCGCCCCCGCCGGGTGGCTCAGGGTGGTGACCGGGCGCGCCCCCGCCGGGTGGCTCACGGAGGTGACCGGAGCCCGCGCTAACCCGAGGTGGCTCACGGAGGTGAGCCCGGGCCCAGCGCCCCCGCCAGGTGGCTCACGGAGAGGTGACCGGAGCCCCGCGCCTTTGCCAGTGGCCACGGAGTGACGGGCGCGCCCCCGCCGGGTGGCTCACGGTGACCGGGCCGCGCCCCCGCCGGGTGGCTCACGGGTGACCGGGCCGCGCCCCGCCCGGGTGTGGCTCAGGGTGGTGACCAGGAGCGCGCCCCCGCCGGGTGTCACGGAGGTGACCGGGCGCGCCCCGCGGGTGGCTCACGGAGGTGACCGGGCCGGAGCCCGCCGGGTGGCTCAGGGTGGTGACCGGGCCCGCGCCCCGCCGGGTGGCTCCAGGGTGGTGACCGGAGCCAGCGCCCCCGCCCGGACGGCTCTCGCGCGCCCGCGGGTGGCTCTACGGAGGTGACCGGGCCCCGCCCCCCCGCCGGGTGGCTCACGGAGGCTCCCGGTGCCCGCGCCCCCGCGCCCCCGCGGGCCCCGCGCCCCCCGCCGGTGGTGGCTCACGGAGGTGACCGGCCCAGCGCCCCCGCCGGGTGGCTCAGGGTGGAGGTGACCGGGTGGCTCACGGGGTGACCGGGCCCCGCGCCCCCGCCGGGTGGCCGCGCCCGCCGGGTGGCTGGTGAGGGAGGTGACCGAGCCCCGCGCCCCCGCCGGGTGGCTCAGTGTGACCGGGCAACGAGCTCAGCAGGCCCCAGCCGGGTGGCTCACGGAGGTGACCGGCCCGCGCCCCCCGCGGTGGCTCACGGAGGTGACGGAGGCCCGCGCCCCCCCGCCGGTGGCTCACGGAGGTGACGCGGCGCGCCCCCGCCCGGGGTGGCTCAGGAGTGGCTCTCACGGAGGTGACCGGAGCCCCGCGCCCCCGCCGGGTGGCTCTCAGGGGCGACCGGGCGCGCCCCGCCGGGTGGCTCAGGTGACCGAGCCCCGCGCCCCGCCGGGTGGCTCACGGAGGTGACGGACGAGCCCCGCCCGGGTGGCTCAGGGTGGGCGGCCGGAGCCCCGCGCCCCGCCGGGTGGCTCCAGGGTGGTGACCGAGCCCCGCGCCCCCGCCGGGTGTGAGCACCCGGAGGTGACCGGAGCCGCGCCCCCGCCGGGTGGCTCCAGTGGTGACCGGGCCGCGCCGGGAGGCCGGGCCGCGCCCCAGCCGGGTGGCTCACCGGAGCCCCCCGCCCGGGTGGCTCAGGGTGGTGACCGAGCCCGCGCCCCCGCCGGGTGGCTCAGGGTGGTGACCGAGCCCAGCCCCGCGGGTGGCTCACGGAGGTGACCGGAGCCCCGCCCGCCGGGTGGCTCCGCAGGTGACCGGGCCCGCCCCGCCCGGGTGGCTCAGGAGTGGTGACCGGGCCCGCCCCCCGCGGGTGGCTGGCTCTCACGGAGGTGACCGGGCCCGCGCCCCCGCCGGGTGGCCAGGGTGGTGACCGGAGACCGCGAGCCCGGGTGGCTCAGGGTGGTGACCGAGCCCGCGCCCCGCCGGGTGGCTCACGGAGGTGACCGGGCCCCGCCCTTCCCGCCCGGGGAGGCTCACGGAGGTGACCGGGCCCCGCGCCCCCGCCGGGTGGCTCACGGGGTGACCGGAGCCGCGCCCCCGCCCGGGTGGCTCAGCCCCGCGCCCCGCCGGTGGCTCAGGGTGACCGGAGCCCCGCGCCCCCGCCCGGGTTCGCCGGGTGGCTCAGAGGTGTGACCGGGCCGGAGCCCCGCCCGCCGGTGGCTCTGGAGGTGACAGGCCCGGCCCCCGCCGGGATGGCTGACCGGCCCGCCAGCGCGCCGGGTGGCTCAGGGTGACCGGGCCGCGCCCCCGCCGGGTGGCTCAGGGTGGTGACCGGGCCCGCGCCCCGCGGGTGGCTCCCACGGAGGTGACCGGGCCCAGCGCCCCCGCGGTGGCTCTCACGGTGACCGGAGGCCCAGCCCCCAGCCGGGTGGCTCACGGAGGTGACCGGAGCCCGCCCGCCGGGTGGCTCAGGGTGGTGACCGGGCCCCGCGCCCCCGCCCGGGTGGCTCACGCCGGAGGCCGCGCCCCGCAGGTGGCTCACGGAGCCGGACGGAGGTGACCGGGCCCGCGCGCCCGGGTGGCTCACGGAGGTGACCGGGCCCGCCGGGTGGCTCAGGGTGGTGACCGAGCCTCGCGCCCGCCGGGTGGCTCACGAGGTGACCGGAGCTCCGCGCGCCGGGTGCTCACGGAGGTGACCGGGAGCCTCGCGCCGCCGGTGGCTCAGGTGGTGGACCGAGCCCCGCGCCCCCGCCGTGGCTCACGGAGGTGGACCGAGCCTCGCCTTCGCCAGGTGGCTCACGGAGGCGACTGAGCCCCGCGCTCGGCCGGGTGGCTCAGGGTGGTGGACCGAGCCCCGCGCTCGCCAGGTGGCTCAGGGTGGTGACCGAGCCCGCCGCGCCGGTGGCTCACGGAGGTGACCGAGTCTCGGCCTCGCCGGGTGGAGCCACGGAGGTGACCGAGCCTCGCCCGCCGGGTGGCTCACGGAGGTGACCGAGCCCCGCGCGCCGCCGGGTGGCTCACGGAGGTGACCGAGCCCCGCGCTCGCCGGGTGTCAGGTGGCGACCGAGCCCCGCGCCCGCCGGGTGGCTCACGGAGGTGACCGGAGCCCCGCCCGCCTGGTGGCTCAGGGTGTGACCGAGCCCCGCGCCCGCCGGGTGGCTCACGGATGTGACCGGAGGCTCCCGCGCCCGCCGGGTGGCTCAGGTGGTGACCGAGCCCGCGCCCGCCGGGTGGCTCAGGTGGTGACCGAGCCCCGCGTCGCGGTGGCTCAGGGTGGTGACCGGAGCCCCGCTCGCCGCCGGGTGGCTCACGGAGGTGACCGAGCCTCGCGCCCGCTGGGTGGCCACGGAGGTGACCGAGAGGCCCCGCGCCTTCGCCGGGTGGCTCACGAGGTGACCGAGCCCCGCGCCCGCCGGGTGGCTCAGGTGGTGACCGAGCCCGCGCCGCTCGGTGGCCCACGGAGGTGACCTGAGGCCCGCGCCGCCGGTGGGCTCACGGAGGTGACCGGAGCCCACGCCCGCCGTGCTGGGCTCAGGGGTGACCGAGCCCGCGCCCGCCGGGTGGCTCAGGGTGGTGACTGAGCTCCCGCGCCCGCCGGGTGGCTCACGGAGGTGACCGAGCTCGCCGGTGGCTCAGGTGGTGACCGAGCCCCGCGCCCGCCGGGTGGCTCAGGTGGTGACCGAGCCCGCGGGCTCGCCGGGTGGCTCACGGAGGTGACCGAGCCCGCGCCCTGCCGGGTGGCTCAGGGTGGTGACCGAGCCCCGCGCCCCCGCCGGGTGGCTCACGGAGGTGACCGGAGCTCCCGCGTCCCAGCCGGTGGTCACGGGAGGTGACCGGAGCCCGCGCCCGCCGGGTGGCTCACGGAGGTGACCGAGCCCCGCGCCCGCCGGGTGGCCTTCCACGGAGGTGACTGAGCCCCCGCGCTCGCCGGGTGGCCTACGGAGGACCGAGCCGCGTCGCGGGTGGCTCACGGAGGTGACCGGAGCCCCGCGCCCGCCGGGTGGCTCAGGTGGTGATCGAGCCCCGCGCCCGGGTGGCTCACGGAGGTGACCGAGCTCCCGCGCCCGCTGGTGGTCCACGGAGGTGACCGGAGCCCGGGCGCCGCCGGGTGGCTCAGGTGGCACTTGAGCCCCCGCGCTTCGCCGGGTGGCTCAGGGTGGTGACCGGAGCTCCGCGTGCCCCCCGCCGGGTGGCTCACGGAGTGTGACCGGAGCTTCGCCCCCGCCGGGTGGCTTCACGGAGGTGACCGGAGCCCGCGCTCCCGCCGGGTGGCTCACGGAGGTGACCGGAGCCCCGCGCCCGCGCTGGTGGCTCACGGAGGTGACCGAGCCCCCGCGCCCGCCGGGTGGCTCAGGTGGTGGACCGAGCCCCGCGCCTGGGCCCGGGTGGCTCACGGAGGTGACCGAGCTCGCCCGCCGGGTGGCTCAGGGTGGTGACCGAGCCCCGCGCCCGCCGGGTGGCTCACGGAGGTGACCGGAGGCCCCGCGCCCGCCGGGTGGCTCAGGGTGGTGACTGAGCTCGCGCGCCGGTGGCTCAGGGTGGTGACCGAGCTCCCGCCCGCCGGGTGGCCAGGGTGGTGACCGGAGTCTCCGCGCCGCCGGGTGGCTCACGGAGGTGACCGAGCCCCGCGCCCGCCGGGTGGCTCACTTGAGGTGACCGGAGGCCCCGCGCCCGCCGGGTGGCTCACGGGAGGTGACCGAGCCCGCGCCCGCCGGGTGGCTCAGGTGGTGACCGAGCTCCATGCCTCGCCGGTGGCTCACGGAGGTGACCGGAGGCCCCGCGCTCGGGTGGCTTTACGGGAGGTGACCGAGCCTCACGCTTCGCCGGGTGGCTCAGGGTGGTGACGGAGCCCGCGCCTCGCCGCGTGGTGGCCCACGGAGGTGACCGGAGCCCGCGCGCCCGCTGGGTGGCTTGCGGAGGTGACCGAGCCCCGCTTCGCCGGGTGGCT
Organism: Proteles cristata cristata; assembly: GCA_017311185.1. Classification (NCBI taxonomy): domain Eukaryota; kingdom Metazoa; phylum Chordata; class Mammalia; order Carnivora; family Hyaenidae; genus Proteles; species Proteles cristata. The sequence continues at coordinate 141,230 of JAESUZ010000527.1, read as the reverse complement.
CAGGTGGTGACCGAGCCTCGCGCCCGCCGGGTGGCTCAGGTGGTGACCGGAGCCCCGCGCGCCGCTGTGGCTAGGTGGTGACCGAGCTCGCGCTCGCTAGGTGGCTCACGGAGGTGACCGGAGCTCCGCGCCCGCCGGGTGGCTCAGGGTGGTGACCGAGCCCGCGCTTCGCCGGGTGGCTCAGGTGGTGACCGGAGCTCGCCCCCGCCGGGTGGCTCACGGAGGTGACCGGAGCCCCGCGCCCCCGCCGGGTGGCTCACGGAGGTGACCGGAGCCCCGCGCCCCCGCCGGGTGGCTCACGGAGGTGACCGGAGCCCGCGCCCCCGCCCGGCTCGGTGGAGCCCAGGAAGCTGCCGTGGAGACGTTCTGCTCCGTCTCCTTGACGAGCCCGGGGCGGCCGGGCCCAGCTTCCCTCTGAATTAGCAGCCGCGGTGCCGCACGGGCCGCGTCGCCCGGCTCCTCTGTCCTGTCGCCCGTGGTGTGCTGTCCCCAGGCGGCTGGGTGCCCAGCCCAGGGCCACACCGGGGCCAGTGGATAAGGACGCAGGGGCCCAGGGGGCAGCGGGCGTCAGGTTCCCGGCCGGGAGCCGCGACGAGGTGGGGACGGGGCTCCCTCGGGATGACGCCCCTTCTCACGCCTGCTCCCCTTTCCCGAGCATCGCCTGGGCCGCGGAGCGGGCTCTGCAGCCCCTGCTTCCCCGGCCAGCGCCCTTGGGGGAAGGTCGGGCCAGGGAACAGGGGTGGCCCGTCCTCACGGCACCCGCATCCCTGAGCTCCGACCCGGCAGAGGAGGGGGTTGGCTCGGTGGCCCAGCCCGCACCTGTGCAGTGACCAGACGCGTCGTCTCTTAGGACGCTGTGTGTCTTCTGTGCTGCTGCCTCCCGCCCCCGCCTGCCCGGTCCCCTCCCGCCCCGCCCCGCCCCGCCCCCTCCTGCCCCGCCCCCGCCCCCCCTGCCCCGCCTCCCGCTCCCCCCGCCCGCCCCCGCTCCTGCCCCTTCCCGCCCTCCTGCCCTGTCCTCCTGCCCCGCCCCTCCCCGCCCCGCCCTTCCCCGCCCGCCCCTCCTGCCCAGTCCCCTCCCTGCCCCTCCTGCCCTGCCTCCCCGCTGCGCCTCTTCCCTGGGGCTTCTCTCGCTTCGCCCGCCTTCTTCCTGCCTCGCTTCGCTTCGCTCTCAAGCTTCTCCCGCTCTTCAGCCTTTTCCTTGCCTTGTCCTCCTGCCCCGCCTCCCGCCCCGCCTTCTGCCCCGCCTCTCTGCCCGGTCCCTCTCGCTCCCCTCCCGCCCGCCCGCCCCGCCCTCCCGCTTCTCCCGCCCGCCCCGCCCCTCTCTCCTGCTCCCGCCCTCTCCCCCGCCCTGCCTCTCTCCTGCCCCGCCCTCCCCGCCCCGCCTCTCCTGCCCTTCCTGCCTCGCCCGCCCCGACCCTCCTGCCCCACCTCCTCTCCCCACCCTGCCCCCTCCCCCACACCACCCTGCCCCTCCTGTCACGCCCCTCCTGCCACGCCCCGCCCCCGCCCTCCTGCCCCACCCGCTTCTCCTGCCCCACCCTCCCCGCCCGCCCTCTCCTGCTCCCGCCCCTCTCCCGCCCTCTCCCGCCCCGCCCGCTTCTCCTGCTCCCGCTCTCTCCCGCTCCTGTCCCTCCCCGCCCTCCCGCCCCGCCCTCCTGCCCCGCCCTCTCCTGCCCCGCCCCCTCCCCGCCCCCGCCCCTCCCGCCCCCGCCCTCTCCCCGCCCCGTCCTCCGCCCGCCCTCCGCCCGCCCCTCCTGCCCCGCCCCTCCCGCCCCGCTCCCCCGCCCGCCCCTCCCGCCCCGCCCCTCTCCTGCCCCCGGGCCCCTGCCTGCCCTGCCCCTTCCCCGCGCCCCGCCCAGTCCCATCCTCCCGCCCGCCCTCCCGCCCGCCCCTCCCACCCCGCCCCTCCCCTACACCACCCGGCCCCGCCCCGCCCTCCTGCTCCCGCCCTCTCCTGCCCCGCCCTCCCGCCCCACCCTCCTGCCCTGCCCCCGCCCTCTCCCCGCCCCGCCCTCCTGCACCGCCCCGCCCCCGCCCCCTCCCGCCCTCCCCGCCCTGCCCTGCCCTGTCCTCCTGCCCCACCCCCTCCTGCCCCCTCCCGCCTCGCCCCGCGCCTCATCTCCGCAGCCCGGGTGCTGGTCTGTGCTCCCCCACGAGCCTATTGCACGCAGTCTCCTCTATCAACACACGCCGTGGACGATGGTACTTTCTACCCGCTTCCAGCTTCATTCCACCCTGTTCTCGTCTCTTCTGTTCTTTCCTCCCCTCCTTCCCCGGGCACACGGCGCCTCGGCCCCAGCCCCTCCTGGCTCTGCACCCCTCCCCCAGCTCATGCTCAGGGACAGCATCAGAAGCCCCCGCTAAATCTGTCACTCCGGGGCCCCGTGTGCCGGACGCCCATGCTGGGCGCCGGGGGCGCGGTGACGAGGGGGCTCACAGTCCCCTTAGAGTATTCTCGATCCCCACCTTGTTTACACGGTGCTCACCAGGACTCAGATGTCGCAGACAGCACATCACACGCACCTGCTCGGTGAGTCCTCAAATCCATCCCCTGAGGCAGGTGCCATCATGATCCTTGCTTTGCAGGTGAGGACATGGAGGCACAGAGAGGGTGGGTCATTTGTCCAAGGCCTCACAGCTTTTGAGAGTCAAGCTGGAGATGAAGCAGGTGGTCCAGTACACAGTCCACGCACTGACTCATTTACTTCAAGCCTGGAGTCTGCGCCCCGAAGAAGCACAGAGAGCCGCCCAGTTATATTCCTGGGCACCTTGGCTCAGCCTGTGCACTCAGAAAGAATTTTCTAGAAGTCTGTACTGGTGACCGAGGTCAGATCCATGGGCACACAGACCCGTCCACCTCTGTGTGTCAGGCTCGGGGACACTCTGCATCCTGGTCCCAAACCGCACCTGTTCCCGAAGCACATGTGTCCTCCCGCCACCTGCCCCTCCAGCCCCTTCCCCGTCTTGGATCCACAACCTGGTCCTTCTGAGCCTGAGTCACCTGCTCCCCCCGCCGCGCCCCCTCCTCGGGGCCTGGAGACTCCCTCCGGCCGCCGCCCGGGACCCTCCCCGCCCCCCCCCACCCCCCGGGCTTAACTGGGACCCAGGCTTCCGCTGTCCACTTATCCCAACCCTGCAGCCACAGGGCTCCCGCGAGGGTAGAGGTCAGAAAACGTCACCGCTCCACCCAAGCACACGCACACGCACACGCATGTTCGCAGCAGCCGGACCGCAAAGGTGTCCCGGGACAGACACCGGGTGAAGGACGTGCGGCCGGTCCATACGATGGAACGTTGGCCAGCCCCAAGCAGGTGGCTAACGGAGCAGCCAGACGCGCGTCACACCTACATGGTCACGTCTCGGCTACGTGGTTCCACATGTGTAACACGCCCAGGGCAGGAGAGTCCACACCGACGGCCGCAGGTGGTGTGGCCCGGTCCGGGGGGAGGGGGGAATGGGAGAGACCATTTCATGCACACAGAGTTTCCCTTTAAGATGATGGAAATATCTGGAACTAGGTAACATGGTGTCTGCCTAACATCGCAGATGTACTGACCACCAGCCGGTCGTTCACTTTAAAATGGGGGATTTGCTTTTTGTGACTCTCCTGTCAACACAAGCCCTCAGAGCCTCCCCGCTGACGTCAGGGGGCAAGTCCAGGCCCTGATCGTGCTCCCCAGCCCTGGACGCCGGCCCCGGGGACCTGCCTCCTCCAGGGCCCGTCCCCTCCCTGGGCTCAGGGGCTCCAGGCTCTGCAGACCGGCCAGGGCACCCCCTCTGCTGAGCTCTCCCTTTCTCTTCATTTGCTGGAACTTTCCCCTCTGAGCGCCTCCGCGAGGCCTGTTCGCCCCGAGAGCGTCTGTATGGACACCTCACTTCCCTGACCAGACGTCTGAACGGCGAGACCCTGCGGCATTCCCCACGGCCCCTGCCCGGGCTCCCCGGGACGGGTCCATGGCCGAGCCGTGAGCTTCCTGTTTATTCAGGAGCTCCAGGGGGCGGCACGTGGACAGTGTGCATGATGTCCGACAGACGTGGCCGTTGTCCTTGAAAACAGAGTGTTTGCCTGTTTGCTGGGGACCCCAGGGTGCCTAGCAATGCACTTTGGGAACCATGTTCTAAGACCATCAAGTCTGGGCTCTGCACTCACTGGTCAGGAGTTCTGGACAAAGTCAGAGTAACCATGTCACTGCCTCAGTTTCCTCCTCTCCACAGGGGTGGGGATGGGTAGCCATCTGGTAGGATTCTGAGGTGGAATTAGTGAAATCACACATTTAAAGATGTCAGCAGTGGCCTGGCCCATAGCACGTGCTGAATAACCACCACCACCACCCTCACCACCAGCATCACCACCATCACCAGCACCACCATTATCATCATCATCACCATCATCACCAGCACCACCAGTATCATCACCAGCATCACCATCATCGTCATCCGTCACCACCATCATCAGCATCATCAGCATCATCAATCACCATCATCACCAGCACCACCAGTATCATCACCAGCATCACCATCATCGTCATCCATCACCACCATCATCACCATCATCACCACCATCACCAGCATCATCACCATCATCACCACCATCACCAGCATCACCATCATCGTCATCCGTCACCACCATCATCAGCATCATCAGCATCATCACCAGCATCATCACCATCATCACCACCATCACCAGCACCACCAGTATCATCACCAGCATCACCATCATCATCATCCATCACCACCATCATCACCACCATCACCAGCATCATCACCATCACCATCATCAGCATCTTCAGCATCAGCATCACCATCATCACCATCACCATCATCTTCAGGGGCCTTTGTACAGTGCACAACCTGCTCAAGGGGACAGGGTGAAAGACTCACAAGAAGGCCCTGCAGTGGTGTGAGGTCAGTGGGGTTTTGCACTAAATCAAGGAGCTTCTGCGAATTTCCCTGACCCAGTACAGCACCAGGCGCAGCAGCATCTCCAGGCCATGAACCATTCAAGGACTCGGTCTGGCCCTTGCACTCTGCCAGCCAGCGGGGAAGCCACATGTGAGGTCACTGAATACTACAGCCACCGGGTGATCGGCACCTGAACCTCACAGAAACCCGAGGGAAACAGACTCCCTGGGGGGTGGTGTGGGCACGGTGTTTGTAAAAGCACCCCCAGCCTTCGTGTGCAGCCGGGCGTGAGAGCCCCTGGTCACAGTGATTCCCACTGGAGTGCGGCTTGGCTTTCAACCGTGTGCAAGCAATGTGCACGTGTGTGTCAGCAGCGTGCTCCCCGTGCCTGGGCCCACATCCGAGCCTCTCCTTTGGATCCGGAGACCACACTTGAGGGCTGGATGGACAGTGGGCACACTGTCAGTTTTAATGGGACCGTGGAAGTGCCCCGCTGCTCGTTTACGCGCCTGCCCACGAGAAGTTTCCCCCACACCTTCCTTCATGCTTGATAGCATCAAACTTTGATTTGGGGCCCATCTGATGAGAACAGAACACGGCGCCAGAGAGCTGCAGACTTTGCGTACCCGTTTGGCAAGATCTCGGAGATAGAGTTGTTGAGAGACGGAGCCAAGTGGCGCTGTAGAGATTCACGTGGCAGACGGACGAGGCAGGCTGCAGAGCGAGGGGCAGGGACTCCCCTGGAGCCACCCACCACCGCTCGCCACGTCCTTCAGGGAGGAGCGGGGTCCACACGGGGACGTGAAGATGCTCGGGGACGCTCTCTGTGCCCGGAACGTGTTCATATTTGCAGGGAGAAGGAGTTCGGCTCTGTCATTAGAGATGGACCTTTCTTTTTTTTTTTTTTTTTTTAATGTTTTATTTATTTATAGGGAGAGAGAGAGACAGCGTGAGCAGGGGAGGGTCAGAGAGAGAGGGAGTCACAGACTGAAACAGGCTCCAGGCTCTGAGCTGGCAGTCAGCACAGAGCCCGACGCGGGGCTCGAACCCACGAACCGCGAGATCATGACCTAAGCGAAAGTCGGATGCTTAACCGACTAAGCCACCCAGGCGCCCCTAGAGATGGACCTTTCAACACTTAGGGGAAGTTACGTGGAGACACACTGCGTGCGTATGTGTGGGACTGGACAAAGCCAGCGTGGTGGGGTGTTAGGATGTTACCATTTGCGGTTCCTGAAATCACGGTTGTCCACAAATTCCCGTACTGGTCACAGTACTCGCCCACAAGTCTGAAAGCGTGTCCGAGATGCGCACTGCAAACATCCTTAAAGCGGAAAGCCGGGGCTGGCTGCCTCTTCCCGGCGAGCAGTCTCGGCGAGTCCTGCTGGGTTCCCGGCCGGGCCCGTGGGTACGAGACGGAGGGCGGGCTGGACTGTGCGCCTCGGTCACATCCGCCCCGGCCTTGCCCCGTCCCCACACAGGACAGAGCAACTTCCTCTTCAAAGCCCATCCTGCTTAAACCAAAATGCCCCCCGGGACTGAAGTTCAAAGCAACGCAGAGAAGGCCTGTTTGGTGCCAGTGTTTGGCCTGGGGATTTCAGGGATTACAAAGCCCTGTGTTGCAGGCTCGGAACCAGGGGGCCTCAGGTGCGAAAGGCCTTTGAACACCGAGAACTCTTTAGAGGCCCGAGCAAATTGAGGACAAGCCAGCTGGGCCGCCCAGGAGGGGGCCGGCTGTTGACCCTTTCCTTCCAGTCTTAGAAAAACAAATACTTGATATTCTGCGGGCTGAGTAAACTCATTAAAAGGATCTCCAACTTCCCGCCTTTCCAGGGAGCAGGAGGTGGGGGCGACCCGGCCTCGGGAATCTCGGTCTTCTCTCATTGCCTGCTTCCGGCCACATCAGGGCAAGACAGAGAGCCGCGCACGCCTGGTCCTGGGCGTCATCGGACCGCCGACCCAGTGGTCTTACCGGTCACTGCGGCCCCTCCGGCCGGACGCCTCCGTGCACACCGCCCGCCGCAGGTGTGAGCCAAAGCCACCCCCCGTTTCCACACACTCCCCATTAAACATGCTGTCAGGAGAGAACAGAAGTCGGGCCTGGATGTGACAGCCTCTGCTCTCAGGGACTCAGGGGTCTGGGGGGAACTCGGGGGTCCGGGGGGAACTCTGGGGTCCAGGGGGGTACTCTGGGGTCCAGGGCACAGGGAGCCCTGCAGCACGTGCCACGGAGGAGGGGGACGGTTTTCAGGGGGACAGTGAGAATCTGGGCTCTCACCTGCCTCCGACCTGTGCTTCCCCAGCTATCGGACAAGCCGGCACTATGCGTGTGCATGAGTGCGTGTCATCACGCGTGTGTGTGGCTGGGGCTCTGGCAGAGGAAGTGGCGCGGTGGTGGTGGGGGTTCTCTGCGCCTCTTTCACTTTCCCCAGCAGCTCGAGCTGTGGCCTCGTGGTTTCACAGGTGCTTCTCTTTTAAGTGCTGGACCCGATCATCTGTGGGTGCTTCGGAGCTCCTGGGAGAAGGTCAGGGCACGTGGGCTCCCCACCCTCCGAGGGTGTACTAAGCGCACGCCCTTTGCAGGATGCTGGTCCGGGAGCCACGGACACAGGCTCGCCATCCGGAGAGAGACAGCATCTCCTGAGCCTCGGCCCACGGTGGCCGCGTGGGGCAGGTCATCTGGGGCTCCTCACACCCCCAGGGCACAGGGATTTTAAATGTTGGCAACACAAGTAATTTTCCCTAACACTCAGTGGACCAGACGACACATCTGTGGGCCAGGTGTGGCCTGCAGGCCGGCACTGCAGCAGCGGGTCCGAGCAGAAGTCAGGCCACGGAGAAAGTAGTCAACCGGCAGAGGGACCCGTGGGCTCAAGGGCCCCAGGGGTTTCCAGGGCCATCGTCATGCATCTCGTCATCTGTTCAATAAATATTGATTCAGCCCTATCAGGTACCAGCCACGGTTTAGGAGGCTTTGTGCGTGTGTGTGTGTGTGTGTGTGTGTGTGCACTGCCTACACATGTGTGTGTGCACATGATCTCCCGCACGTCTCACCACCATCCTGCACGTCTTGTTTTCAGGCCAGTTCGGCTGCAGCGGAAGCTTCTGTCCGAGTCCTTCCCCGGCCGGCCTGGGTCTTGCTCCCGGGCCAGCTGCCCCCGGGCGGTGGTCACCGGCTGCGTGGGCCCCACAGAGAGTTCAGTGGGCAGAGACTTCCGAGGACGGGGACAGAGGGATCCAAAGCGGACCGGAGAGGCTGGCGGGGGCGGCGGCGGGGGCTCGGGGCTCCAGGGTCTCAGAAAGCTCAGGCACAGAGGATTCTGGCGCTCGCTGGTCCTCGCCTGCTCGTCGCTGTGCAGATGTCGCCACCCGGTGGCGGCTGCGGGCCCTGCGGCAGCGGGGCGGGTCGGGTGGGGAAGTCCTCGCCCTCCCAGGGGCCGCCTTCTCGCAGCCACACGCATCTGCACGCCCGCGTGGGCGTGAACACGGGGCCTTGGCCGGAGCTCACCGTGCACAGACACGCGAGGGTGGGCACTGGCTCCGCGGCCTCAGGGCCCGGACCCGTCCTGGAGCAGCTCTGCACCCTGGACACAAGCTGTCCGCGCCTCTCTGCCTCAGTTTCCCCTTTCAGAATGGATGGGTGGGTTTTGTGGGGGTGGGGTGGGGCAGGGAGGCAGGGCATGGACCATGCTGGGCTTGGGACACTAATTTGGGGTCCCCTCTGCTCAAATATGGAGGCAGGGGTGCAGTTAACGCCCCCAAAGAGGCTCACGTGCTGTTGGATGACCTTGCTGCTTGACCAGACGCAGCCCTCAGGCAGGGGCCGCTGAGAAACATTCTTGGAAGGGAGCTGACCTCTCTCTGCCCCCAGTAAGACCTCTGCCATCCCCACTGTTGGCTCGCCCGGGCCAGGGGCAAACCCAGCTCCCTCCAGGCACCCCAGCTTCCCCAGCCCCCCATGCCTCCCCCCACAGGCTGGTCCTGTCTCCCACTTTCTTCCTTTGGTTCCTCGAATTTCTCAATCTCCTTTCAACCCCAGGACCTTTGTACGTGCCGTGCCAGCTGCCTGTGTCCTGGCCCCGCCCTCACAGACAGCTGAGCATCAGGGCTCCAGGACAGGTGTGGGGTCCGATCAAGGGCCACCATCCACGTGTCATCCTGGCATCCCCCTCTCACTGGGGTGGGGGTTCCTCTGTCTGCAGGCATCGCTCACTTCTGCAGGGTTAGTTCATCTCTGCTGCCGCCCCTCAGGATGTCCGGACCCCGGGGACGGGCAGCTGTCCGCGGGGTCACCGTGAGTCTCGGGGGCAGAGCTCAGCGGGTGGGGGCGGGGCTCTAGGGAGGACCTCTGGGTTTAGATGCCTCCTCTGGTCGCCTCCGCCCCTTAAACTCTGGAAACTCCCACTGATCACCATCTCGTGCACAGCACAGTCACCTGCCCGTGGGGCTCACCTGAGCGCAAGGCAACCCCGACCAAGGCAAGGCTCAGAGTCCAGCCATCGTCAGTGCTCGGCAAACGCCAGCGTCATTGTTGTGAAGCAGCTCAGCGCATTCTTCCGAAATATACAGATTTGGCGCCTGGGGGCTCGGTCGGTTGGGTGTCTGACTCTCGATTCCGGCTCGGGTCATGGTCCCGGGTTTGTGACCTGGAGCCCCACCCAGGGCTCCAAGCTGGGCAGGAAGCCTGCTTACGTCTCTCCCTCCCTCCCTCTCGCTCTGCGCCTCTCACGCTCCTGCTCTCTCTCTCTCTGTCTAAAATAAATAAAATATTTTTAAAAAGGAGAAGGATTTGAACATTACACAGAATTAACTGCTTCGAAGTGAAAAATCCCATGGCATTTAGTACATTCCCAACGTTGTGTAAGCAGCGCCTCCCTCTTGTTCCGGAGCGTCGTCGTCACCCCCAAAAGAAGCCCCCGACCCACCAGCGGCCCCCCGTGCCCCCCATTTCCTCCCCGGCAACCGCCAGCCTGTGGGGTCTCCATGGACCAACGTTGTGCAGACAATTAGAGGAGGTCGCACAGTAGGGCCTCTTGCGCGTGGCTCCTGTCGCGGGCACTGAGACCCTGGCACGCCGGGCGCCTCTTTATCTTGTGGGTGAAACGTCTGTCCTAGTCGTTTGCCCACTTATAAATGGGGGTGTCTGTCTGTCTTTCTGTTCAAGGCGCTCTCGCTGAGCGAAGGCGCTGCCTCTGTTCCGTGTGTCCGTGCCAACCTCCGTCTGGGGCGCCCCCCTCCAGGGCTCCAGCCTGTGTCCCCCACACCCCTGACCCTCCCGCTTGGCCGGTGCCTCGCTGGCCTGCAGGCCGCGCTGGGGACGGAGCCGGCGTGGTGTCACCAGCCTCGCCTGTGTCTCCCTCCCGCCCCACCTCCATGGAGAACCGTCTAACGACGCCCTGGCTGCAGGCTGTCATCATGATGCGCTGTGTTCAGCCCATTTCCCAGACGGGGAGTCTGAGATACGGGCTGCGTTTGAACGCCGTGGTGGCGACACTCCTTAAATCATTACCCCTCTAAGTGCTCCGAGGCGCTCAGATCTCAGATGAAACGGGACACCTTCCCAGGCCTCTCTCTGGGGGGTGGGCGACGGCACACCCATCCCCAGGCTGCCTTCTCTCCCTTGTTCCCGCCCAGGAAGGCTTTTCCTTGTCGGATCCAAACAACCCCCGCCCTCCCCTGCCCAGGGCTGGCGAGCCTGAGAAGTCCCCCGCAGGTCACTCAACAGTTTGCATGAGAAGGGACCGGAGACCCCGCCTGCCCGGCGCCCAGGGCTCCCCACCGGCCGGCTCGCGGGGCCGTGCCTCCTGGGGTCCTCGTGACGCCCCTCCCTCGCCACTGTCTCCGGGTTGCGATTCTTCTCACAACCTTCTCTCTGTGGGCTTTAGAAAAGCGCACGCCCCACGTTCTTCGTCGACCTGCGGGTGTTTTGAGGGCGTGATAACCGGCCCTTGCCTCTCCTCACACGTGTGAGATGGAAATCCATTCGGGTGCATTTCAGCAAACCTGTGCCGAGCCTCGGCTCTGCCGCAGCGGCGGTGGAGGATGGGTCCGTGCCCGGCTCTCGTCAACGCTCGTAGTCTGGACGGGGCAGAGGGTAAGGAGCGAGCAACAGGAGGTGGACGTGATGACGCCCGAGCGGGACGGGACGGGGGCTGGGAGAGGACCCAGGGCTGCGGGTGCGGAAGGGAGACACCGCAGGTACAGACACCTGAGCGATCAGGGAGGCGCCGACCTCGGGAACCCGCTGGGATCAGCTTTCCCAGGAAGACGGAACGCAGGCGCACGGGTCCTGAGGCCGGGTGAGTTTGGTGGATTGAAATCACAGGCAGAGGCCGGGGCGGTCACAGAGCATCGAGGGGGTGGAGGCTGGCGGAGGCCACGTCATTCAGCATGTGGTACAGCGTTACCACCTTGCTGTGAGCGTATCAGTCCGTTTCTGCTGTGTAACAACGAGGCACCGAGTCTCTGTGGTTTTCATCAACTCACCTTATTTCTCCTGCTCCTGAGTCTGCAAGTTATTGGGGCTCGGCTGGTCTCAGCTGGGCTGCGTGCGCTTGGCGCCAGGCTGCAGGCGGCGGGTTCAGAAGGTCCCGGGCCTCGATCTGGGACGAGCCGGGACAGGCCCTCCCCGCCATGCGCGGCAGGAACGCAGGAGCACGACCCACGTGCACGTCACACCCGCTTGCGTCCGTCGCCTGCACAACCTGGGTGGAGAGGCCGGGGTGACTTGGCTGAAGGGGCTCCGCCCAGGAAAGGGGGGCAGAGTGAGGACCAGGTGGGAACCCCGTCTGTGCAAGGAGGTCCTCACCTCAGACCCGAATCGCGCTCCTCCCAAGAGGCTGTGCGGCCGGGCGCTGGGACTGTGTCACACTTGCTGAGCCGGCCACACACGCTCCTCAGCCCCGTGTCCGTGTGCACCTGTCTTCTCGTTCGTCAGCCTCACGTGAGAAAAGGTGTGTGTGTGAGCGTGTATGAGGAAGCTTCTCTCCTTACACGCTTGAGGTGAACCTGGCGACGAAATCCTGGTGATGGGATTTCTCCAAAATCAACATCAGCCCATGACGTTTAAGCATTTTTGCAAACAGGAATTTTCACTGTGGTAAAATATACGTAAGTTTCGCCACTTTAATTATTTTTACACGTGTGGTTTCGAAGTGCTGGTGTCGCTGTGCAGCTTCCAGAACTTTTCATCTCCCCCAAACTGGAACTCTGTCCCCACGAAACTCTGGCCCCCAGGCCCCCAGCCCTGGGCGCCCACCGTCCTGCCTTCTGGCTCGATGGATGTGGCTCTTCTGAAGCGTCGCAGCAGGTCCCGGCGGTGGGAGCTCACAGCGTCCTTCCGTCTGCCACGGCCCATCTTACTCAGCTTCGTGGCCTCACGGCCTCTCCAGGCCGCAGCACATGTCAACATCTTCTCTTCTGGGGCGACTGGTGTCCGGGGCGTGCATGGACCTGCCCTCTCTCCCGTTCACCTCTTCCCCGGCCTGCCTCTCCGTGTCCTCACCAGCACGGCCATTTCCTGTGGGTTTTTTTTTTTTTAATATTTATTTATTTTTAAGAGAGAGAGAAACTGAGTGTGAGCAGGGGAGGCGCAGAGAGAGAGGGAGACACAGAATGTGAAGCAGCTCCAGGCTCTGAGCTGTCAGCACAGAGCCTGACGTGGGGCTCGAGCCCACGAACTGTGAGATCATGAGCTGAGCCCGTGTCGGATGCTTAATGGACTGAGCCCCCCAAGCACCTCCCCCCACCAAGTGATTTTGCAAAGAAGGGTAGTTTAGGGAGGTCCAAGGCCTTGGGACCAGCAGAGGTTACTATTCACTGACCGAATCCTTCCCGAGATGAATTGTTGGTACACAGACACCTTCTGCACGTTCACATTCAGGGTCGTTGTTCGGTTCTGCCAACAAATATCTTTATATGCTCATCCCACTTGCTTTGGTGAAATGGTTTATCTTCTGTTAGCAATTCTGAGAAATAAAGAGCCAAGGGAAACTTGTCTCTTTTACGAGAAAAGTAACAGTGCAATCATAAAAATAAACTGATAAACACACACACGGACGCGGCGGCGTGTGGTTGTCAGTCTCCGGGGCCTGTGCTCAGCCAGACAGCCAGTCCCCGCCGCAGGCCCAGCCCACCAGCTCGACGCCGGGCATCCCCAAACGTCCCCCGTCAAGGGCCAGACGGTGACGGTAAATGCTCCAGGCTTTGTGGGCCCCGTGGCCTCTGTGGCGGCTGCTCTGTGTTGCTGCGGGGGAGGCACAGAGGAGCCGCCGTGAAGGGGAGGCAGGTGCGTATGCGGGAAATCACACAAAACTGCTCGCCAAACCAGAGCTCGCGCTGGACTGGGCGCGCCGGGCAATCGCTGCCGAGGTCCGAGTGGGAGCCGGCGCTGGCAGGAATTCTGACTTTTTTTAAGTTTATTTATTTACTTTGAGAGAGAGAGCAACGCAAGATGGGGCAGAGGGAGAGAGAGACAGAGAAAGAATCCCAAGCAGGCTCCACGCTGTCAGCACAGAGCCCGACGGGGCTCGAACCCACGAACCGCGAGATCATGACCTGAGCAAAAGTCGGACGCTTAACCGACTAAGCCACCCAGGCGCCCTGGAATTTCTGACTTTTAAAAAGAATCCACAAATCCTTTTTTTCATAGGAATTCTCCTCAGTTTCAAACATCAGGTGTAGAGAAAAGAAGGGTTGTGTGCAGCTGTTTGCAGCCAGCGGGCCCCGGAGGGGAGATTTCCACACAGAAGCAGACCCCTGGCACTTACAGTAACTCGGAGTCCATCTCCACGGCGCCCCCTTTGCGGGCAGAACGGGCCGCAGGCGTCATGCGCAGTCCCGGGTGCTCACGGCCTGGCCGGTGCAGCCTCTTCCGGGCGTGATGGCGCCGGGCCTGGCTTGGGGACAGCGGACCCCGTGCGCACATTCCTCGGGGCCGCGCTGCCCCAGCGGAGACAGGACCGGCCGACCCTCCGGGGACCTGCCCTTCATCTCCCCGGTGACCCCTGAAGCCGGGTGGGGGCCGCCTCTCAACACAGAATCAGCATTTCCACACTCCTTACGCATCCACTGGCCTTTCGTGTCTTCCAACCCACGGAGGAATTCCCCGGGCGTTCTGGAAGGCATGCTCTGGGTCCCAGCTCTGCTCTGGTTGGGCGTTTAGTTCAAACTGGTCCAGCGGGGACGTGAGCTGAGCCCGCAGCGCACCAGCAGCTGCCTGGTGCCCGTGAGGCAGGGCGGCTGGGAAAGACAGGGTGGGACTCGAGAGGCGCACAGTAGGTGCGTGATTCTGCCAGGAGGGAGGTGAATGCAGCAAATGGCAAGCCCAGTGTTTGGCCATTATTTCCACGGGAGGGATTGAGAAGTCTGTGGTCCTCCCCAGCTTTTCTTTAACTTGCACTTGAGGGGCGCCTGGGGGCTTAGTCGGTTAAGCGTCCGACTTTCGCTTAGGTCATGATCTCGCGGTTCGTGGGTTCGAGCCCCACGTCGGGCTCTGTGCTGACTGCCAGCTCAGAGCCTGGAGCCTGTTTCAGTCTGTGACTCCCTCTCTCTCTGACCCTCCCCTGCTCACGCTGTCTCTCTCTCTCTCTCTCCTAGAAATAAATTTTAAAAACATTTAAAAATTAAAAAATAAATAAATAAATTGCACTTGAAAGGGATAAAAACGGACACGTGGGTGGCTCAGTCAGTTAAGCGTCCGACTTCGGCTCAGGTCATGATCTCATGGTTCATGGGTTCGAGCCCCGCGTCGGGCTCTGTGCTGACAGCTCAGAGCCTGGAGGCTGTTTCAGTCTGTGTCTCCCTCTCTCTCTGTCCCTCCCCTGCGCTCTCTCTCTCTCCCTTTCTCTCTCTCTCAAAAAATAAACATTAAAAAAAAAGAAAAGGGTAAAAGTAAGAAAGAAGAGGTTTTTTTCTAATGAGTTCTTTTGCTAAACCTTGTCTATGTTTTTCCAAAGGCTCTTCTTTCCTAAAGGGGCATCATGGGAATCTGAGCTGTGATATAAACGCCCACAAATCATATATAAACGCAGCGGCGGCAGATCATCTTCCAAGTGGAAAACATAGCAGGGCTGTGACTGCGCAGAAGTGAAGCCCGTGTTGGAGGCTGTGGCCAGAGGGGCACAGGGGTGGGTGTGTGGGCCACGGTCAAGGACAGCACAGGTCCCGTCAGACAGTGGCGAGGAGCCGGGTCTGCAAGGCCAGGCCCCTGTGAATCTGAGCGTGCGCCCCAGGCTTGGCACCGTCTGCACTTCTGTCTTCCAGGAACCTCGTCTCTGTGTGTGCAGCAACCCTGATAGCTTTGGGAACCGTTCACATCCCATTGGTCTACACAGCCTGACCCCGCCCCCCACGGCTGTGGCTTTGGCCACTCACAGCGTTATGATGGGTACATCCAGAGCAGATCATTGATGCAAGCTGGGCGGTCAGGCCCAAGATCTCTTTTCTCACTGGAATCATGGTTAAAATAAGGCTGGGGATGCGAGACGCCCCCTTTCCCCCAGACAGAGTGATACTGCCTAGGAAAGAAGCCAGCACATGTGCAGAAGCAGAAATGAAAGGCCAAGAAAGACTGGATCCTGGTGACCATTTCTGAGCTCCTTGATCCAGCCAGGCCTGAAGCTAGCTAGCACCACACCGGGACTTTTCAATTATGTGATCTTCTAACTTCCTTTTTCTCTCAGGCCCATTTTATATGGTTTCTGTCCTTTGTAACTAAAATATCCTTTGTGAATTACCTGACTTGCAAGCCCTCCAAAGAAAAATGAGAAAATTTTTACGCGTGCTGATAGCAAGCCCAACATCGAAGCCAATTTTACTTCCTTCCTGAGATGAATTTCTTGATCAGGAAGTAGCTCAGCTCTGTGTATCTGAACTTTAGCAAGTGAGAGAATGCATTTAGGACCAGCACGGGAAATGTATTGAGTCGGGAGAGCTAGAAGAAATTCTTATCTGCAGTTACCAGATTAAGAGTCACCTGGAGGGCCGCCTTTGCTGTAGGGACACAAAGATTTGGTCTTAATCAAATTCTGTTCCGCCGTTTCTTCAGAGCCTTGGAGCACGCTGATCAGATTTAGGATGACCCAGAAAAATCAGATATTTGGATAATATACTTACAATACAGAAGCTCCCGGCGGCCTGAAGCACGAAGTCAGAGCTAGCACGATAAAAATGCAATGAAAATAACAGAAAGCTTTGACCTCCCCAGATGCAGAAAGTCAGCCGTGACGGAGGGTAGTGAATGGAGAGCAGGTCGAGGCAATCGGGCTGCGTGTCTGTGCAGCAGCAAGGTCCCCGCAAGGGCCATAGAATCTCTCCGAGATGCTCCCGGACAGCATCAGGCCGTCTGGTCTATTTGCTAAGAAGCCCGGCCATTTCACGTGGATCCCAAGTTACAAGAAACATTATCAGGGAAAAAAGTATGAGGTCGCCTTTACTGTCCACCATGGAGGGCCATCTCGAAGGGGACCCAACAGGCAAACATTTTTGTAAATCGACGTACTCTACACCATCACATAGTGGGAAACCTTGTATGCTGCGATCTGCTAGTCAGTCTACTCACCAAGAAATGATGATGGGATCACATAACTTAAAAAAAATGTCAGTTTCAGTGAATTCCGCTAGAATCAGATTCTGGGAAGATTAAACCTAAGACCTTAGTCAAATAATCCAGAGTCCGTCTTTGATCTGTGCCTCAATGTTGTTTATGAGTCACGAAGCTCCTGCCAGGGAAAATCTACCCGGCCCGTTGTGCTCAGAGTTGTGTTAGAGTCTCTTATTAATCCTCCTTGAGAAGTAACTCTTTATTTTGGAGGAAGAAGGTCTTCTGCTGTGTTCCTAACGATAACCATGTCAGCACCGTTTTGATGTCGATTGGTTTTGATCATGTTACATCGACGAGGTCACGACTCTGAGGCTGATGGTCACGAGGCTGGTGGGGAAAATCAGTCTTTTACACAGAATGTGTCCACCTTAGAGCCTGACGGTTAGGCGCGGTTTTCTGCAACAATGGCTCTATGCAGTACCACCTTCTAGAATAAACTTGCCTCGTGTGGGGCCCAGGCTGGAGAGAGGGAGGCCCGTGACTCAGGAGCAGAATGTTAAATTAATGCAAAAAACCCACAAGGAACAAAATGGCAAAATGTGTGTGAGGACCAGAGCCGTGTGAGCCACGCTGGAGGCTGAGGCAGAAGGAAAGTGTGCACGCAGGTCTTCGACGATATTTTCCAAACTTTCCATTTCTGTCTCATCTGCAGTCGAGAGAAGGGCCATTTCTCTTGATCAAGTGATGATCTTAAATAGCTTTTAATGAGCCCAGGCTGAAGTAAAGGAACATGGATTCTGTCGGGGTATAAATAAAGCACGTGCACTTAAAATCGTGCTGTACGTTTCAATGTACCTGCTTTCGGGTTTTCAGCATTGTTAAACTGCTTTAATATTCTGGGAGTAAATAGCCACTATGAAAACACATAAAATCATGTGCACAGGGCACACAGTTTTCTTTTTGCCTCATGCAAAACCATGGCATTGAGCCTCAAGGACACTGATTCTTTGCAGAACAGTTAAAATAAATATTTCCATAGAAAGAGAAAATTCTTTGCCTCTGAAAGGATTCAACGTTCGATGACAATGTCTCAAGTTAAATTTCAGGTTAACTAGGATGTGAAGTATTTGCTAATCTTCCTTCTTTACTTTCTTAGGAAAAAGGGCTTTGCTACGCTGTATATTAACTGACGAATTAAAAATAATAATAAATTTTTAAAAAGGGCTTTGCAGTGTCAAAGTGCTTTTGTGAATTGCTTTTTATGCTCTCAAGGGATTAACAACAGTGGCCAACAGTTTTAGTGTTAATTAAGATCAAGGCTAAACCAAAGGTATTTGCCACATGTGAGAATCTGTTTTCGGGTTACTGATAAGTGACTCTGCTTTGCTCTCTGAGTTCACAACCCGAAGACCCTGTAGGGGTCTCTCCTCCATCTTTTCTCCAGTGGGGTGCCTGACCCTTCATCTAGAATAAGATGCTTTAGGGGCGCCCTGGGGGGCTCAGTTGGTTAAACGTCCGACTTCGGCTCGGGTCATGATCTCACGATTCGTGTGTTCGAGCCCCACGTAGGGCTCTGTGCTGACAGCTCAGGGCCTGGAGCTGCTTCGGATTCTGCATCCCCTTCTCTCTCGGCCCCTCCCTGACTTGTGCTCTATCTCTCTCTGTTTCTCAAAAATAAATAAATGTAAAAAAATATTATAAGAGGCTTTGGACTCGGGGACACTGATGGAAAAGGCCCCTCATTTTCCGGATTGGTAGAGGACTTCATATAATCCACCCTGTTCTTCCAGATGCCGTAACACTGAGTCTATTATCACAGTGGTTTGGAAGACTCGCAGTCTTGCTGGCTAGCCATGGGCGGACGTGTCGTAAATGGAGAATGTTAGGGCGTCTCCTTATCTCCACCTCCGGTCGGTTATGTGGCCTAGAGCTTGTCAATTTTGTTACGATAAATGCGGCACCAGCACTTTGCTGGGCTATTTCGTGTTGCTGACTCCACGTTTGGCAGACACAGGACCCGTGCGTCTTCGCGGTGGGCTCTGAGCCTTTGACTGCGATGTGGGGCACAGAGCAAGTTCCAGAAGCTTTCTCAGGAGGGAGACCAGGCCAGAGCTGCCTCATAGCAGGTCCCCGTGTTGATTTTCACTTGTGCTTTCAGCATCACGACAGATGTTCTGGGTGGACAGTCTGCACCCATTACCTGCACCGTGCGATCCTGTGCTGGGCTCAGCCACTTTGGGGGAACAAGGCTGCCTTCCAGAAGTTTCCGCTATTTCTGCACAGTTGGGAAGAGGGTGGGATTTTGTTCTCCATCTGTGGCCAGCGCGCACTCACTGCCTTCCCTGGGGTCCTGAGGCAGGTACGGGGCTGCAGCTTCCTGGCCGCTGGCTACAGTCTGCCCTGGCTCCCTGCTCTAGTGGACGTGGTGGAGGTAGGGACTCCCCTCGGGAGCAGGGTCCATGGGGCTGATCTGAGAGACACTTCTGGAAATCTTGGCTCCCAGCTGCAGATTTTTCCAGAATGAAGGAAGATAATAACTATTCCTGGCTTTCCGTGATTTAACAATCTCTTGCAACGACCCAACTCCACCATCACGTCACAGAAGTGGCCAGAGATGACCTGCTCAGTGGATGCCTGTGTTGTGTTCCAATAAAACTTATCGACAGAAGCAGGCAGCTGGGCCGTGTGCCATTGTTTGCTGATCCACAGAATCCAGGGAGCTCACACCCTAGGGTCAAAGTGTTGAGACTCCCGTCTTTGAGTCGGAGAATGAATGCTTCCTACCTCTCCTTCCAAGGGATTCCGCACTAGGAAATTTAGAATCTGCAAAGAAGCGTCTTCCGATAGACTCCATCATTCAGCTTTCATTCATATATTCCTGTGACCAAGGCAGGGTCAGAGCCTCCCAGCTTGGTGGGTCAGGAGGATCTAAGGTCCTGAGGTCAAGTGTGCAGAGTCCAAGATGTTTCCTGGCTTATTGACAAACCGAGTGATCCAATAGCGCTCGGCACATAGGACAGATGGATGTTGGGTCCTTGAATCATTTTGTGTCTCAAGGCCCCGGACACGCATTTTCAGATCGCAGATGGGCCTGAGTCCAAGCTGCCCCAGCATGACAGCCTTTCTGTCTGACTTCCGGCCCCGGCGGGCTGGGTTGGAATGGTCGAGAGGCTTGGGGAGAGGTGGAGGCTTGGCCACAGGGTCAGGCCTTTGCCCTCTGCCTGGACAAGAGCTGAGACCCCACGGCAGCCACGGGGTCACCCAGAAGGGGACCCAGCTTCTCATGTTCTGATATCCACAGACTTGGGGAGCAGGTTCTCCTTGAGGATTTCTAGCCCCTCTCTGCTCAGAACAAGAGCGGGCCCCGCACAGAGCCTCTTCCGGAGCTCGGTTGGGATGCAGGGCCCTGCGGTGCCCAGCGTGGAGACCCCGGCGCGGCTGACCCGGACCACACTCTGCAGTGCTCCTTCGGGAGGACCCAGGAACTCCGTCACTTCCCACCTCGGCTTTTGGAGCCACGCCTCCTCCGGGGAGGTAAAGGGAGAGTGGTTCCTGCTTCGGGCCCCTCTGGATGTGACTCCACGTGTGAGCAGAAGTCAGACGCTCAACCAACTGAGCCACCCAGGTGCCCCCAAAATTACCTTTTTTAGGTTATAATAGACATATGACATTATATTAGTTGCAGGGGTGCAACATCATGATTCGATATTCATATATTTGCAAAATGATCCCACAGTGAGCCTGGTGAATGTCCATTACCATATATAGTTACAAAAAGTGTTTTTCTAGTCAGTTGGTTAAGCATCTGACCAGCTCGGGTAATGATCTCACGGTTCGTGGGTTCGAGCCCCCTGTTGGGCTCTGTGCTGACAGCTCAGAGCCTGGAGCTGCTTCGGATCCTGTGTCTCCCTCTCTCTCTGCCCCTCCCCCGCTCATGCTCTGTCTCTTTCTCTCTCTCAAAAATAAACATTAAAGGAATGCTTTCTTAAGTTTTTTTTCTTATGATGAAGACTTTTAAGACGTATTCTCTTAGCAGCTTACAAACACACAAGACCATATTGTTAACCCCAGTAAGGACGTGCACCTTATAGCCCTGTCACTTCTTTATTTTCTATTTGGGAGTTTGTGGGTTTTGAGCCCTCACCTGACTGAGCGGTAATTCGTGATCAGCCTTTCCTTCTGTCGAGGCACACAACTTCGGGGTTATCTGTCCCCCCTCCGTGGGGACACCTGAAGCTCTGGCCTGGCGGGCCACGGGTAATTTTCACTGCAGACATGCCACGCGCCAGGTCACAGACCAAGCATTCCTGGCCTGGCTCGTGGACCGGGAGCCACTGCAGCCTGCGGCCACCTGCATAACCGTGTCTGCCTGGGACCGACAGTCTGCGCCGCGGCGCTATCTTCTCAGAAAGTGCATTCGAGGAACGGTGACGCCCGCAGGCCTCCTAATCCCTTCCCGTTTTACTGCAGGGCTGAACCAACCATAAAGCAGATTGACAGATCTAGAAAACAAAATCCTATATTTTACAAGCTAACGACACAATTTCATTTCATGTCAGCGTCTCAGGCTGATGGATTGTCGTGACATTTCTGAGCTTAGGCATCCCCCCCGGTCCCAGAGATGAAGTATGGCAGAGACGGTGACGAGTGGCCACAGTCCTGCGCATCTAATCTCCCTAAATTACTCCCTATTCATTTTTCTCCCCGATGGCTTCTTTCACGTGGGGCTGTGTTTTTAGGTCTCCGCAGCACAACGATGCCCAGAGGCCAAGCCGCTGAAGCCAGTTATACGCGGTCTGGGGGAGACAGGGCACCGGCCCGCCTCCCCGAAGGACGAGTCCAGGCTCCAGGCCACCGGCCGCCACGCTAACCAACCCCGCAAGTATTTACCGGGAGCCGCTATGCGTGGGGCACCGGGCTGAGTGCGGAGAGTTTGAAGGCAGGAGAACTTTCTCATCTTCTCATCGGGAGGCTGTGGTTTGCGTGAAGATGGAAGACACCAGTCGTCTTCTCAAATCAGGCTACAAATTCAGTGAAAATTCCGGCTGGAGGGCATGGAGAGACTTGCTTTACAAGCCCACACAGGGGTGCCTGGGGGGCTCCGTCGGTTAAGCATCTGACTTCAGCTCAGGGCACGATCTCGTGGTTCATGAGTTCGAGCCCCGCGTCAGGCTCTGTGCGGACAGCTCGGAGCCTGGAGGCTGCTTCGGATTCTGTGTCTCCCTCTCCCTCTGTCCCTCCCCCTCCCCAAATAAACATTAAAAAAATTTTAAGTCCACATTTATGTCCACAGGTAACTTCAAAAGAACAGACAGGGTGTGAAGAGGGGCTTCCAAAGGAGAAGAAGGGGGACCAGCGAGCCGCTCTGCAGCAGGATGCAAACCCCCTCTGGCCCCTCTGCCGACCCTCCGCACCGGGGCGGCCTCCCTGCCCCTGAAGCAGGTTCTGATGTGCAGGGGGAGGCGCTCGTGGGAGGGAGGGTGTGAAACCAAACAGCGACGAGAAAGATCGTCACCTGCTTCTCTCGATCTTTTTAATGATGGCAGCTGTCGGTGCCGAGCTGCACGTGCACCATGTCTGGCTTCCGTGGGGCGAGGCTGACCCAGATCACAGACCCACACAGAGGGGGAGGCCGGTGGCCAGTGGCCGGCCAGACCACGCCCTGCATCCACGGTGAGGGGTTGGGGTGTGGAGTCTGGGGCAGGTGCTGCAGCGCCTCTGAGCTTTGCTCTGGTCATCCGTGGAAGGTTCTGGTCCTACACACCTTGCAGAGTGTGTGTTGATGGGCAGTGCCCTTGTCGAGAGCCTGGAGCCTGGAACTCTGTACGTGTGTTTGCACGACTGCAGAGCCAGCAAGTCCCACGGAAGGTCGGGAGGGATGAGTGATCAGACAGCCTTGAACGCAGGAAACCTTCTGGCAGAAATACCGGTGAGGGACACCAGGGGGCAGCGTCGCACCGCAGCCCCCCTCCCGGTGCTCAGAAATCACAGCCCTGGGCAGGTGCCCTCTCACACCCGCCGCTTGGCCCCCTGTCCCCAGATCCTCCACTTTGCCGGACCTGGAGGGACCCGGCTCTTTGGATCCTATCTGCTCCCTGCTCTCCTCCTCTCTGCGACCCTGCGGCTCCCAAGCCCCAGCCCAGAGCCATCCGTCTCCTTCCCAAGGACACCCGGTCAGTGTGGAAGCTGAGGGTGCCTTCACGGCCCGAACCCGCCCAGTCCCTGATCCCCCCCAAACGGGGGCGGACGCCTCAGCTGTGGGCCTCTCAGGCTCTCCCCACACCCCAGCTTTGTGCCCCTGCCCTCAATCCGACTGCTGGAAATGTCAGTTCCCTGTTTATGACCTTCCCGGCCCGCACCACATCCCCTCCTAAGGGGCCGGGTCTGGGGCGAGGCGCCCGTGAGGGTGACTTGGGTGTGTGCGCTTCGCTGGGCCCGGGTGCCCAGCCGTTTGGTCAAACCCTAACCTTACGGTAATTTGTAAACGTGACTATTCACTATCAGTTGACTTTAAGTAAAGGAGGTTACCTCCCTCGTGTGGGTGGGCTTCCCCTAGTCAGTGGAAGGCCTTACGAAAGCAAACGCTGAGGTTTCCCAGGGAAGAACGGGTCCTGATGCGAGACCGACTCACAAGTCCTGCCTGAGTTTGCAGCTCAGGGGATGTGCCCTGCCAGTCCCTGTGGCCCATGAGCCAAATCCTTTGTCTCTGTCTCTCTCTCTATAGTTTTGTATCTGATACATAATATATGCATTATGTCTTATGTATCCACGTGATGTATAGTACATACATGTGTCCTATTTACAACACAGACACGCACATATATTGTATCTATGTATCCTGCTGGCTGCGCTGTTTCTCCTGAGAACCTGACTGATGCACGTACACTGGCATATTCTCGGGAGGAGCCCTGAGCCTTAAGGACACTGACGTGTGAACCCTTTGACACTAGGCTTCCTGCCCCACAAGGGCGGTTCTGTCCTGGGGGGTTTCAAACGCGATACATCGCTTTAAACCTGCCTGTAAAGGTGTTTGCAGAACTTTGGGATTTTTTTCAACATGCATGGTGCATGGGGTGTTAGAGACCGAAGGGGAAGCCACCCGTGCGTGTGGTGGGAGAGAGAGGCTGCCTGGACCGGCAGTGGGCGCAGCCGCCCCTGCGTTTCCGCAGCGCCTCCTGGAAGAATGTGCATGCGGTGGAGAGAAGGCTCTTGAGAACAGGCCGAGAAGTAACGGTGGAGCCTGGGTGCCCCGGACTCTCCTGGGAAGAACGTGATGCTGACGGGGACTGGGCTCTCAGGGAAGGGGGACGAGAGACGGGGGGCATCAGTTCGGCCCCGCATCACCCAGCGACCTCCCACTTCGGTTCCTCCATCAGCTGTCCGTACGGCGAGGCATCAGAAGCTTGGCATCGGGCTGGGCTCTCATTACTGTGTTCACAGCACAGGTGGGGGGTGGGGCGCCGGCTCCCCAAAGATTCCTCCAGCATTTCTCTGGTAATGAAATAGCACTGGGGCACCTGGGGGCCCAGGCGGTTGGGCGTCCGACTTCGGCTCAGGTCATGATCTCACGGGCTCGTGGGTTCGAGCCCCGCGTCAGGCTCTGTGCTGACTGCCAGCTCAGAGCCTGGACCCTGTTTCAGATTCTGTGTCTCCCTCTCTCTCTGACCCTCCCTTGCTCACGCTGTCTCTCTCAAAAATAAATAACATTAAAAAAAAAAAAAAAGAAATAGCACCAATTCTGAATAGTTTGGGAGAAACGTCTTCCACGTCTTGGATCAATGCTTTGTTGTTATGCTTTGAATCCTGCAAGACTGAATCGTCTTACAGAATGAGCAGGAGAATCTCATCGAGGTGTCGAGGAGCTGTCCCTAGGGCCTTCCCAGGGCTGAGGGGCTTCCGGACGAGCTGTGTGCGTTTGCAGCGACATCTCCCTTCCTTGTGGCCGTGTCCGGGGGGTCTCGCCTCCCCACAGGGTCCTCTGCGACCCTGCCCTCCTCCCTCATCTGCCCGTTCCTGGGGGCCCTGGAGCAGGGCTGACCCTCCCTGGGGTCCGGGGCACCGGCCGCCTCTCCCTCACCAGGAACGGTGGTTGGCTGGGGTCCAAGGCAGGGGAGGAGGGGGCGAGCAGGCTGGTTTGCAGCCCGTTGCTGCAAAGCCCTATTTATCTTCCACAGATGCAGGAAGTTAAATTTTGATGATGTGCTTAGCTGGGAAGGAGAGTGTGGGAGATGATCTCTATCCACAAAAAGGGAGAAAATGAAGCATTATTACCTCAAGAAAGGCATCTGATTGGGCCGTAATCGGAAATCAAGGGCTGCTGCCAAGTTCCCGGGAGCCCGGCGGGCGGGAGCTGGGACGGCGGATTGGCTGTCAGACCACGGCTCTGGGCGCCCCAGGGTGTCACCGGCTCCCTCCTGCCCTGGGGACGGAGGGAGGGTCTGTGGCTGCGTGGGGGGGGCTGGCCGAGCAGATCCCAGAAGGGGCCTCGCAGGGGACCCGCCGCCCTTCAGCGTGGCACCCAGGGTCCCGCCTCGGCTCTGAGTGCCTGGGGCTCCCCTACGTCCTGCCTCGTGTCCTCCGGGTCCTCCGGCTTCAAAGGCAGGGGTCCGACCTGGCGGAGGCAGGAGGCAGGGATGGGCACGCGGGTCAGGGGACGAAGGGGGCTCGGCTGCGGAGAGCCGTCCTGAGTCTCTGGGTTCCGTGTCGCCTGCTGCCTCGGGGCCAGGCCAGCAGGATGGACGCGCCGGGGGTGGGGGCGCAAGCCTGGGTCCCATCCTCACTCGCCGCGCTCAGGCGTGAGGCTGGGCCTCGCTCTGGGCGGGGAGTCCGGGTGCTGTGTTCTCGTGTGTAGAACGGATCGTTAGGACCACTTACAGTTCATCATCCCGGCTGGGACACGTGTGACCCCGAGCCGGCCACCGAGGCGGACGGGCGTGCACGCAGTCACTGCGCCCAATCCACAGGATTGCCGCCCAGCTTGAGATAAGGGTCCGTAAAGAGGGCTTAGCGAACTGCCTGGGATGAAGCAAGTGTCCAAAACGCTTTGGAAGCAGCGCTACCTGGGGCTCTGTGTTTCCGAGCCCGGCCAGGTGGAGGTGTGGCTCCCAGGGGGGCCTGGTCACGCCGACGAGGCCCCTGGTGCCGGTCAGGTGGCTTCCGGGGCGTCTCTAGACACGGCGCCTCCGGGGGGCGACTTGGTTTCCATTCCAGGGGCCCCCAGGCACAGGCCCGGGCTGGCTGTGTGGTGTCAGCCCAGGACTTTCACCGACCAGCTTCCCTCTGCCGCATTCTGCTTCTCTCCCTGCATTGGATGTGAGGGGCTGAGCGGCCCCAGGACGCTTCACTTGGTCTGGACGGCCCAGCCTCTGGCCCGTCAGCAACCACACCCGGGTGTCTGGTCTCGCTGGGGCTCGCCCTCCCCCCACCCCCTCGTTGCTTCCTCTGCGATCTCTGGATTGCAAAGACAGACAGACAGACAGACAGACAGCCAGACAGCGGGCGGAGGCTACTGCTGGCGGGAGCTGCGTATTCTCCAGAACTGAGGCGGCGGATCGCCTGGGGGAGAGCTGCGGCCCGGGAAACGGGTCGGGGACTCGCCCCCCGTAGGGCGGATTCCGCTTTTGGTTGCTTTCCCTCGTCTCGGCCGTGCGCGCTGCGTGTCCGCTGTGTGAGTCACCCTGCGTTCCCCAGGCCTCCACGCGAGCATCAGCTGCGTCCGTGACTAATAGCTTGAAACTTGAGTCATGCTGAGACACATAAGCTGCCTTTTCCTCCCCCTGAGTGGAGCCGACTGGGGGGTGGTTTGCTGGCAGAGCCGTGCCCAGGGGCCCATGCGTGTTCACGTAAGAACATGTCGGCTCCTGTGGAAGCCAAGCTCCAGGGCAGGGAGGGGACAGGAAGTTTCCAGAAAGGGGTCTGCTTTTCCAAAGAGGTCCCTGTCCTTGGACCAAGGGTGTTGCTAAGAACTCAGGACACACCCACACAGCCCCTTCTGTACATGGGGTGTTTGTAGGAGACTCATTACGAGCTGTTCAGTTTTCCTTGTCTCCAGGCAGGGGGGTTTGACTTCCCTCCAGGGGACCCACCTCTTCCTTTCTCTCTCTCTCTCTCTCTCTCTCTCTCAGTTCAGGTGGATCGGGGAGAGGGGTCCCATCCCCTGGCCCAGGGGTGGTCGTGGGACTCAGATCCGCTCATCACATTCCCCCGAGGGCAGTGATCAGCAGGGGATAAGCCTGTACTCAACTAGAGCCAATGGTGTCGAATGCAATCATTTTGTTTTGATTTTGGGTTTTTCCTGGTTCTGTCGAAAAAGAAATGTACTCACACTTCTCAGCACGGCACCCGCAGCCCCTCCAGGCTGGCCCCGGCGGCTTTGGCTTTGAGCCGCGCCCGCCATCTTGCCACAGGAGGGCTCTAAGACGTGCGAGGACGGAGTCCTGGCCGCCTGTGGGAGCCCCTGGGTCAGGGGGCTCCTGACGCCCACATTTCCACTGAGCTTTCGATCAGTTAACCTCTAAAGAAGTCTGAGCTGCTCTTAGTCATTGTAACTATGATTATAACAGTGATTCGGTGTTTAACAAAGAGATTTATGGTTCACCTCGCGTCCTGAGCACCTGCTGTGTGCCCGGCTCTGAGCACGCGGCATCACCTTGAATGCACACATCATCGTGTGTTGCTTTATTTTACCTTTCAGGACATGAGTGAATGGGGCTCACACGAGTCGGGTCCTTTTGTGTCCTCAGTCTCCGAATTTTCCCCATCCACACAGCTGTCCCACGAATACCCGCTACTTCCAGTCTGTATGTATACGTCCTAATTTTTCCTCATTCTGAGATATCTTTCAGGAAATGTCTTCTTTTTGTTTCACAGACTGACCAGGCATTGGAGAGGGAGGGGCTGAGGGTTTGGCGGTCTCCCATCATTGGTCCGAGTATGTCCCTTTGTGCCTTGAGTGTGTTTTCAGCCATTTATCTATTTTTTATTTTTTTAGTGTTTATTTATTTTTGAGAGAGAGAGAGAGAGACAGAGCACGAATGGGGGAAGGGCAGAGAGAGAGGGAGACACAGAATCCAAAACAGGCTCCAGGCTCTGCGCTGTCAGCACAGAGCCCGACGCGGGGCTCGAACCCACGAACTGCGAGATCATGACCTGAGCCGAAGCCAGACGCTTCACCGACTGAGCCCCCGGGCGCCCCGGGGTTTCAGCTATTTAGTGAAGCAGTATTCAGAGGGGACATGTGGGCAGTGCCCACCGGTCCGTCTCAAGGCCCCATCCGGGACATGGTCTCTTCACGAGGCTGCAGTGGTTACCAGCTCCATTCCCACTATTGCGCGGCGTCCGGACGCGGCGGGGACAGACGCAGGAGGAGAGCCCTGGCCGCCCGCCCACCGGCAGGACCTGGCACGCAAGCCTGGAGATGCGCGGGTCGGACTCCCGGCCCCCGACGGTGGCGGAGACCAAATGGGCACACGCCCTGTGCCCTCCCCCGCCCGCGCCTCGCCGTTCTCCTCGCTGACTTGTCTCATTTTCGGATCTGGTTTTCCAGAGCGAACGTCCCAGCTCCCAGAGCGCAGGCCAGGCCTCCCGTCACGCATCCGGAGGCCGCCTGTGACTCCCCTGCCCCTCGGCGTTCCCGACCGCTCTCCCCTGGGCCATCTCTTTATCCTCTGCAGTTTACTTCCGTAATAGTATTTTTAAGTTGAAAGGAACAGGCCAACCTCTCTAAGAAAGAGAAGAAAGTTTCAGGTCAGTGAAAAAAAACAAAAAACAATAAAACCTATAGTTTTTTCCTGACTCAGCACAGCCGCATCTAGCATTTTAGGCCAGTTACCTATTAATTCAAACACGGTGTCACGAACCTTGACAGAATAGGGAAGTACTCTGTGTTTTACAGAACAAGGCACTGTTGCATTCTGGTATTTTCGATACAGAGGGACACACGCACATTGGCAACGGTGAAGCCGTTCCAGGGGAGAGAGGGACGGCGGTTCATCTGGGTCCTCTCGCTGAGATCCCGTGACGCAGGGACAAGGGACCTTGGGACCTCAGTCCTCTGGGAAGCTGGTGGCAGAGAGCGGCCAGCGAGGAGTCGTCCCTGTAGATTAACAGGGAAAGCCACAGAATTAACACAAAAGCCGAGAGAAGGTTTAGGATGACACGGCTCAGTCGTTCTCAGCTCGATTATGCTTAGAATCACCAAGGAAGAGCTTTGAATCTGAAACATGAGGGGCCCCTCCCTGCCGATTCAACATGGTACTTTTGGGGTGACATCCTGGAATCTGGATTATCAAAAAGTCTCTCTGGATCATTGGGATGCAAATTCTCAGATAAGAATCTTTGATTAGGACTAATTTTTTTTTTCTTCACTTTGCAAGTAAGCAGAGACCAAGTGCCCGGACCCGTATTTCTCTGCAGGTTTGCCTTGAAGATACCAAATGCCTGTGCCGACTTCCCGGTCTCCAGGCCCCCATCTAGGCAAGGTCATATGATTAATATCTAAAGAGACGTGGGCAGAAATGAGGTAATTCATTCCAAGAATGACCCTTATAAACATTTTGGGGACACCCGGGTGGGTCAGTCGGTTAATCGTCCGACTTCTGCTCAGGTCATGATCTCACAGTTTGTGAGTTCGAGCCCCACGTCGGGCTCTGTGCTGACAGCTCAGAGCCTGGAGCTGCTTTGGATTCTGTGTCCCTCTCTCTCTCTGCTCTTCCCCTGCTCATGCTCTGTCTCTCTCTCTGTCTCTCTCTCTCTTTCTCAAAAATAAATAAGACATGAAAAAAATTTTTAAAAACATATAAAAGTGGTTCCAACCCTTCATCTCACTAGGCTGCCTGTGGTCTCAAAGAGCGTATATGTCCAACACGTGAATCAGCAGTGTGGAAAAGCTTGTGAAGATTTTAGGTCTTTTTTTTTTTTTTCTCATTGATTTGTAGACGATAGTTATATATGAGAAATTTAACCTTATTTGTGTATTTATGAAATACCTAATTTTCCCCATTTTGTCATTTGCTTTTTTGTGCTGTAATATAAATAGTTAAATTCATCTGTCAAACCTAGAAAGGGCATTTCTACTTGAGAATATGCATTTTGCATTTATTTGCCATATGGATACCCAGTTATTCTGACACCATTATTGAATAATATGTCTTTTAAAACATTGCTGCTGATTTGACTTACAGGGAAAAAAATTTTTGCCTCTGTGAGGCAGACAACAGAAACATTGAATCTTGAATGGTAGTCAGTTAAAATTATGTATTTTAAGTATTTGGGCAGATTGAGTTGGAAACATAAAATCTGAAGTACTATTTGCATTTATAGACTAAACCCATTCAAAGGAGAAATGGGGAGATTAGGAGGAGCCAAAATTAAGCATTTCTGCAGCATGGGTGGCAATCCCAAATACCTGTAGGAACATACCAGGCAATATAAGTCATTTTAGCGGACGGTCCTTAGCCAGTGAAGAATGGTGAGCTCTGTGGTGAGCTCCAAGAGTGTGTCTTCCAAAGGAGGCAGTGATTTCTCATTTGTAGCCAATTGTTGCCAAGGGGAAGAGCCCAGGGTAGCCCAATCTTCCAATTTTCAAAAGAAGCTAGGGCTTTTATGGGAAGTCCCCCAGCTTGAAAATGGTAAAGCTGTTTTTAAAAATACAGGGTGACCGTGCTGTCGTGGAGCAAACAAAATATACTTGTGAGCTGGAACTTGTCTTTGGGTACCTGTTTGTGGATGATTAAGACTTCAAAATCAACTGCGTATGGGGGAAATGGTATTTATGGGGAAAACGGGACCTCAGCGTTTCCTCTCTTCTCTGTCTTGATGATGATGATGGTGATGGTGATGATGTTACTGATGGTGATGATAGTGGTGGAGATGGTGGTGATGATGGTGGAGACGGAGATGGGGACGATGGAGATGGTGATGAGCGTCACCAACTGACCATCACTAAGTGCTCCCGACACCTACCCTCCCCCCAAACACCCCTTAGGTCATACAGGCCCATGAGGGTCTTTTTGATCCCAGAGCCATCTACTCCATTGCAAATGTTCGAACACTTTCATATCTTCTGCCTCCCAGATTAGGAAATGGAGACACAGTCAGGTTCTCCGGGTCACGGAAACAGTAAACGAGAACAATGCTCTGGAGCCCAGTTCTCCAGAAGTCCTTTTCGTGAAGCCACGCTGCTCTCCCTCCTTGCACTCATTCTCCAAAACCCTTTTCTGAGTGTCTGTGTGTCGGCTACCAGACGTCCTCGGCCCTGGATCCCAGGTGCAGACACCTGCCTATAAGGAGGTCTTTTCCGGGTGCGTTGGTAGCCGTCACCAGAAGTGTGTCCGACCCGACCCGAAAAGGAGCCAAGGGCTCACCAAGGTGGTGATGATTCAGACTCCAAACTGGAACCACCCCACACGCCAGAAGAGCCTTCCTGGCCGGCACACACGGGTTTCCCCCATTGCTCTTTGAAAAAGTAGAAAACATACATTTTTATGGGTACTTGCACATCTTTTAATACAGCACTTTTCATTTTATTGTTTCTAATGAGAAGCAAAATGGGAAGGTCCGACCCGACTCCCAGACTCTGACAATCTCAATGCCAGTGGTGACAAATGGCTCTTTGGTCCTCTGGTGTTTCCAGCGCATCTGTCAAATGCCACTATGCTTTCCTAATGGCCAGGAATATTCATCTTTGGAGGAATAGTGCAATCATTCCAGCCTCTGAATTATGAAAAGCGACAATTTTTCTCCTGTGAATTGTTATCTTGCGGTATGACACACACAGGCACATGGTTGACCAGTTTTATAGAATAAGAAGAAGCACCCAAAGAGGCGCATTGCTGTCTCCCAGGCTGCCTTGCTCTGGACTCCCAGGACTTCCTGTTCGTCCCTGTGGGATTAACTAATGAGGCCGGTCTGAGTGTGATCCCAGCTACGGGGATGGGGGGCAGCTAGTACCCAGGCCACTCTTGGAAAGCCCGAGATTCCTACCCGCTAACCAGGATGTAGACCCAAGTCTTTTGAGTTACTGGCCTTTCCAGTCCGTGATTCCAATGAGCTCCTCTGGCTTGGCATTAGTGATGAAAATTAATAATTTACTTTTTTTCCCTGGACACTTTGTGAGCATGAATCAAATTGGAATTCATAATGGAAACTTGTGGACCATAATTAGTATTTACAAAGATAATAATAGAGGCACCCGGGCACTGGCATTTAGATTGTCAGGTCATCCTCCAGAAAATGCTAGTCTGCCTGCAGATCTTTCTCTCATGTCTTCACTCTGCTCCCCAAAACCACCCTGACCGGTGAGGTAGGAACCACCGCTAGTGCTGTGTCTAGAATATCACTTTTGGGGGCGTCTGGGGGGCTCAGTTGGGTGAGCCTCCGACTTCGGCTCAGGTCAGGATCTCACGGTTCGTGGGTTCGAGTCCCGCGTTGGGCTCTATGCTGACAGTTCAGAGCCTGGAGCTGCTTCAGATTCTGTGACTCCCTCTCTCTCTGACCCTCCCCTGCTCACACTGTCTCTCTCTCTCTCTCTCTCAGAAATAAATAAAACATTAAAGAAAATTTAGAATATCACTTCTATCATTAAAAAAACCCAACAACTCCAAAATGTAAACTTCTAAAGAAAAAAGGACCTTATGAATGTGTCTCTATTATTCATTCTGTTATAAAAACCCACCTCACCTAGGTGATTGATGACTTATTCTCACCCTCTGAAAAGGTGAAAGTCTTAGGAAAAACAAGAAAAAAAAATTCTCCTGTAACACAAACATCTACCAGCTATGTTGTCTACTCTAAATACAACACAGCCCAGCTAGGTGGCACCTGGAAATATGTACTTTGGCCTCCCTAAAATACCTCAAAGCTAGTGGTGTTCTACGACAGGAATCAGTAATCTGTGACCAGACCAGATCTGGTCCCCGCTCTACTTGTGTAAATCAAATTTTATTGGAAGCCAGCCATGTGCATTGGTTTATCCAATGTCTGTGGCTCTCCTGTTATGGTGGCCACAGGGAGTAGCTGTGGCAGAGACCGTATGGGCTTACAAAGCCTCAGCATTTCCTTTCTGACCTTTCCAGGGAAAGATGGATGACTTCTGCAGCAGAAGCCGCTTGGCTTGTTGGGTTTTCTACTTGAGGCAGAGGACAGCCACCCCAAGTGTCACACAGACAGGGCATTCCGCCCAGCCCCTTCCCCGGAACCCAGCCAGCCACCATTGGGTTGTGGTTTGCTGCTTGTCATTTCAAATATCAAAATTTCTCCATCATCTATGCAACAAATAGGCTGGAGAGGTGAGGCCAGGGTCAGTCATTCATTGGCTTATGAGGCTCTTCAGGGAGAAAGCGTCCAGTACTTTCTGTTCTCACGGGAGCATTATGATTTCTGGAGAGCTCTTCATCATCATTCAGGTGACCTTCGCTGTGACGCCTGGCAGGCCCCTCCTAACACTCTTTTCTCAAAAGGATGGTTAAAGCAAAGAATGGCTGCAAGAAGACTACTGCATCAGCAAGTTTGTCCTTAGTCGAAAAATGGGAAAGGGGGCGGGGTAGGCAGGTGGCTGTGAGCCCAAGGTGCTTAGGACATTGTGACTGTCAACAAAACTGTCCTCTCCCCACCACGACTGCCCACACCCTCCCCTTCACCAGTATTGTCACCCACAGTCTCCTGCTCACCACTGTCCCCCACACCCTTCCCTTGACCCAACATCGTCCCCCACACCCTGCCCTTCACCAACATGACCACTCAGACCTCCCCCTTCACCGACATGGCACCATGAAAAAGCGCTAACTTCACAAAGCCCTTGCTACTCACACATCTAAACGAGCAAGGCCACTCCTGTGTTTTGCTCAGATCAGCCAACACCCCACGAATCATCTTGGCTGCACGTCCTCACAGTGGGCCAAGCCAACAAATACCAGTCACAAAGCTGATTAGTAAGTTGAGGTCTGAACTGGCTGGGTCACTGAACAGAGACATCCCACCCTGGTCATACACATAATGGCTTCGTTGCCTTTCTCTCCCCGTCCCCAGCCCTTCACCTGATGGCACTGGGGACCAAGCCATCCTTGCCTCTGGATTCCCTGTTATTGTGCCAAATACCCCCTTCTTTCTCCAAGCAGAGAAAAACAATGCAACTCCAGCCAAGCAGTTAGCATTCAACATGTTACAACTATGGTCCGATCTTACATCCCTGAAGTTTATCTGGGAAAACTTGCTTGAACCTGACCCGTACTGGGATGAGATAGCAGCATCTGACATGAAGTCCGACTTCACGGCTCGCACGGACTCCAGGAAGCCTAGAGGTAACTCGGCGGCCCAGGCCAAGGTGGGACGCTTCCTGTGAGCTAGTGTCTGGGTTCATTCTGTTTTCTTCCTTTTGATTTTTTCTCTAATTTCTTTATTCCTTCATGCTCGTGTTTGCGCAATATAAAGTATAAGACAATGTCCCATAGACTGATCTGTTTTCCTTCTTCATGGTATTGTCTTCCTTTTTGCTCTCGGCCTTTGCTTCCATCTGGGTGGAGGCCTATGCATCTGACACTGATTCAAAGACGATGCTGCCACGGAGAAAATAATTTGAGCCTTAGACCTGGGCTCTGAGGGAAATCGGTGTTTGAAATAAACACACTGAGTTACATCTGGAGTTCCTTTTAGAATATTAGGATAGAAAATGTTTCTCTAAGATAAAGTAGAGGGTCAGAGAAGGGAGAAAGAGATGGGACGGGGTGGGGGCTGGAGCTAGGAGACCATCAGCCAAGAGCACCTTGCAGGCAGAGCTCGAAACAGCATCCGCGGACAGCCTGCCTCAACCAGGTGGCGTCACCAAGCTGTCTTTCCTCACCAGCCGTTCAACAATAATGACACCTGCCTGTCTTCGAGACGGCCCAATTTCGGGCATAAGCAACTCCCAGGGCACCGATATGTCCTCATAGAAGGAGGGTGGGGTCCTGGGCATTTAGTGAAAAGGTGTTACGGATGGACCTGTAAAGGGTGGCGGAGCTGGTGGCCGGTATGATGGCCCTTCACGCCCTCAGAGAGGCAGGTATCGTGGTGAGGGGAGAGCCGAATGCCACACCTGTGTGTCCCTTTATCCCAGGCATCTATCATTTCAGTTGTGTCTAAAACAACCCCCAGGGGCAGAGGCAGGAGAGTAATCAGGCGGACTTAATTCAGCAGAAGTCTCACACTAATAGCTTCTGAGCTGAGTAAGATATAGAGACATATTTCCTTGGCTCGCACTGTATTTTCACATTTTTAATGCATTTTCCACATTTGAAACATCGTCAGGTCTCACATAACCATTGTGGTTTTTGACTTCTAA
The DNA here is from genome assembly GCA_017311185.1 of Proteles cristata cristata. Classification (NCBI taxonomy): domain Eukaryota; kingdom Metazoa; phylum Chordata; class Mammalia; order Carnivora; family Hyaenidae; genus Proteles; species Proteles cristata. The sequence continues at coordinate 106,470 of JAESUZ010000527.1, read as the reverse complement.
AAAAAGCCCAGCCCATCGGACAGCACTTGGCCAGTATCCCCGAAGGGCAGCGGTGTCTGGAATGAGTACAGCCTTGCCGCAGACAAGCATCAGGCTTCACACGTTGTTATCTTTCTCCTCTAGGCCCCCTCCCATACGGTGTTTTCCATGTCCCTGTAGACATCCGGGTTTGCAGTCGTGAAGCTGTCTGAGGGGAGACCAAGTCCTACGCTCGTTTCCATCGCCGTTACTGAACTGACTGGCTACTTTGCCGTAATGTGGTAATTGCCTGTCACCTTGCCTCCAACTAAACTCATCAGTAGGTTGGAGCAGGACTGAGGAATTTCACGGGTCTTCAGGCCCCACCTTCCATTCCACACCTTTCCCTCTTCTACTTCTCTCCTCATGGTTCTGAAAGGTCAGTGGAAGGTTCTCCTCTCCATGTTTTGTTCTCCTCTGCTTTTAATTTTCATCCAGAATAATGTCCACCTAGATGCAACCACTGTTGACATTTTGCCATATGTACCCTCCTCCTTTCTCTCTCTCACTTTGTTGACCTTGAAACACGTGAAGGTCAACTGCAGAATGGGACCCAGGATGCTTCAAGTCTTAATCTGTAAGGAGGCATCCCCTGAGATTAATGATGGATGTCTGTGCATCAACCTCCAGCCCTTCCCTCCTGGCAAGCCTTGAGGTCCCACGGCCCAACTACCTACAATTCCCAAGTAGCAAATCACTGCAAAGCTCATCAGCTTCAAACAAAACTATTTAATTATTCTCAGGGGTCCTGTGGGCCGGGAATTTAGACAGGGCGCCCTGGGGATTGCTTCTCTCTGCTCCGTGTTGCCTGGGGAGGACTTTAAGGCCAGCTGCTGGGGTTACGGGAAGGCTCGTTCACTCTCACACCTGGTGCCTGGAAGACTGATGGGCCTGCCCAGGGCTCCCCCACAACATGGTGGCCTGGAGTCCGTGGATTTCTCACGTGGTGGCTCAGGGCCACGAGGGCTCCAAAGATTTGCTGTCGGATACACCCAGTGCACAAAATCAGAGTCACTTGGAAGCCGAGATGAATCCTCAGAGAATGCATGGCCCCCTCCTGTGTTGGGGTGACAGGGACATCGCGTAGCCATGCCGGGGAGAGGCGTGACGAGACCATCTGTGGGAAGCCCAGTCTGCCACGTCTTGTACCGGGGACCTAACAATGCCGTGGCACTCAGCTCATCGGATCATCACATTTTGTATTTTCCTGTCTCTTCTTTCCTTTTCAGGGAGGACCGTCTTCTGTCTTCCTCCAGAAACAAAGTCCTTCTCCCACAAGCTCCCTTTCTTCTCCCGTTTTCTGTCACGCAGGCCTTTATAAAGCTCTCTCGAGTCCCCAGCAGGTAAATGGGCACTGATCTTTTTCACCTCCATCTACTTCCGTTAACTGATGACGGAGGAGCCCCTGGTGTCCCAACGTGACCCCATCCCCTAAGCAAGTTAACCCCCCACCTCTGCTCTGTCAGGTAGAGACGCAGCGTACTGTCTACCTGTAGTGGGGGCCCCTGACCTTGCACGGCCCCCCTGGTAATTGTCCTGGGGAACTACCCACCCCTGGTAGCGTCCATTTGGTGTTAGCAGCCAGTGAGTTTTCCTGTAGGCACATTTCCTAATAGGATTCAAGACTTTGGAAGTAAACACATTAACAAACTACAACCACTATTTGGGCAGGCGAATCTCCCACTGGTGATTAATAAAGAATTTCCATGCACTGCTTTTCTAAAGCGTTAGTGTTCTGGAATAGACAGGAGCACATAATGAAAAGCACAGCAACACAGCCACTGATAACCCGGAGAGGAGGCTGCAGTTCTGTTATCCATAATTGAGTGCGTTCTTAATGTCTGTGTGCCATTTGCCTGACAGTATTTCAGCTCTACCGACTTCATGGGGTCCCCTGGCCCCGCCATGAACTGGCACGCGCTGTGGATTTTGCAAAAACACCCACAAAATTCCACTGTGATCACGTGCATGGGTCAGGGGCTACGTTTGGGGGGTCCTTGGTGTTTCTTCATCTAAACGAGTAAGATTTCAAGGTGACCCTCTTGGAAATAGCCAAGAAAACTATAAAGTGATCGTTTCATTACCGTGATTTTTGAATGTGCTCTGTGATTGGTAACCAGGGAACACTTGGGGGGGGGATTCCTGGCAGTCAAAGCAGAATCATTGTTTCGGGAGTTCTCGCAAAACAAAGAGAGACTTGGCAGCACACAGTGAGGAAAAATGTCTGCCTTCTGTGTCCGGAATATGGCGAAGCACAGGCATAGGTGTTCATCACGGTGCTCGTGACCTAAAAACGAGATGAGTCTGAAATAAGTTAGGACTCGTCAAAGAGAAGAGTAAAACTCTCTCGATTACAGTTGCATATTCATCCATTCATTAAGTCACTCATTAACTCATTCATTCATTCAGTCATTCAGCCTCGGCCTGCTGGGGAGGGGGGACCCCCAGCCAGAGCCACCGTCTCCAGGAACCAGAGGCTGTGGTCACTGACCCTAAGCTTCCTGCTGTGTCACCTGTGGCTGCCGTTCCCATCAGAGCATCACAGGTGAGGCCTGGACGGCCACACACACACACACACACACACACACACACACACGCAAACGTAAGCTGAGTTTCTGCCTCTGGGGTTGCCTTTCTCTTCAGAGTGCGGTTTCTTTAAAACCATGAAGGAAACAAATGAAGGAAACCATGAAGGAAATAGAAAAAGGAACAAGAAGCGATGTTTTCGTCTTTTTTCCCTTTGTCCTGACAAGAGCCCGTGGAGCCTCCCTAGCGCCCCCAGGCCCGCAGTGGAGGTCCGGGGACCTCCCTAAGGACCCGGGACTTCACTCTGCCTTCCGGGGGCCCCTGAACAACGTCCCCGGCTTCCTGGCCTTAGCAGCAAATCTGAACTTACCTCCCATGTGTGGGGTCCCCGCACGGCCGAGCAGCACTCCGCCTCCGGCTGGGGTCGCCCAGTCCCTCCTGGCCCCGTCCAGCCGAGATGGCGTCAGGTCCCCCAGGGCGGCCCCCACCCCCATCCCCGCTGCAGCTCGGGCACGGTCGCTGGTCCAGGCTGTCACCTCAGCTTCTGACCCACTGGCTGGAGATCTGAGCTTCCTACCACCCCCTTGTTTGCTTTAATTAATTTGCTAGAGGAGCTCGCAGAAGTCAGAGTAACACTTAGTGACTTAGGTTGAAGGATGTAACTCAGGGGCAGCCAGATGGCGGAGACGCACAGGGTGAGGCGTGGGGAGGGGGCGGACCTCCACGCCCTCTCTGGGCGCCCCTCACCCTGAATTGCCTGGCTCCCCGGGCACCCAGCCCACCCGGGGCCTTTCCAAAAGTCGCTTCGTTAACATGACAAAAGACACCTGCATCGCCCTCCTTATGGGAGGTTCCGAGGGCAGCCAAGCTCTGTGCCAGAGACCCGGACAAAGACCAAAAGTTGTTCTTATCACTAACCGCCGCCTCACAGAGGGTCTTACTGGACGCGCAAATGAGCCGCCCCAGCCTCAAGGTTGATACTGAGTCTAGAGCCAACTGTTTGCCTTCCTTAGAGGATCTGGGATGTGGCCCACCCCTCGGGTAGTGTGCGGGCGCTGGGCCCGGGCGGGTGAGCCCTTCCCTTCCTTTCCGGAGCCCTTGACCTTCACGTGCCTGTGACGACCTCTCCCTCAGCAGGCTCCTGTGGCGTCCAACCTCCAGTCAAAGGCTCATTTGTTGATTTCAGGCGCGGTGAGCAGTGTGAACACGGTTTCTTCTCCAAGCGCCCACGGCCTTTGTTCGACAGATGCCGTGCGCCTCAGGTCCCACGGGTGCGGGCCGGGAATCAGGGTGCTTGGAGGAGCGCCGCCCCCCGCCCCCCACGAAGACGCGTTTCTGCACATTTCAGGGTATTCAGAGGGGGAGATGTGATGCCGGAGTCTTATTCTCTTCCTCCAGGGGCACAGCTCTTCCTCCTCTGGTCCCGTATCCCCTTTGCTAAACTGGCCGAGCTGGACGCGGCTCCCGGGCTGGACGCGGCTCCCGGGCTGGACGCGGCCGCAGAGAGCACGAGTCCTGTGAGCTCTGCCTTCTTCTCTCGACGTTTGGTCTCCTGTGTCTGTCTGTGTATCTGTCTGTCTGTAACGTGCACGGCGGTCAGCGGTTCTCAGCTGAGGAAGAGGACAGGGCACACCCACCCTCTTCCCAGAAGTGGAGTTTGGGATTCTCCTGCTCAGGACGCTCGAGTGCCCCCAGCCCCGCACACAGATGATCTATTGCCCATTCTTCCCTCCTGCCTGAGACTCGTTTCCTGCAACTTAGAAGAAGCGAGTGCATGGTCGACCCTTGACTTAGGGGACTTTTAAAAAATTTTTTTAAATTTATTTCTGAGAGAGAGAGAGAGGCAGCGTGAGCAGGGGAGGGACACAGAGAGAGGGAGATACAGAACCTGAAGCAGCTCCAGGCTCCGAGCTGTCAGCACAGAGCCCGACGCGGGATTTGAACCCATGAACCGTGAGATCATGACCTGAGCCGAAGTCGTACGCTTAACCGACTGAGGCCCCAGGCGCCCCCACCTTAAGGCACTTTAAACCCTTCGATGGCTTTCCCAAACCTTCAGTATAAATCTCTCATTCCAAATTACCAGCCTTGGGAGGCCACTCGAATTCCTGCTTTTTTTTTTTTCTTACTCCACCCACCCCCGGTGTGGTGTTTGGAGTTAGAACCCGTACAAATCGGCCGGGAACGGGGGCACTCTGCCCTGGTCCAGACTCAGACGAGCTGCCGGTCAGCCCAGCGGCGGCTGCAGGGATTTGAAAGGCTGCAAACTCTAGAAACAGCTGCCTTGGTGTTTCTGGCGCCTGTGAACGTGGTGGAAGGGCCTCCAGCTACCGACCTGGTTGGAAGCCTTTGTATTTCACAAGGTCTATTTTAAAAGTCAAAGGTGTTCTTTTGTGGCAGCCTTCTGTTTGCTTCTTTCAGAAAACTCTGAAACTGAGAACATCTGGGCAGGAAGGAGACCTTAGCCGTGTCCCCAGAGCTGGGCTAAACCAGAGGACCCTGCAGAGTAAACTGCTTCTCATTCTGCTTCTTCTTTCTTAATGTTTATTTATTTTTGCGAGAGAGAGAGAGAGAGAGCGAGCAAGCAGGGGAGGGTCAGAGAGAGAGGGAGACACAGAATCTGAAGCAGATCCAGGCTCCGAGCTGTCAGCACAGAGCCCAGTGTGGGGCTCGAACCCATGAACCGCAAGATCGTGACCTGAGCCGAAGTCGGACACTTAACGGATTGAGCCACCCAGGTGTCCCCAGAAGGACTTTTTAAAACTTAAGCTCGATCTTTCTGAAATGCAAATATGACCTGAGCCCGAGTCGGATGCTCAACCGACTGAGCTCCCAGGCACCCCCTGTACTTGACCTTCTTGTCTGGGTTTGCTCTCAAAGGCTGCATGGATCAGGGCCCCAGGTGGACAGGATCGGAGAAGCCCGGGAGGGGGTTGGGGAGAAGCCCGGGAGGGGTGGGGGAGAAGCCCGCGAGGGGTGGGCGAGAAGCCCGGGAGGGGTGGGCGAGAAGCCTGCGAGGGGGTGGGCGAGAAGCCCGCGAGGGGTGGGGCAGTGCAGGTACCACAGGAAGTGCTGCAGGGCCCGGAGGGGGTGGCTCTGGACAGGCACCTGCAGGGGCTTCGGTGGAGGATCCAGGTGACCCCTGGCGGTCGTGGGCACAGACCCCCAGCCTGACCACTGCTGCCCAGACCGCACAGGAAGCCGGCGGCCGCGGAAGTTTCCAGCCGGAGGAGGAACCCACATCCATGGTGTCGGAAGGTGCAGGACATAAGGCAGAAAATGAAAATCGCGGATTCCGCTCCCTGGGATAAGTGAACACTTATTTTTATGGATTTTCTAGAAACGAGAAAATGACTAAAATCACAGGAAGATGGATTTTACATCTTGAATGTGGCAATTACCCAACAGAGGCAACAAGTAACCACCAGCACTTCAGTTGCAGAAAATCCCTGGCTGCCCTGGCTCCTGTCTCCACCGCCGGCGCCGAGGCCCCACCTTCACCCCTGCAGAGGCGTCCTTCAGAGGCGCGAGGGGCCCCCAGGAAGGCGCGTTCCCATTCGCAGGATCCGCAGCGGCTGTTCCTTGGGGGGCGGGCCGGCCCCCCTCACCTGGGCCGCAGCTGCTGCCCCAGACGGCCGCCCCTCTCAGGTGCCCTCGCAGCCTCCGCTCCTGCGGGCCTCGCCCCTGTCCCGGCCCGTTCATTTCCCACGGCCGCCTCCCGGCCGCTCTCACCTCGTGGGAATGCAAGCCGGGCTCAGGATGGCCCGCCGGACCCTGCGCGTGGCCTGTGTCACCTGCCGAGCGCGGCCGTGAACGTCTCGCTCGCTCGCTCCAGGCAGAGCCCTCCGTCCGCCCGGAGCTGCGCGACCCGCCGCCTCCTGCCTCCCCACCCGAGGGACGTTTCCCAGCCCCCGGAGATATTTTGTCACCAGGGAGGGAGGGGAGCCCCGGGGCCTGACGGATGGAGGCCGGGTCTCACCACGCCGAGCGGCCCCCACGGTGCTGGGGTCTGAGCAGCCCTGCACCCTGAGACGCCTGGCCCAGAGCCCGGCACAGCGTCTCCTGCACCATGTGGCCTTTTCGCTGGCGTGTCGTCTTAGGTAAGACCTCCCCCAGCCGTCTTCTCCACGGCTGCTCTGTCCGCCTCCGCCCCAGTTTCTGCAGAGCACACGCCGCCTCCTAACGCTCTACCACACCCCGTCATCCACGCCTTTTCCATCCCGCGAGAAGGTAAGCTCCGTGGGATGGAGATTTCTGCCCCCTCTGGGCGCCACCACCTCTCTGGCGCAGTCACTCAATAAATATCTCCTGCAGGGATACGGGATGTTCTAAACGGGGTTCCCTGGCACCCCTATGTCCATTTTTTATTTCTAGAATTAAACCTGAGCTTCCCTTTTGTCCAAAAGGACTGATTAAGTGTGGCCCATGACTGAACAAAGAAACAACGTGTTTCATCCAAGAGTTCGGCCTGGATCTGCAGAGCAACAGGACAATGGATGCTCTATTCAATTAAAAAACTTTTTTTTTCAAATGTTTATTTATTTTTGAGAGAAAGAGAGACCGAGTGCAAGTGGCGAGGGACAGAGAGAGAGAGGGAGACAGAGAATCCGAAGCAGCTCCAGGCTCTGAGCTGTCAGCACAGAACCCGATGCGGGGCTCGAACCCACGAACCATGAGGTCATGACCTGAGCCGAAGTCGGACACTTTACCGACTGAGCCCCCCAGGCGCCCCGTGTATAATAAACACACATCAGCAATTCTGCTTCATTTCTCTACTGGGGCGCTCTCTTTTCTTCCAGTTTCTAGAGACACGCATGTAAGAATACACCCCAAGGACGATGGGACCCCGTTTACATCCAGCACGTCCACTGTTGGCATCATCTATATTTCACAAAGTAATTTATTGCTCCTCTGAAGGAAGTTCAAAATTTGAAATCAGTTATCACTCAATGAATAAAATAAAAGTTTGAAGCCAACGTATCCTTTCTGTCACCTGCAGCCCAGCCAGGCAATTAAGAAGCGGCTTCCAGGGGCGCCTGGGGGGCTCAGTCGGTTGAGCGTCCGACTTCGGCTCGGGTCATGACCTCACGGTTCATGGGTTCGAGCCCCGCGTGGGGCGCTGCACTGATGGCTCAGGCCTGGAGCTGCTTTGGATTCTGTGTCTCCCTCTCTCTCTGACCCTCCCCTGCTCATGCTGTCTCTACCTCTCTCTCAGAAATAAATAAAATATTAAAAAAAAAAAAAAAGAAGTGGCTTCCAGATGGAAGCTGAACTTGCAATAGTTGAATGGATCGCATCCCAAGCCTCCCTTCCCGAGATGTTACCTTAATGTTCAGTTTCCGAGCGCACGGCTTGGACACAGCCTGAGTCCCCGCAGGGGCTCCGGGCTCGTGCCCACGGGTGGCTCGGGCCGTGAGCGTCTCCTTCAGGAGGAGCTAACAGGCGGGGCTCGGCTCCTTCAGTGGTTGGTCGAAATCACAGGGAAAACTGACGGGTGCTGCTGGCCTTGTTATCAGGAACATTCTCGGCTCCGTTGCCCCCTCGGCTCAGCCCACACTGTCCCCTGCATGAGGGGCCCTATCCCAGGATGGGGATGTTTAAATAAGTAGATGAAACCATTCATCCATTCATTCCCCGCATACCCTCCGGCCCGGCCCCTGCCTCACTGGGCGTGAGGGGGGAGGAGAGGAGAGCCAGAGTCCAAACAACCAACTCCCAAAATAAATGTGTATGTGAGCCGTGAGATCTATTGGATGGCAGCCAACATTTTAGTTTTCTTTTTTTAAGTTTACGTAATTATTTTTAGGATGAGAGAGAGTGCAAGTGGGGAGGGGCCGAGAGAGAGGGAGACACAGAATCTGAAGCAGCTCTAGGCTCTGAGCTGTCAGCACAGAGCCCAGTGTGGAGCTTGGACTCATGAACTGTGAGATTATGGCCTGAGCTGAAGTCAGATGCTTAATCGACTGGGCCACAAAGGCGCCCCTGTGTGCTTGCACTCTTGTGATGTATGACGCACGTGTCTGCACCTCCTGTCCCCTGACGAAGCCGTTCTGCTTCCTGCATGGCTGGCTCTGTGTGAGATTGTCCTTGTAATCATTGACCCATTGTATCCCCGACCCCCCCAACTCGGCTCTTCCCAGTGTAGCTTGGAGAGGATTCGTGGTCTGAGCCCCTGCCCAGGGTGTGCATAACTCACAACACAGGATTCCATGCTGAATTTTTAGTTGCCCGAAGAATCACAGGATGAAGCACTTGTTATCTTTTAACAGGGTTTGGAAAGCTGGCGAAAACCAGGTGGAAGATTCTCTGCTCTTTAACATGACTGATTTTTGGGTTGAGACACAGACATGCAGCTCCATTTACTGAATGTCTCCCTGAAATGCCAACCTACCCATTCAACCATTTAATGAACCGGAGGGCTTACAAAGGGGAAGTATTTTGCTGTACGACATCAGTATTTCATGTAGAATCAGAGGGGCGTGTTTCGTGCTCTGGGGAAGCGGCGTCCTCATTTTCCCCTCTGCGTTCGGAGGCAGAGAGAGCTACTTGGAAAGCACCTTCCCACAGCGAAAGCCTGACTGCGGCCTCCCCGTCGGCGACTCCATGAAAACCCAGGAGGAGGGTGGATGCCTGGGCCCAAGGCCTCCTGTGCGCGTCCACAGCTGGGGAGCTGACGCACCTGATGGGACCTCCCTGGGGGACAGCGGTCAGGGCCTTCTGTTGAAGGTCAGTGGGTGGAGGCGCCTGGGGGCTCCGTCGGTTGAACGTCCGACTCTTGATTTCAGCTCAGGTCATGATCTCACCCTTAGGGAGGTCAAACCTGCACTCTCCTACCCCCATCGGCTCTGTGCTGAGAGTGTGGGGCCTGATTAGGACTCTCTGCCTCTCCGCCCCTCCCCTGCTCGCACTCTCTCTCTCTCTCAAACTAAATAAGTAAACTTAAAAAGAAATAAAGTCAGGGGGGACATCTTTGTCTTGGCCCTGGGTGTCAGGTCTGCTCTGTGACACTGCACAAGACCAGGGCCCAGCTTCCCGTCCCTGCGCCTGTTTGGAGTGATGTTTCATTACTTTGCGCCGGAGATCAGCTGTCCCGGAATAACAAGCGTCTTTGAGCCGTTTTCTTGCAACATTTACATGATTTCTTCTGTCTTCGTGTCTGCCCCTCTCTCTCCTCAGCTCCCAGCTCTCCGCACCCGCAAGCCTGTTTCTGGCCTTTCCTCTGAGGGCAGACAGGGGCTCAGGTGGTCCCGTCATTACCCCCGAGAGTCACCCCCTGCGTGGCCCCTCCCCGAGTGCGGCCGGGGCCTGTGCATGTTTCCAGCTCACAGTCGTGTAGTAGCCTCCTTGCCAGGGTCCGTGGTTGGCTCAGCGCAAGCACGCGGTCACATTAGGGCACACAGGGCAGGGGGCAGATGGCGGTCTAAGAAAGTTCTGGCAGTGGCCAGCAGGAGTGCAGAAACCGACCCTTCCCCAGCCAAGCCCTCAGATGAGACGTCATCCGATGACACAGGGACCGTCCCCCCTCGGGGACGCAGCACAGCCCCGCCACGGCCTCGCTCAGAAATGGAGACGGCAAGAGCCTGCCATTGCAGAACAGCTGATAGACCCACTTTGCCTCTTTTAAAAGCGGAACGCCAGTAGCACCTGCCGTCTCCCTCGGTGCTCCCCTCACCCCTCGGAGTGCTGTGTTCCCGTCCCGAAGTGTTAAAATAACGATCGGCTACAGATACAGGCTGATCTTGTCAGGCATTGATATGTAGTCTCCTTCCTGCTGACACTGCATTCCTCATGAATAATTTGTTTCAAACGAAACCGCCGGATAATTTGTGGGCCACCTTCCCTTTAAGGAGGGTTTCAAGCAGCTGCTGTCATCTGTGAAATAAGTTTGGTTTTTATAAATGAACTGTATTATAAATCAATGAACCCGACTCTTAAGTACACGGGGATAATTTATGGGTGTTATGTAAGGGAGCACAATCTTCCCTCAAGCTTATGATTAAATATGATTCTACCTGTGAGTAGGAAGTCCATCCTTCAGATGACACCGTGTACGCACTATCCGATGGCATTTGTAGCTGCCTCTTTTCCATCACTGAAGGCAGCAGTAACGACCATTAAATTCATGTTTTTCCTGAACAGATAGTGCCCATTGGCCAACTTCTACCTGGGGAGGTTCAGGGAGTGTCAGAGGTTGGATCCCTCAGTCTGTTTCCCTGAGTAGACGTCCAGGTTACAGGCAGTGTGACAAAATACGTCCCTCAGAGACGACCCTCACGTTTGTCGTTCAGATCAGAGCAGAAGCTTTTGAACCAGATGTTTCCCATCGGCCCCTCTGGGTCCCTCTCCACTGCTCTGTGCCTCTGGGACTGAAGTTTGTGAATGGCACCGGTACTTCAGTTGCCCTACGCGTGGATGTGGCCGACGGAGCACACTGGCAGGAGACGGGGCGGGGCAGGGAGGCGGGTGTGTTTCCCACTCACTCTTCCCCTGTGCACGACTGGCCCCAGTGGCCACGTGCCAGCCCCGGCTGCTGCCTGGACACGTGCACGTCCTGAGCGATAATCTTCCTGTTCCATCGTTTGCTTCTCCCTCTCCCTCAAGCGGAGGACATTCTGCTTTCAGTGTCTCTGGACACGATGGAGAAAAGAGAAAAAATCACCTGGAAACCACTGGCTGCTCTCCAAATCGAGCACCCTGGGGCGGAGGGGGTCTAGGGAACGATGCTCTCTAATTCAGAAGCAGGACGGGTCCTTCGGGGGCTTCCCCGCGGGCTGCCTGGGCATCCTGGCGCCGGCGTGAGGGCGTCCCGGACCAGAAGGGCCGAGCAAGGTCCGCCTCAGAGGCGGCTGCCATGGCAGCGAGGGACGGAGCTGGAGGGACACGTCAGCGCTCGGCAGTCACCTGATGGGCAGCCCGTGTGGCACAAGCAAGGCCCCTCCCCCAAGGGACCTCAGCAGCACGAGGGATCTTCCGGGTAAAGGCGCCTACTGTGTGCCAGATGTCACGTGCCTCGCAGGTGCTAAGTAGCTCGCCCTTCCCAAACGTCTGAGGACTTCACGGGTGGGGACACTGACATACAGACGGTCAAGGAACTCCTCCAAGGCCACGTGGCCAGGAAACGGCAGAGCCAGGGTTCAAGTCCAGCACGCCTAGCTGTCTCTGCCTTCACTTGTAAAGACCGAACTGGATGAACCCAGTAGACCATCATGAAAGCAGCCAGGGCTGAGCTGGCGATGCCCAGGGACGCTCCCTCCAACCCCGGCCAGGACCCGGACTCCTGGGTCCGCAGGGAGGAAGGTTAAGATGTGAGACTTGCTAATATTTTGGAAAGCTGTAAAATCCGAATCTGGAAGGGGTGCCGAGAAGTCATTCCATCGGCCCCCTGCCTTTAGATAAGGGTTGGTGATCTCTCCTTCCCCACGATGGCCCCGCAGCCAGTTTCAGCCACCTCCCTACCCGTCAGGACCTCATCCCAGGCGTGGTTCCTCTGAACCTTTCTCAGCGAGTCTGTCGCCAGTAGTTGAGCTTGAGTGCCTTTCCGGTAACGGAAACCCCCACACCAGCCCCTCCCCGTCACGACAACCTGCGTTTTTCTTCCGAAGTTCTTCTGGAATGATCTGGGATGTGCGTTATCTGGATGGCTGCCCGGTCTTCCGGCTACGATAGAAGCTTCTGGAGGCAGGCGTCACATGTGCCCTGCTCTGCTGCGTTCCCGACACCCACAGCAGCGTGAGGCAGGTGACAGGAGCAAGTAGAACTGTGCCCAATGGCCGAGTCACCCCCACGGTGGAGACCCCCCTGGCGAGTCACGGACGCACAGGCTTTCCAAGTTGGAAAGGAGTTTAAACTTCTCCCAGTCCAATTTTCTACCCAAAACACGAATCCAAAACTCCGTCTATTACAGAATCATGTCCGCGAATGTTTTTCTGACTTTAATTTAAGGCTCTTTCTTAAAGAAATACTGTTCTTTTGTTGGCAAAGAGGCAGCTGCTATCCCATTACACACATAAAGCGAAGCTTCTTAATGACATCTCGCTTGGAATCTAAGTGTTTATGATTTGGTAACAACTTACAAAGCCTGTCAATTTTACAAATAACTGTTGGGAAGAGTGAATGGCTGAAATCCTGCAAATAGCCGGTCATTTGATTTTAAAAGTCAGCTTTTGTTAATGAAATGCTGTGCTTTGCTCAAACCATCTTCACGTCTTGAAAGTGCCCATCAGCCGCCTGCGAAACACAATCACCGTTCAGTTTCTCAAACCACCACTTGAGAAAGCGATAATAAAATGGTAAAGGATTGCCAGTATCGAGTATTGATGAGTGTATCAGAAACAGGTATTGTTCGCAGTGCAGGTAGGGACATCAGATGGGATTTGAAAAGCAGACACCCATTCCGAGCCTCCGAAATCCTCCCTGGAGAAGTGCTCTCCTCTACACGCAAGGATGTTTACTTCAACATAGTTAACAGGGGAGAATGAGAAAGAACTCCAAATGTCCATTAGTAGGAAAGCGTGGTTTAAGAGAATGAGATAAATCTACAAGCAATGATGTATGAATATCTCCCTACGTTCCGCTGGATAAAAAGGCTGTATGAGCTCATCTGTGGTTCTGCCGAGTTTTTTTCTCAGGTTCTCGGCTCCAACACGTGTCTGTAAATTCGTAGAAAGAAGTCCAAGGAGATACGACACAAACAGGGAGCAGTGGTTATTTCTGGGGAAGAGAGAAGGGTTCACGCTTGAGGGAGAAGTTGATGAGAACTTCAGTGTTACCCCTGAATTTCGGCATCTTAGAAAGGAGAATATATGTATATATATCCCTGGGGCAATTAAAATGTAATTAAAATGCCGCTCTCACAAATCAGAAAACCAAAAGTAAGCAAGCGTGAGGTCGGAGGAGACGACGGCGGTGTCAGCGTAAGAGGTGATATCCCCGCACTGGCCTTCCGCGTGACATCAAGACTTTTTCCCCAATGCAAGAAAATGGCCAGGGGCTTTCTGGAAAGTCGTCAGCCACGGCCAGCTGCTATTGCGTCTCGCTCAGTGCTCTGGACGGCCTACCCTCAGCATCCCTGGGGGAACAGCCCGAGGAACACGGGAGCCTGAGAAGTATGAGGGAGGGGCGTGGAAGGAGGCACCCGGCTTGCCCTGTGCCTAAGGGGTGAAGGGGGAGCCTCTGGTTGCCTGCGAGCATTGCCCCAGTTCTGGGAACAACCAGTTCCACCCGGGACGTGCCACGTGCCATGATTTCCCAAGATGTGGCCGTGTGTCCACGTCGCCTTTCCTCCGTGCCCCCGAGTCTGAGTCCACGCTGGCCCATAAGCCCCACTGCAGATAATACCCCAGGCTGTTTGGAGCAGGGATCTGGCAAGGGGGTGGGGTCCCTGATCCCACTGGAACCACTATGCACCCAACGTGGTTGCCACTGGGAGCCACGCTTCCCACTCCACGGAGAATCCAGGTCCCCCGCCAGACAGAATAAAGTGCTGTGCAGAGAGAGGGAGGAGCGGTGCACAGAGTCCATGTGGATTTTAACCTACTTCTGCTTTTGCTGACATTCGTGGCTTTCCTGCTGTTCAAGGACACGCTCCCGCTTTAGTTCCCCTGAGCCAGTGCGCTCCCCCTGCAGAGAGGGCTCTGGTGAGCCCATGCCAGAATGGCGGACCCGGGCAGGGCATCGATCACAAGGGCTCCCTTCCCGAAACGCTGTCACTGCACCCCACGCCTGTCCCTGTTATCTGTCTGAGCCGAGGCGAAGCGGTCCCTGGCTTCTTCCACAATCCTAGCATTTTGGCAAAAAACGATGTCAGAGAAGCCAGCTAACTATTTCCACATTTGAGGTTGCTGCACCCTTACCGAGAGCCAGCATTACTTAGTATTTATGAAATATATACAGGATTAGGTATTAAACTCAAGGAGTGTGTAAAGAGAGCTCTGCTGCTACTGTCTGCTGTCCTGGTGACAGAATGTTCTAGAAGGAGACTGGGGCCTGCACTTATGTTAGGACTCACAGCACGGCTCCCTGGAAGGAAACCCTCCGCCAACTTGGGCATCTCTGCTTTGATAAAAATCAGCTCATCCAGGAGCACGTGGCCATGGGCATGTGTTTCTCACAGTCAGGCTGCAAAGGCACAAGGGAGTGTTTCTGTGACTTTCTAGAATGTTCTGGAGGCCCCACACTCCTGTTTGCTGCTTCACAAGGTAATTCCTCAGCAGGGCAGTCTGGTACACGTGGACATGGAGGGAGGGCGATCCAATATTCTTTTCACCTAAGATAACAGAACTGTCCCCTAAACAGGACTAGTGGATGCTCGTGCCCTTGACTTCCTAGCCATCGCTTTGCACGGTGCAGGGTGATTATGACATGTGCGGACTCTGGCTCCATATTGGCCTAGCAGCTCCTGCCTTGGGACCGTCTCTTCCCTTCCCTGTGCCTTGCTTTCCTCGTGTGTGATGTGGAGACAAGGCTCCTCGGAATTAGAAACACGTTCACCACTAGTAAGTAATTCATGTCAGTGGTGAGTTTTTCTCACAAATAGCAAGTCCTAAGGCATCAGTTTGTGGCTCGCTCAGGGCTCAGGGCTGTAGGTTTATGACGCCCTAACCTTCCCCTCCTAGTTACGGGGTGGCTGCTGCAGCGCTGGCCATCACATCAGTCTTCAAGGCAGGAAGAGTGGGGGTGGGGGGAGCCACGCGGTTCCCCTTCGCCCAGATTTCTACGTACACGTTATTGGCCGGTACTGTGTTCAGGCCTCCCTTCATGGCAGGGAAGGGTATCTGGTTTTCCAGTCTTATTTGATTGTTGTCTTTTTTCAGAGTTTTATTTATTTATTCTGAGAGAGACAGAGGGAGCATGTGTGCGAGGGGGCAGGGGGAGAGGGAGAGACAGAGAGAATCCCACGCAGGCTCCGCTCTGCCAGCACAGAGCCCAACATGGGGCTCGACTCCAGGAAACTGTGAGATCCTGACCTGAGCCGAAATCCAGAGTCGGATGCTTAACCGGCTGAGCCGCCAGGGTGCCCTGAAAAGCTTTTTTAAATAAAAAATCTGGAAAACACAAAAAACCTCAGAAAAGAATACGTACAAGTCATTGGTAATCCTGTAACCGTTAAATAAGAAAACGCACGCCCATGACCTTTGCTGAATGGGCGCTGCCCGTGGAATGGGATGCGGGTGGTGCCTCCGTGCTAACTGAGGGCAGTGATGCTGGCAGGCGTCCTGGGCATATGGCGCGTCCCTGTCTGAGCACAGGGCTCCGCCTCTCGTCCGCGCCACCAGCCAGAGGGTCAGCAGACACTTGGCTCTGGAAGTCACTGGCCCTCTTGGCTCACTGCTGCTCCTCAGGACCTTCCTCAGAAGCCAGCGAAGGGGGAGAGGAGGGCAGGGAGGGGAGTCGGGGGCGTGCCTGCGGGGGAGCGTCCCTCCCCACGTGTCCTTGGCCAGCACTTCCCAAGTGCACATCCAGACGCAGGGGAGGTCGGGGAGCCGTCACCCGGGTGCCCCTTACCCCAGAAAGGACGGTGAAGCCGGCACGGGCCTGGGCCGCCCCGGGGAGCATCCTCCTGTGGTTCAGGGGCCGCCAGGCGTCCACAGGGGCACCGCGTCCACACCAGGGCTGGACGCGTGTCTTTCTCACGGCAGGCCACCAACACCACGTATGTCATCATCGCTGCCGTGTGGCTTCCAAACAGGGTTTCCGTGAGGCTTCGAAGGTCGTCCTAATAGATCCCTTATCTTTGAGGTCAGCCAGCGGATCCCATGGGAGATAAAGAGCGACTGTGTGAAATTCGGAGATGTTATTTAGCACGATTATGGTACCGTGTGCACCAGAACATGACTGTGCGCAACCTAAACACATTCAGCCCTCACGTGTCACGTGCCTCAGCAAAGCTGGAAAAGACACAGTTGCCCACTGAAAACGCTGGCCAAGCTGCCTTGCACAGTCGACAACATTTGTTGCAGCGAATGAGCGATAAATTAATAAATGCCTCCGGGCTCCTAGAGATCTAGCTGACCGTTCACGCATCGGGCACAGAGCTCTAAGGACCCAAGCGCCAGCGAGGCCCACGAGCCAGGAGGACGTCACGCCTGGGGCCCAGTGTCCCTCCGTCTACGAGGGGTGAGCCGGGCTGGGCTCCGTCGGAGCAGAGCTCAGGGCCGAACACACAAGCTGCGTTCTCCGCGGCGGCTGTGAGTCTGGCGGGTGATGGCGTCCCCACCTCCACAGACTGTCCCGTGGCTGCTCTCTGGGGCTCCCGATAAACAGGGCCGCTGCCCAGCAGCTGGTAAGTAAGGAGGGTGCGCCGCGGCGCGTCAAGAACGCCGTTGGCACGAACGCGCGTCGACACGTGCCGTTCAGTTCGGTTGAGTCGCCTCCCATCTCGCCTAAATATAGAGACGTGGATTTTTTTCTCCAGATGGTGCCGTGGTTTCGGCTGATTGCTTCCTTGTATACGAATACACGCGGAAGTCGTCCCGCTGAATGACAGAAGCCGGAACGGGAGTGTCTGGGAAGCTCAAGGTGTGGTGTTCGTGGGCACGTGGGCTCTGCCACGCAGGAGCTCAATGGTCTTCCGTGGTGACAGACGCTCCGGCCGCTGAACGGTGACGGGCCAGGCTCCACGAGCAGGCCGCTCAGACCGGGACCGGGGCCCTGGGCCTCCGTTTTTCCTGAGCACAAGGCAGGCAGTGAGCCTCAGGGACGCAAAGGGGCTCACTGGGTGGGCTCGATGCTGAGGGCTGCTCAGCTCTGGGGAGCCCTGAGGCCTCCCGGAAGTGCTTGGGGACACTGGTCCTCTGCCCTCCAGGAAGCGGGATGGGCGGGCAGGGCAGCAGCCCCACGCGAGGTGGCCCAGGGAGCAGGGCAGGGCACAGCGGGTCGTGACAGGGACCCGAACTCCTTGTCACACAGCCAAGTCAGAAGACACCGGCATCCGCCCACCTCACCCCTTCCTCCCTTCTGGCAGAAAGGGGACGATTCACAGTAAGAGAATGCAGAGGGGCCTTGCTGAGCCGTGTGTACTCGGTGCTGGGGCCCCAGGCTCCCGACTTTGCGGCAGGAGGCTGAGGGAGGTGACCCTGGAGAGTCCCGGCTCAGAGAGCCGTGTCACCATCCTGACGCTGCCTAGTTGTGTGACCCTGGGAAAGTACTGAAGCTCCCTGTGCTCCAATCTCCCCCCCTTCTCATGGGAAGGGTCTGGGGGGCTCAGACCCTGGAGCTCAGGTCATGATCTCGCGGTTCGTGAGATCAAACCCTGTGTCAGGCTCCGGTGGTAACAGTGTGGGACTCTGTCTCTCTCTCTGCCTCTCCCCTGCGCTCTCGCTCTCTCTCAAAAATAAATACATAAACATTTAAAAAAATGGTATATAAAAAATTAATCGTAGGCCAAAATACGCAAATGTGTTTCAGTAAGCATGGTGGAGCCAACCAAAACCCCTAGGAATCTAAACAAACAATAACGAAGCCAAAACAATGTTAGTTCAAGATTACCAGACAATAATATTAGCAACTGAAAAATACAACCGACGGAAGATAAAACCGAAGATTTGCCGACGAGAGTACACATCCCCTAAAACCGTAGAAATTCTGACTCCACGCGTCTGTCCTTTACTTATTGATTTGCAAGCACTCTTTAGCCATTAAAGGTCCGATCCCCTCTCTGCCTCCTACACATATTTTGTGCGGGCTTTTCCTTTGCCTCTTTGGTGTGCGTGCATGTGTTCCTGCACTCGTGTGTGCGGCGCGGGTCCTGGCAATCCGGGGGCAGTCGGCTTTCGTTCAGTCTCTCCAATCGATCTTCATTTCTTTTGCGACTCCTCTCTTCGGGGTCTTGTTCACAAAGTTCATTCCTATCAAATACTTATATATTAAATTTTAACTACATCCTGCCACAAACTCTTATTCCATTCATTTCTACCCCTGAAGCGTGAACGGCAGCTGGAGGAAGACTTCCAGGAATGTTCTGGGAGAGGTCACACTACATTAAAAGTTTAATGGCTTTTCTATTCGTACAAGTGGTGACGTCGGGTTCCAGGGAATGTTTCTAAATGGATGAATCAGAAATAAACGATGTGGCCAAACATGGCTGTCTGCTGCGGGGCACTGGCGTTGGGTGGCTATTTAATCTCTCCGCTGAGACCCCCGGTGCCGGAAAGGAAATACATGTGGAACACTGTGCAGCAGAAAAAAGTCACTCGGTGAACCTTTTGCCCCAAAGTCCTGCTTAATTCTCTCCTTCTGGGAGCTACCCCCTAACCCTCACTTAATGTGCCAGAATCGTGTGGGGTTTAATTAATATCAACAATGTCCTCTGTTGGTTTTCGGATTCAGTTAAGGTCCTTGATCTGGGTTAGAAACACCGTCAGTGAAAATAAGGGACAATCCTACTGTGCAGGCTGAGTGATGGCCCCAGGGGACCCAAGCCCCCGTTCCCCCAACTGGTGAATGTTACCTACGTGGCAAAATGGATTTTGCACAGGCGATTAAACTAGATTATCCTCGACTGTCTGGAGGTCTGAGATGCAATCACAGATTCCTCGTTAGAGTGAGGCAGGCAGATCGCAGACGACCATAGACGATGAGGTCATAGAAGCCAGAGGCAAGGGTAGTGTTCTCCCGGAGATACCCAGAAGGGGCACCTGCTGGCACCCAGTGAGATGGATTCCAAGCTTCTGGCTTGGGTGGCGGGAACGCATTTGTAATATTTTAAGCCTCCGAGTGTGTTGTAACCGGTTCCGCAGCCACGGTAAGGTAATTCAGCCACCTGACACATTTTGTGGGATTTGTGTCAGAACCTTCAGTGAAAACCCACTCTAAAACCGGCCGATTTTAAAAACACCGAGATCGAAATGTTAAGAGCCCTTTTCTGAATCGACTCTAGGTAAACGTGTTAAATAGGGAAAGTGTCCGACAGGATGGGGTTTTTTTGTACTTCTCTCTCAAACTTCCTTTCTCTGGCTAGAAGAAAACTCTGATACCTTCTGTCTTACTCAAGTGTTAAGGAAACAATGTGTTAAGTAATCTGTTACTCAGCTCAGAGTGTTTGCATTTTCATCAAAGTCTAATGAGGAGACAACTCCTTCTACAAAGGAGAACTTTTGGGAGCAGAATTGCCAGCATCCGCTTGGGGACATCTGTGACTCAGAGGTCACACAGACGTCCTCAGACAATGCAGGGGTGGCGGCTATTGCTTGGGAAGTCTAAGAAAAGCCCCCACCCTGGTGAGATGCTGCTCTAAGGTTCCAGGGGGTTTGCAAGGTGGCTTTTGATAGAAGAGGTGTGGAGAGAGAGCCAGCCGTGCGCTGGGAGGGCCCCAGAGAGGGCGCGGGACTCGGGGCGGTCCGCAGGGACGGTCAAGATGTCGCAGCCAGGCCGTGGGGGTCGTGGACACCACTCTGAGAAACTGGATTTCACGCGGCACGAGATGGAATCTCCTGGGGCATTTAGAGCATGGAGGTGCGCCCAGGCTCTCCCGAGAGATGGCGCAGACCGCACACCGGGGTGCACAGGTACGCACTCGAATGTTACTTCTGGTGTCTCAGTGGCTGACGCAGACAAATACGGGGCAGAGATCGTTTCTGGAAGGCTCGGAGCAGCTCACCAGGCTGGTCAGTGCCATCGGTCTTATGAAAAATGGGCGTGTTTGGGTCACGCCAGCGGGTTGACATCTCGGGGCAATTAAAGTGCCCTTTCCTGGCTGATTGGGCCCCTGTGCAAACGTGAGCCGACGCTTCTCCGAGGGCCGTTTCTTCACCCGCGTGATTGCCTGTGCTTGGGACTCCAGCTCATTTTTAAAATCACATCCTCCAAGTATCAAAAATGTGTTCGTCTATGAGAGGCCTTAATTAACTACTCCATTTAGTCTCTCGAAAGGAAATTAGAACTGATTGATATTACCTGGTTAATCCACCAACCTAGTACATGCTCAATAAATACGTGTGGGGTCGCTTTGGAGAAGCAAAGGAGTCTCTCCGTTCATTATCAAGCGGTACTTTTTCTGTCGTTGGACTTGGCAAAATTACTCGCCAACTGCCTTTGATTTCAGTGTTATTACTGAAAGCCAGAACTGTGAGAAATTTTCAAGATAACTTTGTATGAAAGCCAATGATAATTGAGGGAGTCCTTGCCTTTATCACTCAGAACTTCTACCGTACTCCAATCTTTCTTTTCTCTCCTTAAAAAGAAAAAACTCTTCCAACACTGGTCATAATTATCCAACACCAGAGTGTCCAGGGTGCAAAGTAAAATGTTCACTGATACCAGAGTCTGTCATGCGTCCTGATGTGCGGCTGGAGGCTCTCACACTTGCCTGTGTGTCGACCTGAGGTTCACGTGGATTTCGTCCACCTTTCTGATCGCTCCCGGGTGTTGGCGAGATTCTGAAGTCTGCTCTGGGCTCAGAGGACAGGGGGAGTGTGACTGGCTGGTGACATCTGTCGTGGGAGGAGGAGCAGGAAACGGCATCACAGGGGTCACAGAGCTGACGCCTGTGGACACCCGCGGGCCATCGCAGCCGGTCAGCTCGACGCTTTCCGCGCAGGTATTGAACGAGGGCTCACGGAAGCCTTTCTCCTTCATCGGAACACAGCCCCTGGAGAGTCACAGCCTGGAGACCCCCCACCCACAGCACCATTCTGGGCAAGAACCTCTTGACGTACTCTTTTCTACAATCTTAGCTGAGACACCACGTCATTTCTCCAGGCCGACACCTGAGATTCCCTATAAGAACCAACACAGCAGTTCAAGAATCCGCAGGTATCAGGTCCAAGGGGTTGGCTTCTCTTTGCACAAGGCAGAGAAAAAGGGAGATGATAGGAAAGCAGAAACGAGCCCGAAACTCTTATATAAATCCTGCGGGCTCCGCGGTCCCTCAGCACCTCGATCCCTGTTACCGTGATTCATTCCCGGGTGTGTACATCACCCTCTGGGACGTGGTCAGCGTCCGCAAAGGAACACAGCAGCGTAGCAGGCACGGCCGGCTGGGCATGAGGCGGCGCAGTCGGGACGGGCGGGCGCGGGAGGCTTCCACAGGGCGAGGGAGGGGCGAGGAGAAGCTTCCAAAGCTTCCTTTCCGCTGCCATGTGTGTGTGCTCGCGCCTCTGTGTTTTACCTTGTGTCAGATCTACTTCCGACTGCAGGCTGCCGTCAGGAAGGCGTGAAAGACGCTGGGGCCACCGGCCTGTACCAGACGAGAGGACACTTCCCTGTCCTCGCCGCCCCGGCCCCAGTGGCACCACCGTCAGCAGCCCTGGGGGGGACGGCCACACACCCCTGCGGGATGCACGTGTGCGTCTCACGCCCCTCGGCTTTGACCCGAGACCCCCTTCAGAAGTCAAGCTCAGAGAAGCCTCCGTCCACCCACCGTCGGAGGCAGGAAGGACCAAAGAGGGACACGCAGCGTATCTTAGCCTTCCCCGCCCCACGGGCACAGCGGGTGCGGCGCAGTCAGGCCCGAGGAGCCACACGCCACAGCCCGCGATCCTGCTGAGCCAGACGGAAGGCAGCTGCTCGGGGACACGGGCTCCCAGAGGCGCCCGGCTGGGCCGCTCTTCCTGCCCGGCCGCCCGCGGGCGAGAGGGGCGTCTGTCTCCTGTCCCCTCTCCCCCGTCCCTCCTTCCTCCTGCATTCTTCCCGTCCCTCCTTTCTTCATTCCCTCGCTCCTTTCTTCTTTTCTTTTCTCTCTCTCTCTCTTCCTTCCTTCCTTCCTTCCTTCCTTCCTTCCTTCCTCTCTCTCTCTCTCTCTTTCTTTTTTCCTTTCTTTCTTTTTATTTCCTTCCTTCCTTCCTTCCTTCCTTCCTTCCTTCCTTCCTTCCTCCCTTCCAAGGATGCCCATCTTTAAGACACCGCTTCTGCCCCTGACTTTTGTGGACAATTTCACATGCGCGTGGCCAAAAACGCCCATTTTAAGCAGGATTCCCACCTGTAGACTTTACTTCAGAGAAAGACAACCAGCCCCTCGCATGCCTTCTTCACTTAGCTGGGATTGAACACTAACTCTCGAGCATAATGGGATGTTACAGCCAATATTTATTTTTTTCCTTTCATTAGATAAATAGTATTAAATTGGGATCCTTGAGAAAATTGTACCAACGGTATCATATTTGAATGTATTTTGAGCTCAAGACTCACTCAGGCAAATTTTTATCATATGCAAATCACCATCATTATGCAAATAAGAGCATCCTCATTGCCAAGCGAGCGTGAAATGGATGTTTGTTTTATGGTGATGAATTATCTCTCCCGGCTGCGGGCCGCGGAGTGCGGCTGGGAAATCTGCGTGGGGCTCCTGTTTGCTTTTCAGACATTCCTGTTGCTTCCGACATAAGTCTGTTGCCAACTTGGGCAACGTGGGGTCTGTCTTTTGTTTCCAGCTCTGGAGTCTGAGTTTCTTTGTTGAGAGTCGCTGGGGTCCCCCCTGGAATGTGGGGTTTATGTGTAACAGCAAGTCTACAGCTGCCTTGAAGAGGTGTAGCTCTTGGCTGTTAAACTGAGGAGTTCTCGGCTTACCTTCAAACCCTCCGGGGCCCTCCCGAGAGCCCCCCAAGGAAGCCAGCACTCCGGAGGGGGCGAGGGGGGGGTGAGCCCTGTGCTGCTGGCCGGGGTGGGCACACTGGATAATATTAGTAATAAGAAGTCATTAACAATAATACATTTTAAAAAATATTTTTATTTATTTCTAGGAGAGAGAGAGAGAGACGGCATGAGCAGGGGAGGGTCAGAGAGAGAGGGAGTCAGACTGAAACAGGCTCCAGGCTCTGAGCTGGCAGTCAGCACAGAGCCCGATGCGGGGCTTGAACCCACGAACCGTGAGATCATGACCCAAGTGAAAGTCAGACGCTTAACCGACTGAGCCACCCAGGCGCCCCAACAATAATACTTTTGGACACTGTGTGCCACGTATTGGGCTTTCTCATTTGATCCTCACAGAGAGTTCTCGAGGAAGACACTAGCATCACCCTCACTTCGTACCTGAGGAGACTGAGCTCAGAGGAGTCAAGTAACCTGCTTAAGGTCACACAGCCCACGAGTGGTAGAATCAGGCCTCAGACGCATGTGCTGGTTCCACGAGGCTCAGGCTCATAGACACCACGCGTCTCTAAGGAGGGACTTGAACCTGAAAGTTGGAGCCACGTGTTCCCAATAAAGTCGGGAACGTGTCCAGAAGGCAGTTCAAGGGACGCGCTGCTGAAGGTCCACTCTGAACGCTGCGGTCCCACGTCGCCTGAGAGGGCGTGCAGTGCCCGGCGGGCGCAGTGATCAGCAGGACGGAAGGGGCACCAGCCAGGGCGGAGCTCTGTCCTCCGCCCGAGTGACTAGCGTCTCTGGGGCGGAGGGGACATCAGGTTCCCAGGAAGATGGGGGGTGAGTGGCCCGTTAAGACTCCCGGTCTGTGCCCCGCTTCTCTTCCCACGTGCTTAATGTCCCCCACAACCTGCACGTGTGGGTCCCCGTTAATTTTTTCCGAGATCATGAGGGATAAGGCTGTGGATGACAACCCCAACCATTCTAGAACATTCCTTTGCAGGCTCTGGAGGTTTTTCCCCTTACAGTATCTTACTGCAGGAGAGGCACACCAGCAGGGATAGGAGGCAGGTGCACATGCGCGTGCACACACACACGCACACGCACACGCGCTCACACACGCGCGCGAGCACACGCATGCACAGACACGCACGCACACACAGACACACACGCGTGCGCGCGC
This sequence comes from Proteles cristata cristata, assembly GCA_017311185.1. Lineage (NCBI taxonomy): Eukaryota > Metazoa > Chordata > Mammalia > Carnivora > Hyaenidae > Proteles > Proteles cristata. Next base: position 82,226 of record JAESUZ010000527.1, on the reverse strand, counting down.
ACACGCACAGACACCCACACGCTCCAGCTCCTAACATTCCAGTTTCCCCGTGGGGAGGCACACACGAGGAGGCGTCTGAGCGCAGGTGGCCAGGGACGTGCAGGTGTGTGTGACCGGCACTGGCCTGGGGACGCCCGGGTCTCTGCTGCCCCTCCTTCCAGAAGACCACACGGCACGGCCCGCGCCCGGTGTGGCCCGGAGGCCAGCGTCGCCCGCGAGTCTCCTCCTGAAAGATCACACGTGGGGCTTCTGTCTGCAGCGTGTCCACGCGTCGCGTGCAGGGAAGGCCCACGGACGCTTTAGCCGCCGCTCTTCAGGGTGAAAAGCAGACGCGCTGCCTGCCCTTCCTCTGGGGGCTCCTCCCTGGCCTCGGAGTCTCTCCGTGAAATGCACGTAGGTGCAGCACCGGGTACTCGCGTGAGCAGACAGTGTCCCACAGCCACTCGGAAGAGCGTGTCGCACGCTTCCCTCCCAGGTCAGGGACGGTAAGTTTGGAAGATCAGAGGTGCGCAGACCACGGTCTGTCTCTCTGGCTTGCGTCCACCCCAACTGTCTCCCACCTCTGTCCCCGAGCGGGAGACGCAGGTCCCTGGGGGACAGCCTGATGCCTTTCGCCCGGTCACGTGCCTGCAGCGGCTTGGAGGTCCTTCTAGGGAAAAGGGGTGCCGATCCCAGAGGGATGGGAGGTGCTGGCTGGACGCACCCAACAGCTGTGCGTCAGGGCCTTCCGGCCCCAGCACTGCCAGAGGTGACATATTTCTGAGTCTCCATCTCTACGCCCCTTGCAGTCTTCCTTGGGGAGAGGCTGATTAACATGAGTTCACATTTATGGGGCACCTGGCAGGCTCAGTCCGTTAGAGGGTGCAACTCTTGATCTGGGGTTGTGAGTTCAAGCCTCATGTTGGGGGCAGAGATTCCTTAAAAATAAAATCTTGAAAAAAATATATGTTCACCTTTTTAAAAAAATCTTTATTTCTTTATTTTGAGAGAGAAAAAGTGTATGAGCAGAGGTTGGAGCAGAGAGAGAGAGAGAGAGAGAGAGAGAGAGAGAGAATACCCCAAGCAGGCTCCACATTGTCAGCCCAGAGCCCGACACAGGGCTTGATCTCACGACCATGAGATCATGACCTGAGCTGAAACCACTTAACTGACTGAGCCCCCGTATGTCACATTTTAAAGGCAAAACCAAGAATATGCAACTATAGGATTTTTAAGTACTTGTGAAACTTCATTTTTATTTCTACAAAAAGCTAGTGCTCTTAACTGTGACAGCAGTAAGTCCTTGTTAGGGGCTGAATTGGGCACTCCCCTCATTTTATAGATTGAAGTCCTAGCCCCAGGACCTTAGTATGTGACTCCATTTTGAGCTAAGGTGTTTTAAAAGGTTTAACTAAGGTAAAAGGAGGTCACCAGGGTGGGCCCCGATCCATCTGACCACTGTCCTTCTAAGACGAGGGAATGTGGGCATGCACAGAGGGGCGGCCACAGGAGAATGCAGGGAAGGAGAAAGGCCTTGGAACGAGCCTGCTGATACCCTGATTTCAGACTGTCAGCCCCCGGGATTGTGAGAGAATAAAACTTCTGGTTTGTAAGCCCCCCTCCCAGTCTGCTTTACTTTGTGATAACAGTCTTAGCACACGGGGAAGGGGGCTACATTCTTTGTCGTCTGGGAAAATATGGCCCATCCTACCACAGAAATTTGGAGGAATACCTGAAAGCTATTATTTTTGCTTGTTTTTCAAAAGTTCTCTTTTCTTCCTTCTGCAGGCAAGCAGCCTTTGGACCTTTCTGTAAGATTAATTGTCCGGAAAACCGTGTAGATTAATTGCTTACATCATTAAAAGGTCAGGGGGACACTCGTGAGGCGTTTCTGAAATGCGGTTTGCTGTGTGGGTTTTCCGGCCTGCTGGGGGCGGGGGGTTCCCTGTGCTCAGGGTTGCGGAAGCCCAAGCAGCCACAGCCGCCCCCACGAGAAGAGGGGGGCGGTGGATGTATATGGAAGACCTTCCCCCAGATCTGTGGTCAAGAACCTCACAGGAGCAGTGGAGAAAGTGTCCACTTTCAGGATTTTTGTTTGTTTTGAGATCTAGGAGGTCACGTTGGTTGGCTTCCCAGTGTCAAGACCCTTAAAAGGCAGCAACGGCACCAGGCGTAGCTTGGACCAGCTTGCGCTGTGGTCCAGGAGCCGGCGCTGGGCTGGACCAAGGGCAGCATCCGAAGCATCATCCCAGCCACACTGACTGGCTCTGCTGTGGGCACATGAACGAGGCAGGGGCCTTTGTGAGAGCAGGCAGAGAAGACTCTGATCATCCCAGACGCAACCCTGAGGTGCTCCCCGGAGGAGACGGCCGGGCCAGGGGTGGAGTCTGCACCCAAGCGCCACTGAGAGGGAGCGAGAGAAGTCAGATTCCTAAGCATCCTCGGACCTCATGGGGAGCCACGTGTGAGGCCACATCTGGGCCTTTCCGGTTATGCTGTCTGGTCAATTATTGCTTTCCTTGCGCCAGCTTGGGTTGGGTGACGAAAGCTTCCTTTCTAAGCAAAACATCAAATGACAAAGGTTCCTGTTGGATGAGTAGCTTGAATTATTTGCTGCATACAAAGGAGGAAAGGGGACCCATTTATTTCCTAAATGACCTTTGTGCCAAGGATCAGGAGAGAGCTCTTTCCACCTGCCCTTTGCAGTCTTCACCCTTGAGTTCACTGAGAGACCCAAGCCTGGACGCGCGTGTCCCCCGGGGAGTCATTTGTTTGTGGATCCAACACCGAGGCTCAGCCGTGAGGCACCAACACCCAAAACTGAGTTTGCTTTCACTGTAACTGATAAGTGACAAGGAGGTTTAGCCTTTCAAGACACAGGGAGAAGATGGTGGCTTCAGGAGACGAAGAGTGATCGTCTTCCTCCCTCTGCGATTTGCTCTTGTGTTTCTGCCCTGCATTAATTGTCACAATAATAATCACGTCACTGGCAGCATCGCAAGTGTAATGAAATGTTACAACTTCTCTCCTCTGCTGGAATATTGACTGCATAGACACGCAGTCTTGGAATATTGGTTGATGCCTTTTCCCTCGTGCAGTGTAGGACCTCAGGAACTATTTGGTGCAGGAATGAGGCAGGTAGGCTCAGAGATGCTACGTCACCTGCTCGAGACAGCACGCTCAGCGAACAGCAGAGCCGGGACGAAATTTCCCCTCGGTAACAACCTCTGGAGCGTGAGGACGTAACGGAGAGAAGGGGACAGAACTTCACGTGTGGTGGACGTGAGCCCCCAGCAGGGGTGAAAGTCACGGTCGGAAAGAAAGGCAGTGCGCCAGTGTTCTGTAAAGCTGGCGGCCTGTCCTAAAGGTCAACATTTAAGAGACGCCAGGATGGGTGGGAATTTGCTGGTGGGAGCTTCAGCGGGAGAAGCTTTCCGTCTGAGCTCAGGAGAGTAAGGAGCCGGAGGAGACAACCATTAACCAGGGAATGGAGGACGTCCATTGAAGGTCACTGGTGGGGGTGGAGTTAGGTGGGGAGATGGGTGCCCTTCTGGAAGGAATGCAGGCCTCAGGGCAGGAAGAAGAAGCCTTAAGGGGGCCCTGGGGGTACAGGTAAGGGAGAACGTCCCTACAGGAAGGGACAGGTGAGTCAGTAGAGCAGGCAGAGTCTGATCAGGAAACCTGTCCACACCAGGACACAAAGGAGGTAAGTACAGGACGCAACTTGAATCACTAATTAAAATTGTTGGAGGAGGGGAGCCTGGGGAGCTCAGGAGGTTGAGCGTCCGACTTTGGTTCAGGTCATCATGATCTGTGGTTCGTGAGATCGAGCCCCGCTTCAGGCTCTGTGCTGACAGCTCGGAACCTGGAGCTGCTTCAGATTCTGTGTCTCCCTCTCTCTGCCCCTCCCCTACTCACACTTTGTCTCTCTTTCTCTCAAAAATAAATAAAATATTAAAATTGTTGGAGGAGCAGAAATGTCAAACAGGATGGGGACGAACCTCAGAGGAGCTGCTAGCATCGTAGGGCTGGGGACACGTATGGAGGTGACAGTCCTGAGGCCGCCTGCTGGGAATAAATGCCACAGGGACACCTTTCCTGCCACCAAGTCACCTGTTGGCCAACGTGGTCAGAAACCAGGTGGCCAGGGGTCCTGGGAAAAGTAAACCCCAAGGGTCAAGCTTTACTGGTACAAGAGAGCAGGGGAGGAGCTGAGACTGGACGGGAAGGTGGGGCCGTGGGGGGAAGAGGCTTGAAATCAGTTCTCTGCTTGAGAAAAAGAGGCATGGATGGAACGGATGCAATTAAAGAGAAATTACTTTTGAAAATTTCATTAGTGCCCAAATGTTTTGTTCTTAGATAATAATTAAATAAAAAAAAAAGAAAATGTGGTGTTATGGTCATACATTATTAAAATATAAACAATGCCCCTAGGAATCTGAATTTCCTTCTTTCCTTGCTTAGCTGAGAGCCCCCAAGCTTTCGGGATGCAAATATTGTTTATCCAACACATTAGGCTGCGCAGTTCAAATTATTTATTAATGGTGCTTATTTAATTTGATGTCTTGGGCTTTTTCTGTGCATGTCTGATGTCACTTGGGGAAGAGACCTTTGTTTACCATTTTTATTCCTATAAAACAGATTTGAGAGCGAATTATTCATGGAATTGTTTAATTCTGTGGGAGTTTGATGATTCCGAAGCCGCGTCATTTTCCCCTCCTTTATGAAGACTGCCAGAAGTCAATTAGGCACCCCTAAATGAAATACAACGGATATCTCATTATCAGTCAGCTTGTTATTTATTTTTTTCTAGATTCCTTTTCATTTATGGTAATAGCTTTTGTTAAGATAAATGATCTTACAGATGCTTTGAAATCCGTATGTGGCTTTTTTAAAAATCAATGAAAGATGACCATATAATTGTTTCACACAAAAACAAAAAAGCTTTCCTGGACTGTAAGCTGTTTGAGAGACCACAATATAACCCTCTTTTTATGACCAGTGGTCAGCATTTACATGGTACAAACTACATGTAAGATACTGCAGGGGTTACAAATGGGACCTGATGACATTCTCCCAACGGCCTTGTGATTTAGGGGCTAAGAAAGAGGGCTGAGCTCAAATTGGCTCTGGCCATTTTAATTCTGTTATTTTAACCGTCGATGATCTCCCCCTGAATCTGCCATGGTGACTAACAAACCATAAGTACCAGGTAAAATTTCATTTTGTGAATGAATGAAAAAATACAGCAGTAGACCTGAAAAAAGGTACAGTGTCACCTGGCGATGACACAAATCTGTTTGTTGTTAGTGGACAATTTGGCGCTTTGTTAGTTAGGACTCTAGGCTGCAAATAATGGCATCTCAACCCAAAGTTCCTTAAGCAAGAAAGGGACTTTGGTTCGTGTCACCACAGACGGCATGGGAAGTGCTGGCTTCAGGCATGGCTGGATGCAGGTGCTCAGACGGTGGCCTCGTCTTTCATCACTAAGCCGTGTGTTCTGCTGAGCTGTTTCCATCCTGGGCAGCACGGCCCCGTACGGCGCTGAGATGCAGAGCAGCTCAGACCCACCTCCTGACCTCTCGGTGCCTCTTCTGGGGGCTCCGGAAAAGACCCAGGAGGGACTTTGGTCTGCTGTGGGTGTGTCATGTGCCCATCCGTCAGCCGATCATTGTGCACAGGAGCGTGATGCTCTGACGGTCCACCCCCGAGCCCCTGGCCCATCCCAGCCCCACGGCCGAGGACCTCCATCCTCACTGCCGGGAGGCGTCCAGTCCACAAAGACCATGAAGATCAAGGCAGCACGGACCCAGAGCGCGTGAACACATAAATGTTCACTTGTTGAACTTTGAGAAAGGTGTTTAAGGTGCTTGTCACTCCTGATGGTATCTTCTGCTCCCAATGTTTGAGTCACTCTTCCAGAAGATTCCAGTCTCCTCCATTGTCTTTGTGACAAGCTCCAGGTAGGAGGCCTGGTGTGGGTGAGGAATTGTCTCACTTCTCTTTGGTGGAGTGTGCTCGGCGTGGGATTCGCCGCCGCCGCCGCTCTTCTAACGGGGAGTAGGCACCGCGACGACATCCCAGACTTGACATCGTCTTTTCCTTTCTTGGCATTTCTGCACCTGAGTCACTGAAGGACTTGAAGGCGTGTTCGGGGACAGAAGGAGCTGTAAACACAGAGCTCAGAGCCTTTCTTCTTCCCCACCTGCTGCTCAGGGGCCAGATAGTAATGTCAGCCCATTTCCCAGCCGGTTGATTAGAGAGAAACACCTTTACTACAGGTGTTCAGGTTGACAAAGAAACGTAATATGTGCAGGTAAGCATTTCAAGACACTGAGGATTATTTAATGGCGATTCCTTAGTCTTGGATGCTCTGGCCTCCCCCGGGACCGGCTTCTTTCTTCCCGACCTCCCCGTGCCTGGGTCGGGGAGAACGCGTTCCTTCTCCGGCATACCTGCTTTCTTCCACAACCAGCCCGAGGAACCCGTCTGTTCCTTTGGATGCACCCCCTGATCATCAAGAAATCCGAATCCATTTTCTCTGCCGTGGGCTTCCCTTTGCTGCTCCGCGCACGTGGAGGTGGAAGACGGACAGCCTGTCTCGTGGTTCAGGTCCTGGCCCAGGGGCGGCTCTCTGACCGGGCTGGCTTGCGGCGGTCACCTCGCCTTGGCCCGACCAGCAGCGGCCACGAGAAGGTGTCCTGTTTCAGCCGCAGCGCTGTTTCACGGTGGAGAGCAGCGAAGGCAGTCTTCGGACTTCTGTCTGTGCTGGTGCACGGGAGGGGGCAGGGCGGGGGGACGGTGGGGCGTAAGGAAGAAGGAAGAAGAAGGAAGAAGGGGAGCCTTGTCCCCAGCTGGTGGAAGGGCGGGGGGAGCTGCTGAGCCCCTGAGACGGGGCAGTGATGAGAACGTGGCCCCACGTGCCACGAGGCTCTGGGCCCGCCGGCCGGTGCTCCCCGCCTCCCCTAGGCCACCGTTTCCACAGAATCGTTCTCCACACGGACCGAGAGCTCCCAAGGCAGGAGGCCACTTCCCTCTGAAGCAAACACCACCTCAATTTGCCAGGAAACAAGGAATAAATAAATGCACTTGGAAACATCAGTGCATAATAAATACACACAAAAATGGCAACAAGACACAGCTTACCTTCCAAGTTACCTCCTTATTTTAATGGAAGCTTTTTAGGTCACTCCATTTACCAGCCGTGTGTCCGATTGATAGGAAATCTCACTAATGTGATAAGATCCCACAGCGCTGTCTGATGACACTTGTAAATTTGGGGTAGGAGGGGTTTACTTCTTGTTAGACTACGATTAAATATGGCTCTGAAAATCCTGCAGCGGGCACTCTAGAAGGAAATGCTTTCCTTCTGCCAATGCCCAGGAAATGGCTCTACGTCTCAGGGGCACACAGAACATTCCGCTGTGATGGGCCCAGCTGTTCAGCAGCGGAGTGTGTGGTTTGTAAGTAGCAACCCGGGGGCGCCTGGGAGGCTCAGTCAGGTAGGCATCCGACTTCGGCTCAGGTCATGATCTCATGGTTCGTGGGTTCAAGCCCCGCGTTGGGCTCTGTGCTGACAGCTCAGAGCCTGGAGCTGCTTCAGATTCTGTGTGTCTCTCTCTGTGTGTCTCTCCTGCTTGTGCTCTGTCTCTGTCTCTCAGAAATAAATAAACATTAAAAAATAAAAGTAACACCTTTATCTGGTGGTAATAGTGTTTTTCCACCTGCACACTGCTGATATTTCTGGAAGATTCTCTGTGGCAGACGGGTGCTGGCATGCCCTCTCCCTCCAACAGTGACAGTGAGAAATGTCTCTTGACATTTCCAAACATCCCCAGGGGCCGAAGTGCCCGCTTGGCTAGAACATGAGAAAATTGGTAGCCCCGTACGTTTCTGGCAGACGAGTTGCAAACACTTATCTGAAGACTTAGGATGTACGTTCTCTTTAGTGTAACAATAAACTCATAGTATTTATCCTAAGGAAAATATCATGCCCTTAAATTTTACCTACCGTAATATTAAAAGCCTGTTTATAATTGCAGACAATTATAAATGACCTAATTGCCACAGCAGGGACTGGGTGGTTGTTAAAGAAGGTTATGCCATTTCTGGAATCTCTATGACGATGAAAATCATGATACGTGCGCCCAGATGCCCGGCCGTGAAATGGAATTGACGTGGGCGGGGAGGGGCATGGCACCCCTGTACATGGAAACACACAGTCAGGACAGTTGTCACATGATTCTGCCGGACGGCAGATGATGGCCATGTTGGTCACCTACGGCGGTGACAAGCCCCAGACTTCCCAGCGTAAAGCGGTGCTGATTCTCTCAACGTTTCTGCAGGTCAGGAACTTGGGTGCGGCTTCGCTGGCTGGTTCCGGCTCAGGGTCTCTCAGGAGGTGGCCATGACGTTGTTGGGCTGGGGATGGACCATCTGACGGCGTGTCTGGGACAGAGGGCGAGCCACTCCTTAAACGGCTCTCTTGCATCCTCGTTGGACGGAGCCCTCACTCCCCAGCCCCCGGCTCCTCTCCGTGGGGCTGTTTGAGGATTCTCTCAAAGCAGGGGTTCCGCGAAGGGGAGGGCCGGGGGTCTGTATGCCGCCCGTTTGGATCCAGTCACGGAAGTCACACGCCGGGATTTCTGTCGCATTCCCGTCATTAGAGGCTACGGCGTCTGGCATTTGAGGGGAGGAGGGGAACGTCTAGCAAAGGACGGGACACACAGCGTCCGAGTCTTCAAGGGACAGCTCACCAGGGACACAAGATGCTCTCTTTCCAAGAAAAGGGATGCAAAAGTGTGTGAAGTGTGTGGTGGAAAAGAGCCTGATAAATCCACGGGGCCGTTTTTGGAGCACTTGAAACCCTGGATACCTGGAACAGAGGTGGGAGAGGAGGTGTGAGCTGGGGAACAGGGCTCACGAGACGGTTTAGGCGTCGTCCAGAAGGTCTCGGAAAGCCATACAAGGTTTCCAGTGGGAAACGAACAAAATTAGATTCCTATATCAGTAACATCACCCTGGAGGCTGGGCCTCCTGGGCCGACAGAGGCAGCAGGGAAGATAATGCGGAGACCCGTGTACACCTACCGTCCGTGGGAACCGCACGGACCCCAGCCAGGGCAGCAGCACCCAGGGGAGAGGCGGACGCGCCTACGTGTTCAGCACGAAGGATCGACAGAGTTGGATGTTTTACTCTACGTGAGGGTGAGGGGGGGCTAGGATTGAGGGAGACCTTCACGTCCGCAAGCACCTGGGAAACAGTCAGGGCCAGTCATAGATACGAGATGGCACAGAGAGAGAGGAGAGAGGGTGTATACATTTTGCAATATTCTACAGAAACGAAAATTTTAATTGTTCAAAGAAGATGTCCAACAGGCAGCTGGGAATTCAGTGCGGATCTCAGGAGCGACTTCATGGCAGGTGCATGAAGCGATGGTGTCGACAGGGAGCTGAGCAGAGTCCACGGAATTAAACAAGACTCTATTCCTAGGCGATGTCTAAGAGATGGGAAGAGAAGAAAGCCAGAGGGTAATACTGAGGACAATTCATAGAGTTAAGAAAAACCAAAAACTATGGTCATGAAACAATTGGATTGCAGACTCCGGAGGAAATAAGTGGGTGGTGTTAATTGTTACAGAGAAGTAAGACCCCCGAGAAGTTCAACACATCCTTGAGATTTGCATTTAGCAGGTCACTCTCGACATATTGGAAGCAGTTTCCACAGATTGATGGGGAAAACATATGTCATTGTGGGCTGACGAATGGAAAATCTACTTAGGACTGGCTGATGGGAAGTTTTCAACAGAAAGCCTAGATTCTAACAATTAAGGATAAAAGGTCATTTGTACTCTATGACCGATTAATGAAGGAGCTTTCTACTCATCAGGAGATGTAACATTTATTTTGTTTTATTTATTTATTATTAAAAATTTTTTTATTTATTTCTGAGAGACAGAGAGAGAGAGAGCATGAGCAGGGGAGGGTCAGAGAGAGAGGGAGACACAGAATTTGAAACAGGCTCCAGGCTCTGAGCTGTCAGCACAGAGCCCGACGCAGGGCTCGAACCCACGAACCGTGAGATCATGACCTGAGCCAAAGTCAGACGCCCAACCGACTGAGCCCCCCAGGCGCCCCAGAAGATTTAACATTTAGACAGATGTAGAGATCAACGATGAAATGAGCAGTCAGACTTTAATGCTTGTAGTCGGGGCCATAGCTCTCCAAGCCTGTGGAATACAGATGCTCTTTGAGGGAAATTGAATATTGGTGCAAACTGATGCCTCGTATAGGCGGGATAAACATAATAGAAGTGGGCTAACATTTATTGAATTATTTGTATGAGCCACAGGCTTTACGTATCTTGTTTCCTTCACCCATCCAGGGTAAGTTGGGTTTTTTAACTTGCAAATTCATGGGTCAAAACTGATACAGGACAGGAACATTTGTGGATCCTGAATCCCGACAGCCCGGCCCAGGGCCTGACAGAGGGTAGGTGTCTAGTTAGTGCTTATTAGCTGCGCTGAAACGAGCAAAGCCCGACTCTGCTCCTAGCCAGGGTTCCGGGAACTACTATTGTTTGCCAACGCCCCCCAAACTTAATGGCTTAAAACGCCCTTTTTAAAATGTTCGGTCACAGAAGGGGCCTCCGTTGGGAAGCCTTGAAGCAGTGGGTGACCAGTCGGCTGGGGCCTGGCTCCTGTACCCACACGTCTGGGGTGCTGCCACGGGCTTGAGACCAGGGCTGCTCTCTGGAAGGTCAGCACATACCCCCTCCCGGGGCTCGACAGACCCCTTCCACGAGCCTCAAGCCTCCACGGTCTCTTGTGAGGCATGACTCCGTTCCGAGTCTCAGGGAGGGGACCGAGACCCGCCTGTGGACGGGGCTGCTGGGATGGCATGGGGACAGCAGACGCCTGGGGGACCCGACTGCAGCGTCTTCGGGAAATACAGGTGCCCAGTTAGCTTGCGGCAGGACGTTGATTTGGTGGGTGGTGGGGAGATGTGGGCGTCACTGGTTAAGGTCAATTAGTGGAATTAGCAATGGATTGTTGTTTATTCACAGTAGTTCGCGTAGCCTTGCTTTCCCCGCCCGGCCCGAAGGCAGAAGTGCAGGCAAGGGCACCATGGGGGCAAAGGGGGCGCCCTCACTGGCCTCGGACGGCGACGCGCACCCGGCCGTGAGATCGCGGGCACGGGCTGCGGGTGCGCCCCGGACGCCCTCCGTCTCCCCACCGCACCGCACGAGTTATATAAACACCCAGCAACACCGTTTTAAAACGGTAAGTCTGACACTCAGCTAGATCTCGGAGGGGCGACAGCTCGCGTACAGAACCCGGAGACGTGGCAGGCCTGGTTCATACCAGTCAGCATTTTCCCCCAGGCGTGGGCACCGGAACGAAAAATCGACAAGCAGAACTTACACCTGCAGACACTTCATCACGGAAAATTTGCGATTATATAAGGCGTCTTGCAGGGTTTATTATTTTTTGTTTTGTTTTTTTTTTTTCTCCCCCTACCCGAAGCCTTGGAATTTGTGAATGCAGAAAAGAAAAACTTCAACAACCACAAAAAAGCAAGTTATTTTAAACTCCAGGGTGAGTAAAGCTGATGTGTTAGAATTGTTTTTCTGACTTCTGCGTTATTGATGTTCTTAGGGGTCTGATGTGAGCCTCATACCAACAAGACTTGCTGATGAGCCTGATTCCCATGGAGACCATTTAGCATCAAGCTAAGAAAATCTGTATCTGCCCTTGACCCTGCAGAAGCCCCATACATTATGTGGATCGTCAAACAGGGAAATCGGACAAGGGAAAACACAACATTCTGAAGAATGCATTTCTGTTCTTGTGGAAAAGAGGACCTGACAATTGCTCTCTTTTTAATGCCCAGATGCCGGCACCAGGTAGGTGCTGTAGGTGGGAATCCTCACTTAATTCCAGAACAGTCCAGCTAATTGGGTGATAGCAGACTCTACAATTTTTAAGGCAAGGAAATGGAAGCCCAGAGAGGTTAAGTAAGCTGGCCAAGGTCACACAGCCGTCCGTCCAAACCCAAGCAGGACTACACTCTAACCATCCTTCTGCACTGCCTCTGAACGGCGCTGAGTGGACAGGGGAACTGGGAGTCACCAGTTGTGGTAAATTCCGCACTAACAAACCCCAGTCGGGGAAAAAAATGTTAAAGAATGCCCACATTACCCTACGCTGTTCCGGGCAGTGAGGAAAGAGAACAAAGTTATTGCTCTCAAGGAGTTCGCATTCTGGAATGGGACGTGGGGAGAAAGACATTAAACCAACACCATATTGAGCATTTTGTACACAGTCTTTTATTTTAGTACTTAGTAGATAGTATTCTGATTTGATAAATGACCTGACGCCCAACACAGGGTGAGGACAGGAGACGGGTACGTCCAGGGAAGGAATCGGCCACAGAGAAATATTTAGCAGAGACCAGGAAGAACCACACAGGTGTCCGAAGGAAGGGTGCTCCGGGCAGAGGACTCAGTCTGTGCAAAGGCCCTGTGTCAGGAGCAATGCCTGTGCGTTGGAGGAGAGCAGCACAGCCGGCGGAAATAGGGGACGAGGGGCCCAAGCCAGGCAGCTCACAGCCCCCTTGCAGGGCACCGTGGGGACCTGAGACGCTCACTGGGTAAGGCGGGAGCCAGAGTGACAAGAGCCAATTTATGTCTCTCCAGTATTTCCCAAAGCAGGAGTCTGGGCCCCGAGAAACGCCCGGCATGAAGAATGAGGGAGGCAGCCTGACTGTCTCCAGTCTGTTCTGGGATTGCCTCGTCCGGGGCTCATCGTGTGGTCGGCCACACGGCCAGCAGTGTCTAGTTTTCCACAATATGTTCCAGCCATCCAAAGACAGACGGCTTTCCCTTCCCACTTCAGGTGCAAAGGCCCTGGGGCAGGACTCTGGTTGGTCTCACTTCGGTGCTAAAATAGACCAATGGTGGGCGCACTCCCAGGGACAGCATGTACAATCAGCAGGAAACACAGCGGTGCCGGGTGGGGCAACGGGCACCTGGCTGGAGACCCTGCCAGTGATAACTAAGCGTCCCCTCAAAGCGTGTGAATTTGTGACAAACCCTGGTTTTGCTAGCGTGGTGATTTTAGCCAAACGGTAATTTTTAAAGACCAGATTTGGGGGAGAAATTGAAATACCTGATAGACATATATGTTTTAGGCACACGTTTCTCACGACAGATTTTCCACGAGTAATTTCCGAAGTGGCCACAGTACAGAAACGCCAGAATCAAAGCAAAAGACGAGATAAAGCAGCCCCAGCGACTTGAGTTTTAGGTTTGAAGCTGGATTACGGCCACACAGAGCCACCCCCCCCCGTAGTCCCTTTCAGATGGCACCGGGCAGGATGGGTGGCAGCGATCTCCGTACGCTAAGACGCCCGAAGTTATTTAATCCGTACAGCGGATCTTTAAAAGCCCACAGTAGTTCAGTCCACAACCCCCCTCTTTCTGGCTCTCATTTCTCAACCCCGACCTGAGAGACTGAACGAGGGGGATGGCCGCGTACTCCCCCGGAAGACCCTCTGTTTTTATTTATTTTTTATTTTTTTAATGTTTTATTTACTTCTGAGAGAGAGAGAGAGAGAGACAGACAGCGTGAGCAGGGGAGGGTCAGAGAGAGAGGGAGTCACAGACTGAAACAGGCTCCAGGCTCCGAGCTGGCAGTCAGCACAGAGCCCGACGTGGGGCTCGAACCCACGAACCGCGAGATCATGACCTAAGCGAAAGTCGGACGCTCAACCGACTAAGCCACCCAGGTGCCCCTCAAACTCACTTGTCTTTAAGTGACACGTGACATTACATCCTTCCCGAGCAGGACCCAGGGGCTCCCTGTTTCAGGTCTCTCTTTCCCTCCTTCTCATGCAGCACCTTAGGGCCCCCCTCCCCCCCCTCCCCCGCACCAAAGAACCAGGATTTCACCTTTGAGACCACATGATCCTGCCAAGTAGGGAACAGGGGACCCGAGAAAGTGGAGGATGTTTCCGGCACTGTCCTGTCTGGAAATATTATCAATATGGGCACATAAGCTCATTTAAAAATACAATTTGACTGATTCAAATGTGACAACTTGGTTAAGGGAGGAGACGTCAATCACTTATTCTGTGCGAACACAGGTGTCCTGAGGTGCTACCTCTTCACCACTAGAGGGCACTGCAGGCCCACAGATGCAGCCTCGATGCGGGACCTCGGTTCAGCACCACTGGCCTGCTTGGCTGTGAAACAGGGAATGTTCCAGAGTCCCGTCTCCAGGAACCGCTTTTAGGCCTTTTTGATCCATTCGTGTCCTCATGAAAACATGGATCCAGTGCCACCAATTTCACGATCTTAGAGTAACAGTGTAAATGGTCTTTCACGCAGGCCTCCAACCACACCGGCCTCTGCGTCTCCTTACGGACTCAGACGCCGGGCGAACAGCCACGAGTCACGTTTGTGGATACAGATGCCTGTCCTGCGAGGAGTTAAAAATCCAGGTACGGGGCCGCCTGGGGGGCTCAGTCGGTTGAGTGTCTGACTTCGGCTCAGGTCACGATCTTGTGGTTCATGGGGTTCGAGCCCCGCGTCAGGGTCTGTGCTGACAGCTTGGAGCCTGGAGCTGCTTCAGATTCTGTGTCTCCCTCTCTCTCTGCCCCTCCCCTGCTCACGCTGTTTCGTTCTGTCTCAGAAAAAAAAAATTTAAAAACATTAAAAAAAAGAATTGTTAGAAATAGTCTTCAGAAGGTTTTGGGGACTGTGTGGAGGTGGGGGCCCTCCGTCCCGCCCTGGACCAGTGCGTCTGTGAGGAGGGAAGGGGGCACCGGCCAGTCTCCCCTCTCCCGTCATCGAAGTCCCAGGCGCACACATCTATACCGTTAGGGAAGTTTCTCTTTCTGGGAGAAATTGGAGTGTACACATAATTCACGCGGCGGACATGGAGGACTTTCTTTAGGAGGGAAAATCAAGTTCTTTTAAGCCAGAAGCATTCCCAGCGTTAGCATTTCCGTCTGTTTATTGCCCGAAGCACCCTTAAGTCACTTCCAAATTAGGCCATTGAAAATGTCCCCAGATTTCAGCTTTGAAGCTGCTACACGTTCGCATGCGACAACAGGCCCCTTTGATGTCGGAAGCGCCACAGATTTCCAGCAAAGCCTTTCCTTCCGTGGCCGCAGCCGCTCTGGGTCCTCCAGGGCAGGACCGGGTCCCGTGTGTCACGGTCTGGACAGGGCCGGGGGGCTGTTTCCTCGGCAACAATCCGGGGGTGGCACTTGTATATGGTGCAAAGGGCCTGCGATGTCTTTACCCCCCCACCCCCCAGCCGAGGCGCCCGTGAGGTCAGAGCCCAGCCCTCCGCGGCTGTGACAAACACTGGCCTTCAGGGGCTCAGAAAAGTCAACAGGGCCTCTCTCCGTGTGGCCGTGTCACGGGATGGAGGTGGCGGCCCGCGTCGTGGCTGGCGCTCCCGAGGAGTCGGGGGGGATTCGCGCCTTCTTCCCCGCAGCCCCGTCGACCTCCTGACTGTGTCGCCGGCCCCTCCGCAGAAAGGGAAGCCCGCGTCCTGGTTCGCGCCTCACGGAGCTGGCCCCCGATCACCGCAGAGGCAGGTGCGCCCAACACATCTCCGATCCGGATCCGGATCCGGCCCGGGCCTCCCCGCCCGCCCTCCCCGCGAGGACAGCGCAGCCCGGTGCGGGGCGTGCATACAGGCGGCACAGCGGCTCGTTGTTGGGTGAGCAGGTACGGAATAGAGTGTGTGCAGGCTGGAACAGAGAGGCCAGGAATTAGGGAGGTGGGAGCCGGCTGGGAGCACCGAGCACCAGGAAGAGCCGGCGGCCGGGGGCCCCCCTCGGGGCGGGGGTCGGTCGGCTCAGCGGGCTCCCCGGCACACACGTGGCCCAGGAGAGGAGGCGTGGGGCTTCCCTGGAGGGGCTCAGAGCCCGCGGTGCCCTGCCCCCGGGTCTCCCCGACTCCCTCAGCTTCAGCCACAGGCTTCTCCCTGACCCTCTGGCTCGGGCCTACCCCGTGGCCTTTGCACCCGCTGTCCCTCCAGCAGCAGGGTGGGACCCAGATCTGCACACTGGCCCTTTCTCGCCAGCGACGTCCGGCTCCGAAGGCCACCTCCTCGGGGAGGCCTTGCCCGACCTCTCTCAAGGCAAACAGGGCCCTGAGTGTCCCCTGGGGTCTTTCTAAAAGTATCACGTTCTCTGCTTCCTCGTTCCCCATCTGTCTGTCCCGTGAGAACATGGCTCTGGTGGCTTGTTGACTTGCTGGATCCGCGGTGTGATAAATACCCACTCCACGGAGTACGGGGTCCCGCACTCCCCCCTCCACTGGGCACCCAGCCTGTGAGGACCCCCCGCCTTCGGGAGCCTGTGTGTCTCCTGCGCAGGGGGAGTGGGGTCCAGCGAACAGCTAGCGGCGCCGTCGGGGCTGCAGGGAAGGACAAGGACACACAGCCTGGGGGGTCCTTCTGCAGGGGCCTCTGTCCCCACGGAGTCCTCAGCCCCGAGCCAGGACCCCGCCCGGCCCGGCCAGGGTGCAGAGCGGGACTTACTGGGGGAGGTACAGCATCGGACTGCGAAGAAGCGAACGGAGAGCACGCAGGGTCCGTGTGGATCCCCGGACGAGGAAATCAAGGCAAACGGGGCTCGGCGCTACTGGCCTTCCCAGGAGAGGCTGTTCCTGAAGGTTCGCGGAGACGTCCCTGCAGATGTGACGGGCTACCTGGGGGCTCACATGCTGGGTTCTTGACATCTGCTTACGGAGCCCGCGGAGATGAGGCAGGAAGGGCGGAGCAGGGAGAGTGGAAGAGCAGAGTAAATATTAGTAAGGGAACCCGGAAGGATCCAGAAGCGCCGTGACTAACACAGAAACAGCCGTGTCTGCTGCTGGGAGTCTTGTGTGGGTTGGCGGGCGCTCTGTCCCCCACGGGCCTGCGCGGCTGGTGGACGGGGACTCAGCAGCTGGTGACAGCTGCTCCTGCTCAAACACAGGGTCTCCTCGAGCCTCCTGGCGGGGGAGGAGCAGACTTGGAAGAGACCCTCCCCACTTCTACTAATATTCCATCGGTCACCTTCTAGGGGCCCGAGAAGCACCGTCATCCCTGCGTCGGGAAGGACAGAACAGCAGGTCCTGGCCACGAGCAGGCGCAGCATCCTCAGGGCTGCAGGAGGTGACCTTGCCGGGGACATGCTCCCCCGCCCACCGCCTCGGCTCCCCAGGAAGCACATGGGTGTTCCTGACCGTGAACTCCAAAGCACAATTCTGTCCCCACTCTTGAAAGAGACAAGCCGTTTCCGGCCTATTTCCTGGCTGTTCCACAAACTTGGGAAGATTGCGGGGGGTCAGAGAGAGAGAGAGAGATCCCCAAAGGCTCCTCTTCACCTGAAGGAGGGACTGGCTAGCGACTCACCTGCAGTGTCTCCCGCGCTTCCTCCCCCCGCCCCCCTCCCGCCGTGTTCCCAGGTTGTGTTGGGGGGGGAGGGGACGGGCGGTGTGTGTGCCTGCATCGCTGGTGGTGCGGTGCCCCCCCTTCGGGCCAACCCCCTCCTCAAACACTTACCGACGCTGGTTTGAAAGGAAACATGCCACGAAGCAAAGGTAAAGTGGGAAAGTAGAGATATAACAATCGGGATAAAAAGTAAGGCAAGGTTAATCCACTCCGGATAGATAGCGTCCCTCTGGGCAGAAAGACGCTTCCTCTATTTTGCAAAAAAAAAGCAAGGTCCTTTGCAAATGTGCAACAATTAAGCCTAGAGCCTCGAGTAGGCCTGAGTCTCGCCCCTAGATGCACCGGAAGGAAGGCCTGGGGGTGGGGGTGGGGGTGGGGGGGGACGGTCCGTTTTAAACAGGCCCCCGTCTTAGGATCTGAAAGCACCTTCTTTACCGCTAATGGTCTAACTCCCTCCCACACTCCCTTCCACCTTTACCAGCTGGTACCTCTTTTTAAATTTATTTTTATTTATTTATTCTGGGGGGGGAGAGAGAGAGAGGGAGGGGGCCAGAGAGAGAGAAAGAGCGAGCAGGGAGGAGCAGAGGGAGAGAGAGAATCCCAGGCAGGCTCCACACTCTCAAAGCTGGTACCCGTGAAACTGCCTCAGAGAACGTTCTGTTTCCTTGAAAGACGAGGACCCACACTGCCTCAGGTACACGTACGGTCCACACGGCGGGAACAATTAGTACTATTTCATTACTGACAAAATCAGGCTGACAGAATGATTTATGGCCCTGAAGAAACCCAGAGTCACAGTCCTGCAGGAAAGCAGATTTCTTACAAGTGACCGGAGAGAAACGAGGCAGGCGCCCCGCATGGGAGGCATGGGCTGCATGGGACCTGGCGGCCTGGCACACTTCCCGAGGCTTCGGAAGGCCGGGCTTCCCCTGCGAGTCACCGGGCTACTTACCCGCAGAAGAGAAGATGTCTTAGTTGCAACCGCACCCCGAAACCACGCTTACATCTCATCGTAGCCGCCGATCAGGTTCCTGGAGCTTCAGCTGCCCCCAAAGCTTCCACACCCAAGAGCAGAGAAAACTTTGGCCAACTACGCGTAGCGGGGAAATAGTTCCACATTTTGGGCCAGAGCTGGAAGCCCTGGGCCACCTTTTATCCTAAGGACACAGAGAAATCTTTTGTAATGACCCCTCCCCCCAATAAGAGATCATCGGATGATGCAATTCTGGAAGAAAAAAAACCACCTTAATTTAATTTCGGAATATAAAACGGTTGTTTTTGATGAAGAATAGGGATTATTAATTCTAGTCTACAAATGTGAGAAATGCTCAAAATATAGACCCTGTTTCACATTAAAATGGACTCTGGCAACCTGGAATTGACACTCAGCGCGGACTTCCCCTCTGCGATGTGAGGAGGCCGGTGTGCAGGCGGCTAACCCTCAGTTTCCCCCTCTTGGGGGGGAAGAGATAGTGACCTAGGCCGAGGTTCCTGGGACCAGCTGTGAGCGTCCCCTGGAGCCCCTTTTAGGAACACCACCCAGACCGCTGACTCAGAGGCTCTGGGGGTGGGCTCCGCCCTCGGCAGCATTTTTCACAAGCTTTCCGAGCCCGGGGACACCTCCCCAGGCTTCAGGAGCGCGGAAGCACCTTCTCTCGTGTTCTTCGCTGCATTTACTCTTTGCAATGTTATAGGAGACCCAAAGACGAGAGGCGGAAGCTTGAGAAATGGACGAAAGAAAAACAGAAGGACAGACATCCAGTCAAAAGCAGAGGAATCGCACATCTGAGAGTGACACCAGGGACAGTCCTTGGGAGAGCAGCACCCGCTTGTCTGATCTTCCCCAAACTTTGAAAGCTAAAAACTCCGAAAGCTTTGGTGTATTTTTGCTACCACCAGCACCTAGAATAAAAGCATCTGTTGCTCTGTTAGCCAGATGATAATGATCCGATTTTACCTACTGGGTAAATCCTCCTCATTTGATTTGGGTGTTGTTGTTTTACAATAGTTTGCAAATACTCAGAATCCCCTCCCTCTCTGTCTCTCTCCGATTCTGATCCGGTTAATTCAAAGGCTCACACGGAGCGCAAGGGTCCTTCGATTAAACTCAGAGGATGACGCTTTAGTGACGGCGGTTTCAGGGTCATCTTAATTAGGGCTCCAGGCAGGTACAAACGAGAACCTCGTCTTCCATACCCTCAAGGCCACGTTGACCCCCCCACCCCCACCCCGCCCATCCATTCCCAGGTCTGGATGCGCCAGGGGAGGTCAAGATGGAATTGTTTTAGGGTCCCCTACTTGGTGGCCATTCCAGGACCCGGAGGCAGGGGGCCGATGGCGTGTCGGAGGACCTCCCGCTCAGAACTAGTCGGGGCGCCCAGGGCCGGCCCAGGGCCCCTCGGCCGCAACCTTCGTGTCCACAGGCCGGCGGAGCGCCCGAGGTGCGCCCCAGGCCGCAGGGCTGGCCCTTCGCTGGGGTTTGGGGAGACGGGAGGCAAATGGCCGACTCGCCACCTGTTGGGGGGTGGGCGGCCGGCTCGGGCGGGCGGGGCTCCCAGCCGCCTCCGGCAGCGCCTCCCAGCCGCGCCCGCGGGAAGCGGGGGTGACGGCGAGGGCGGTGCGGGCGGGACCGGGGGCGGGGGTGGGAGGTGGCCCTACCTCGCGGATTGGGGCTCACGGCTGTCACTCCGAAAGGGTGGGGCTTTTCAAAAAAAGACAAATTCGGCAGGCGAAGCCCACCGCCCCCCACCAGGCGCGCAGGGCTCGGCGGCGGCGCTCGGCTCCGCGCCGGACGCGGTCTCGGCCGAGCGGGGCCACCGCGCGGGTCCCCGAGGCGGCGGGCGCTCCTCCGCGCGCCGGGGCCGCGTCTCCAGAGCCGGCCGTGCGCTCGGCGCGCCGGGGCCGCGGGCGGGGGCCGCAGCCGGGCGCGCGGGGGCGGCGCCGCCAAACTTCGGGCGCGGGCGGCATGGGGACCGTGCGCCCGCGCGCCCCGCGCCGCCCCGCGCCCGGCCGGCCCGCCGGGGCCCCCGCGCCGCCGCCGCCGCAGCCCCGCCGCCCCGCCGCCCGCGCGCGCGCCAGCCGGCTCCCGCGCTCCCGAGGCGGCCCCTCGCCCGCCGAGCGGAGGCCCGACCCCGCGCGGACCCGAGCGAGCGCCCGGCGGGGGCGAGGGGTGGTTTGGCGCGCGCCGGCCTCGGGGAGCGAGTCCGGAGCCGCGCGCGGTCGTCGCCCGGCCGGCCATGGCTGGCGGGCGGAGGGCGCAGGGCCCCGCGGCTGCTCGCGCCCCTAGCCGCGCCCGCCTCCCCACCCCCGGCCCCGGCGGCCGCCCGCCCGCCCGCGTGCCCCGACGGCGCCGGGAGCAGAGGAGCCGCGCGCGGGTCTCCGGGATGTGCCCTTCTGAGATGGGGACGCCGTGGCACCGCTGGTCCCCCGTGCTCATCAGCCTGGCCGCGCTGCTCTCCAAAGGTGAGGCCGCCGCCGCCTCCGGCCCGGGACTAACTTTGCCGGGAGTGCGGGTGTGGGAGCGCGCGTGGCTGGGTGGCCGGGACGCAGGGCGTGGGGGCCGTGCGCGTGCGCCCCCGGGCAGGACTCGGCCGCGAGGCCGGGGGAGGCTGGCGAGGGGCGCGGGGAAAGACAGCCGTGCGTCGGCGGAGGGGGCCGCGGCGGGGAGCGGAGGGGAGGGGACGTGGGCCCCTGTGGGGCTGGGCTGCCTGTCGGGGGAGGGGGCTTGGAAGGACCCGGAAGGGCCCTGGAACGTGCACCTGGCGTTCCCTGCCGGCGCCGAGCTGCGAGGAAGCCGCTCCAGAGCCCTCCTGGGTGTGGGAACGCGTTTGGTGCCCGGGAGGCTGCCGCAAACGCGGCCGCGGCGCTTGGCCCCCGGAGTGACCCGACCTCCGCCGAGGCCGCGGGGAGGGGTGTCCTGCGGGGCGTCCGCACGGCCTCGCCGCGGAGTTCACACCGCAACTTGTCAGCCGACTTCTCCGGCGGGGCCTGCCCGGGAGCCTGGAGCGCCGGCCGCGGCCCCTGCCCCGCGCGCCCCTTCCCCTTCCGGCACCCACAGCGCCTGGAGCAGCCGGTTCGCAGGCTCAGGACGCTAATTCCTTGAAGAGGGATTACGTGCTTCACGCAGGAGGTTGTGGAAAGTACCAGCAATCCCTTCTCCTTATTGATCCGGACTCTGTACTCGGGAGCCGTTCCCTCCCGGCGCCGCTCTCCTGCAGGGAGACCTGTGAGCAGCAGAGGGGAGGTTCTCACCGGTCTCCAGGGTGTGCCCCAGATCCCTGTAAACAGAGGTTTTTTCTGAAAAGATTTTCGAGATGCGAGCTCAGAAACTTCAAAGCCGCTTGTCACCACAGAGCCTTCTGATGACAGGGATTTTCTTCCGTGAGCTCCTCCCGCATCCCGGAGGTGGGGGGGCCTGGCATCTGATGGTGCCAAGGGACCGTCCCCTGGGTCCCCGGCTGCGGTCTGTGTGTGCTGTGCTTGAGGGACAGGAGCCTTGCTCACCCGCCGGCTTTTCAAGTGCTGCTGGAGTGGGTTCGCGGCTCCTCATTAGGAGTTGGAGCCATCCTGAGGACCAGAGCCTCCCGGATTTATGATGTGCGCGCCGAACCCAAGAAAAGGTTGATGAATTCAGTGAATCCAACCCAGGCAGACGTGAGGTTAAAAAAAAAAAACCCAATTCAAGGCCACAGCAGCCCAGCGGTCTCGCGTATCGCTGTGAGGCATGGATTTTTATTGGTTGTCACTTGATTTTCTAGTAGGAAGAGGCTTCTCTGTTTTCATGTTATTAAGGAAGGGCCAGAATAGCTGAGTAAATATGACTTAACTCTCACGGTTCCTCGGGTATGTATGTAGCCCTGTTACTGATTTATTAGATGGAGCAGTGTTGAAGAAAACTGTATTTTCCCCATGCCGGTGAACTTTTTCAAGTGGAAACCCTGAAAAATGGCCTTTGAAAGCAGGGCCTCTGCGAGGCGGAGGTCTGTGAGCCTCAGCCCGGGATGCGGCACGTTTTGTGTGTTGAATGTAGAGACCGTGACTCGGCCACACTGGTCAGAAGCGAGTCAGGGTTGTGCGGGTTTTCCTACAGCCGCGAGCACAGTGCTGAGCCCGAGGTCGGTTCTTCGGCTATTTTTGCCAATATACCGGAGGAGGACAGGAAAATGTGTGAGCCCCCCGCCCCCGATGCCATCATGTGCTATAAAATTTCCTGTGTGGATGTGATTTCTAAATGCAGGGATGGCTCGTTCTGTCTCAAGTGTGTGCATATCACTGTCTCCCCTAAGATTCCTTGACCACCTGAAAGTTTTAAACCAGCCTGACATCCAACATGGACTGTGCTTTAAAAGATTTTAATTGGAAGCAGAAATAGGGGTCTGCACACGCACACACGCAGACACGCGCACATAACCCGCTGTGCCCGGTGGGTGTGGGGCCGATGAAAAAACAGAGATTACCTCCATATAGTAAATATCTGCTGTAGCGGGTTGTTGTTGTTACTGCATTGCTCTCATTCTTTCCAAATATGAACCCTTGAATGAACAGAAATGCACATTTTACCTCGAGGCCGATGTCCTAAAACTTCACGTTTCGTGGGCAGGAGTGATTGGTCACAGCACAGACCTACTCTTCAATAGATCGTTTGAAAAGTGAATAAAAACAAAACTTCATTGTTTGTACTTCTTTATAAAAAACTTTTTTCATTGTTTATTTATTCTTGGGAAAGACGGAGAAAGAGCGTGTGCACAGGGGAGGGGCAGAGAGAGAGAGAGAGAGGGAGACACAGAACGTGAAGCAGCTCCAGGCTCCGAGCCGTCAGCACAGAGCCCGACGCGGGGCTCCAACTCATGGATGGTGAGATTATGGCCTGAGCGGAAGTTGGATGCTCAACTCACTGAGCCCCCCGCCCCCCCTGCGCCTCCATCGTTTGTACTTCTATCCCCGGCGGCCTAGAGGCGATTTTATGAGATCAGTAAGTGACCGCCACCTTGTCCTCTGGTCCAGATCTTCGCGGAGAACGGCCATACCCGGTTGCCAGAGAGCTTGTGTCTTACACATAGATCTCGTTTTGTTGGGAAGTTGATGTGACCCAGGACTGTGTTTTTATACCCTGCTGTTCATTTTGGGGGGGTCAGCGGTACGGAAAGCGGGGCGAACAAGACCAAGGAATAAGAACGCAGGAGGTGGGCAGGGAGTGCGCAGTTTTCCTGAGCACAGGAAGGTCGCCACACCGAGGCTGCTTGTCGTGACTTACACCTGCGTCCTCCGGAGTGGGTTCGCTTGTACACGGTGGGAAGCAGACACCCCGCGACCCCAGGGGCCTGGTGGGGGGGGCCGCAGGGATGTGGGCCGTCTCAGGACCGGAGAGGGGTGTCGGGTGGCAGAGCCCCACGTCTGTGCGGCGAATGTCGAGGAGAAGTCCAGTACAGCCACCCCTTGTCCCGGCTTGGAGGGGAGGGACCGGCTGGGGCCTGTGGCAGGCACATAGTGAGATTCAGTTGCTTACGTTTAACAACGTCAGCATTAAAGGGTTGGGGGACAGAGGGGGGTCATTAACTTTCATTTTCTCTGAATTAAAAAAGTTAAACAATCAATGTGGTTTTATGACAAAGACTTATGTGCAAAGAAAGGTAGAATTCCAGGTATGAGGGTCTGTTTCATTTAGTTCCATTTTGAAAGCCAAGGAAAAATGAAAAACAAAGTAAAAACGGCAAAAATACCCAACTGCAGAAGCTTACGCCGCCCTGTATCACGTCATCTCTGCACTTAGCCTCTCCTCCATTTATTCAGCCAGTCGTCGTCCATCCATCCATCTTCCCTCCCTGCCTCCCTCCCGTCCATCCGTCTTCCCGTCCAGCCTTCTGTCACAGATCACCGCAGACGGTGACTTAACGCAGAAACTTACTCTCACAGTGTTGGAAGCTCGATGTCCAAACTTAATACCGCGGGGCTGGAGTCGAGGCGTCAGCTGAAGGCTCCGGGGGAGAATCGTGTCCTGCCTCGTCCAGCCTCTGGTGGCCGCCGGCCCGCGGACCTTGCCTACCGGCGGCGTCTCTACAGCCTTCCAGGCTGGTGGCTCCCGCCTCTCTGCTCGGGTCCCACATCCGCTCCTCTGTGTCTGTGTGTCCAGTCCCGCCGCCTCCTTTTAGAATCATGCACTTCTGTGGCAGGGGTGGGGGGGGGACCAGAACAATCCACGTCATCTCCCATCTTGTTCAGTCATATCTGCAAAGACCGCTCTCCCATCCCCCTCCCCATGAGGTGACCTTCAGGGGTGCAAGGGATTTGGACACAAATATCTTTTGCATGTTTGTTTATCAGCCTGTTCTGGGGGTTCCGTTCTAAAATTCTGTGCCGTCTCCTGTCCCAAATTTTAAGTTCCTCTAGCGGCCATGTTTTATGTAGTTTTCTACGTAGCCTCGATTTTTTCAGTACATAGTATGTTTCTTTGGACCATGCAAAGCTGTAATCAGTTTTCCGCTATGCTCAAGACTGTGCAGTCCCCCTTTAAAAGAAACTTTGATGATTAAATTATTCCGTCCTGTTTTTTTTTTTTTTTTTTCTTCCCGTAATTCAGAGCGTTGTAGCAAATACTTTGGTCAGTAATAGTAACAGCTGATTTGGGGAGTACTTACTGTACGGCCACTGTGCTGAGTGATTAAGGACAAGGATGTTTTGGGAGAATTTTCAGATGAACCTAACTGGGTAGAGTTTGTTATTAAGTCCATTTAATAGATGCAGAACTTGAGGCTCAGAGAAGATCTCAAGCAGGAAGTGGCAGGGTCTGAATTCTGAGAGGTCCCCACACCCTTGGCCGCTGGTGGTTTATATGTGGTAACTAAACACGGGTCCTTCACATGTGCTGCCAGACCTGCTGACCGTTCAGCACAGAGAGGCCTCCGTTTGGGTTTTAGCTCAGAGCCTTGTGTGTGGTTGGCGCTCCGCACAGCCGCCCCTTGAACAGCAGAGAGGGTGGGGTGCCGACCTCCACCCTGCGTGGTAAAAACTCCACTTAAAACTCTGACTCCGCAGATGTGACTGCGAATGATAGTCTGGCGTTTTCTGGAAGCCCCGTCGACGAGCACGGATTTCGCACGTTCTGTGCGGCACTTACCGCATTCGTACAGCAAAGCAGGCTGGAGCCAGGAGAAGGTTATCAGGGAGACCGCGACGCAGTACGTTTCCAGGACAAAACTGTAGTTACCGAAAACCATGCACGTGTAAGTTCAAAGCCGTGTTGGACAGATGGGTAAAAGCACGTCCTAGTCTGTAAGCTCCTCAGCCCGAATTTTTCTGGCAGCAGTCGGAATGGTACCGAAATGGGCTAAGATGTGGACTTTTGATCAGTAGGTGTTTCATTTATCTTGTGTCCTAATGTTCCCTGTCGAGGCGAGTGGGGGTTTTGCGCAGACAGCACCGCCAGTCGACTGCTGTGCGCGTGACTCCGCGCTCACCGCCATCACGGGCAGTCACCCCTGTCGCGGTCGAGGACATGACTCCAGCCTCATCAACCGGATTTCCTTAGGCTGTACTTCTCATCCCCATGACTTATTTGCTTCATAACTGGTACTTTGTACCTCTTAATCCCTTAATCCCTTACAATATAGATTTTTAATTCCCAGCCTGTCACAAAGGGTTAACTGACACTCTAACTCGCATAATGAACTTCACCAGCGTGCTTGGGCCCCGGGGCGGGGAGAGGACCCGGCCGTGGCCTCCAGGACCCGGCGTGGGGGTGGCTCTTTAGGGAAAAGGTAAAGGAAGAGGAAGAAGCGTGTAGGAGGAAGGCAGACACGTGTGTATTGATTTGCTTTCGAGAGGAGATCGGGTGTCCTGGGAACACGTGGATCGGTGAGGTTGATGTGGATGCCACGCCACGAGCCCGATCGAGCTGCGGAGTCGTGTGGGGCTCGGGTGTGGGGAGGTGGTGGCCGCCGGCACCCGCCACGGCCCATCCCTGCGTGAGACCAGAGGCTCAGAACAACCTCCTCTGGGAAGTTATGAGGGGCACCTGACAGCCCGCAGCTGATTCCTCCACTGTTGTTACTGGACGCTGGGTTTAAGGGTTCCTTTCATGCAGAAATATCGCCCACGGCACCCCGCCGCTTCCCAAACTGTGTACCAATCTGCAAAGGAGGCAGGTCCGCGGACTTCAGGGTGAATAGACTCCGACGTGCGTTGGAAACGAGGCTCGAGTACATATTGTCGGAGCAGATGAGACAAGAATGGCCGAGGTGAAGAAGCGCAGAGAAGATGCAGACGTCCGTCCTTCTGTCCCCGAAGTAAAGCGTGTGAATGGAGGCTCAGACACACGTGTGAGCAGACAGGCAGCCTCAGGGCTTTTAGCTCTGGGTGACGCCACGTTCTGTAGGTGTGAGAGACGGCGAGTCCGCACGGCGGTGGGGGAACCCTGGGCAGGCTCACGACGTAGACGAGACGATGGTCGTCGTGTGTGCGTCTCCCCAGGACAGCCGTCCGGGCAGGCGGGCGCCGCGGCAGGCACGTAGCCGGCCGGGGTGCAGGGCGTTTGACCCCCTCTCACTTAGCACAGTGCAGTGAGGCCTTGAGTCCATGTTGCGGATTCCCCGCCTGGCCCTCTTCCCGGTCACCCCGCACCCCCTCTTCAGGCTGGGGTCACATGGCAGCCCCCGATCTCGCTGCAGCAGAAAGCACGAGACAGAAGAGCCTCATGCCCGCCGTTTGGCCCCAAGAGCCGCCGTCTAGCTACAGACCAGAGACTCGGAAGAACGTATGTTGACAGGCACGACTTCTTGGTCCGTCTGTCCTTCCTCAGGGGGCGAGGAGAGAGAGGGCACCGCTGAGCTGAGATGCTCTGAGCCACCATGTGCCATCGGTGGAGGAGACCACGCGGGGCCTCCCAGGCTCACTGAGGAGCCCCAGGTGTGGACCACGTGCCCTGCGTGTCAGGGGGACGTGCAGAGCAGACGCCTGTGTTCCGCGAGCAGGCAGGGCGCACCTCAGGGGTGCTGGGAGTCGCTAACGTTTCCCTGCCCGGCCCAGCGTGGTGCAAACGAGGCTCAGGAAGCCCTGAGGTCAAGACCGTGACTGTCAGGGGTGCCTGGGGGGCTCAGTCGGTTGAGCTTCAGCTCAGGTCATGATCTTGAGGTCCACTTGTTTGAGCCCCGCATCGGGCTCTGTGCTGACAGCTCACAGCCTGGAGCTGCTTCAGATTCTCTTCAGAGCCTCTCTGCCCCTCCCCTGCTCGTGCTCTGTCTCTCTCTCTCTGTCTCAAAATAAACAAACATTAAAAAAAAAAAAAAAAGACCGTGGAGATGCAGCTATGGCCCGTGTGGTCCACGCGCAGGAGACCAGGTGGCGTCTGGACACACCGCGAAGTCTGTAGTGGGAACGAGCCCTTCTGCTTTGCTGGGCTTCCAGAACCTAGACCTGGTCCCTGGAGTCGCTACGGGGGGTGCTGACGGGGCCGCTGTTTGGCTCCTGGGTGAAACGAGGGCTCCAGACAGACACGAAGTCCATGCCATCAAGAGGAAGAAATGGGCATTTCTGGCTCGCTGAGGTTGGGGACTGAGGGTGGCGTTGTGTCTGGCACCCCCGGGGACACGGTGAAGAATAGGCTCGATGGCGGAGGACGGCTGGGGGTCAGCCTTGAGCACAGTCTGCGGGGTCGCATCCCGGGGCCCCGAGCCCGTCCGTCCCAGGTGAGCGCTAGCATCCCGGGCACAGGGTCGCCGCTCGCTCCGCGGACGGCAGGTGCTGCGTCCAGCGAGGGAACCGTCTAGCCTGTGGGGTGGGTGTACCGCACCAGGGGTGGCAGTGTAAGGACCTTGTCTGTTAGAGCACGATCCCTTTCCTAAGTGAAAAATAGTTCTCAGGTCGTAGGACTGGGCGGGAGGGTGGGAGGGGAGAAAAAAAAAAGCTGTGTTTATCCTGAGAAATGGTTTGCACTTTATCCTGTGAACACCATGAATTTTGTAAGCGAGTTTCTAACTGTCTGTCTCTAACCCCCGGGCTCTTCTGAGCCACATTTGCACTTTGTAAGCTTAGGAGCTGAGGGGCCACAGCTCTCACACTGCTCTCTCCTTGCCTTTATCTGGTCGTCCCGCCGCCTTCTCTCCTCTTCTCTGTGCTTCCTCGCCTGCTTCTTCCCTGTGAGCTGCTTCAGATGAGTTTTGAGATGAGGGAGGGCTCAACGCAGTCTCATTGCCCAAGGACAGCCGTTTCCTATTTTGATGCGTCTCATCGTAGCTGTTTTCCGTGGATTTTTAAAACCATTGTGTTCATACTATAGGGGCTACACGCAGCTCGTGTTCTGGACTCTTTTGAGTTCATGTTTACATAAATACTTCCTCATGTTTTATCTTATTTTTTTTATTTCTAGGAGAGAGAGACAGTGTGAGCAGAGGAGGGTCAGAGAGAGAGGGAGTCACAGACTGAAACAGGCTCCAGGCTCTGAGCCGGCAGTCAGCACAGAGCCCGACGCGGGGCTCGAACCCACGAACCGCGAGATCATGACTTAAGCGAAAGTCGGACTCTTAACCGACTAAGCCACCCAGGCACCCCTTTCCTCATGTTTTAAAAGCCTGCTGTGAACTTGGGGCGCCTGGGTGGCTCAGTCTGTTGAACATCCGACTTCGGCTCAGGTCATGATCTCGCGGTTCGTGAGTTCAAGCCCCGCGTCGGGCTCTGTGCTGACAGCTCGGAGCCTGGAGCTGCTTCAGATCCTGTGTCTCCCTCTCTCTCTCCCCCTCCCCTGCTCATGCTCTCTCTCTCAAAAACAAAATAAAAAAAAAAACAACATTAAAAAATTGGAAAAAACAAACAAACCCTGCTGTGAATGTCCTTGTATGCGTCATGACTGAAAGGTTTGAGCTCTTGCTGGGCTCTTCCAAGATTTCTTGTTTTCCCCTGTCCTCAGCGAATAATTCTCCCTGTGCATAATTTTTGCTTTGAGTGACTTTCTCAGGTCGGTGTGCGGCGGTTTAGTCCCCGGCGAGTAGCAGAGGAGCACCTGCCGCCGTGCTGCGTCCGGAAGCCCTGCCTTGTCGCGCAGGTGCCCGTCACTCCTGAGCATCGGTTTGGTCGGACCGTGGTGCCCTTGGGGACGGCAGGTGTCCGCGGCTGTGGCACCACGAGCTTTGCTGAGTGCCTGAGTGTCCCTGGAAACCGTTCTCAGTGCAGACAGTCACCGCTCTTTGGGGAGGTGGCCCCCAGGGCCCCAGGCTCTGTTTTCCTGCAGGTGGTCTGGGCCCGGTGCTTCGGCTCCTGGAGGCTGGGGGGCTGCACAGTCCGCGGCCAGAGAGGACGGCCCGGACTTGTTCACGGCGAGCACTCCGCGGGCACGCTTTGTGGAGACGGCTGCGACCCGGGGCCTCGGTCATTAGTCAGCAGGTGACTCGGACATAGAGGGACAGTGGCTTCGGGGTAGGAGGGACAAGGAAACTGGGTTAAGAAAATGTGTTTCCGAGGACTCTGGAAACAACAGGTGCTGGCGAGGATGTGGAGGCGGGAAATCTATAACTTCCTCGCGCGCGGTTGGTGGGAATGCAGACTGGTGCAGCCACGCTGGAAAACAGTGTGGAGCTTCCTCGAAAAAGTCAACTACGGCCCTACGGCCCAATAATTGCACTGCTAGGAATTTATCCAAAAGATACAAAAGTGCTGAATTGAAGGGGCACGTGTACCCCAGTGTTTATTTTACCAAAAAAAATTTTTTAAAAATGTTTTTATTTATTTGTGTGAGAGAGAGAGAGAGACAGCCTGAGTAGGGCAGGGTCAGAGAGAGAGGGAGACACAGAATCCGAAGCAGGCTTCAGGCTCTGAGCTGTCAGCACAGAGCCCGATGTGGGCCTCGAACCCACAAACCGTGAGATCATGGCCTGAGCCGAAGTTGGCCACTTAATCGACTGAGCCCCCCAGACACCCCAATGTACCTGTGTTTATAGCAGCACTAACGACAACAGCCAAAGTGTGGAAAGAGCCCAAATGTTCATTGACTGATGAATGGATAAAGAAGATGTGTGTATATATGTGTGTATACACACACACACACACACACACACACACACACACACACACACACAGTGGAATACTACTCAGCAATGAAAAATGAACTTTTGCCTTTTGCAGCGACGTGGGTGGAACTAGAAGGTATTACGCTAAACGAAATAAGTCCGTCAGAGAAAGATAAGTATCATATGACTTCACTCATATGTGGCATCTAGATACAAAACAGATGAACATAAGGGAAGCAGAAATAATATAAAACAGGGAAGGAGACAAACCATAAGGGACTCTTCAATGCAGAGACCAGACTGAGGGTTGCAGGAGGGGAGGTGGGTGGGGGATGGGCTAGATGGGGCATGAGCACTGGGTGTTGTATGGAAGTGATGAGCCGTGAGATTCTGTTCCTGAAACCGTTATTATACTATATGTTAACTAACTTGGGTTAAACAAAGAAAAATAAAAAAGAGAGAGAAAGAAAAGGAAATGGGGCGGGCAGGAGGCTGCGGCCCCCTTCCGGGACATGCCGTCTGGGAACCCCCGTTACCGGAGGGAATCACAGGAGCCAGGCGGGCGTCCTAGGCTGGAATTCTGTGGTTCTGGGACTTCGATGGCGCTTGAGAGTCCTCGGCTGCCCACATGCAGCATAGAACGTTCAAGTTCAGCCTGTGATCCACCGGTTCTGAGTTTTTATCTCCGACAAGGGAGTCGCTGGGTGCCACGGGCCCTGGGCTCTGGCGGCTGCTGTTTACCTGTGGGTGAGCGAGGTTCTGAGGATGCAGAAATGAGTGTGAAGCCACCTCTGCCCTCAGGGTGGGGCAGGGAAGTGGGGGCACGGCCGTCAGGGAGGCAGTGTGCTTGGTGCCCGGATGGAAATGGTCTCTGATCACGTGGAGAGGAAGGATGCATCCTCGGTTTCCCTGAATGACCCTTCGGAAATCTCTGTCCTGTGGACCGTGCCTGTTCTGCGGTGGGCTCCCCCGCGGAGGGCGGTTTGCTGGGTTGTGCGGGGGGCGGGGGGGCCCAGGCCGCACCAGCGGGTCTGCTCCCGGATCTGCGGGCCCAGGGGCTGGATGCCGCCCCTCCCCCGGGGCTACCCCAGGACCCGAGCCGGCCCTGAATCCTGGCTCCGGGGGGTTCCTGCCGGGCCGGTTAATAGGACCGTAGCCTCTTCTGCTCAAGAAGGCAGCTCCGAAGGGATCTGGAATTGGTGACAAGTGTTCCCGTCTTTGGAGTCCAAAGAACTCGCTTTGTGTTAAAATTGAGTTCTGACACCGTTGACCTTGCTGAGAGTCGTGGTGGAGTATCTCACCCTTGTTATTTTTCTCTTCCCAAGAGGACTGTGGGAAGGAAGCAAGAGGGGCGCCTGTGGGGCTCAGTCGGCTGAGTGTCCGACTGCGGCTCAGGTCATGATCTCACGGTTCGTGGGTTCGAGCCCCGCGTCGGGCTCTGTGCTGACAGCTCAGAGCCTGGAGCCTATTTCAGATTCTGCGTCTCCCTCTCTCTCTGCCCCTCCCCCACTCATGCTCTGTCCCCCCCCAAATAAATAAACATTAAAAAAAGAAAGAAGCAAGAATGCTTCCTGTGTGTGCCTGACATTCCTTATCATGGCGTTGGTAAGTTAAGTGCTCAGTCAATAGCTGATTTGATTTTGGTTCCTTCTGCCTTCTAGGATTTGAAGGTATTCCTTGTGTTTGTTTGAACAGGAGACCCTCAAGGGGAAACACGGTTCTGTTTTATCATCGCAAAGGCCTCTAGATTATTGTCCTCAGCCAGCAGCTAACAGGCGCAGTAAAGGGAGAAATCAGCCGGTCTTGGGCTGTGAAGACCCCCCTCTGGGATGTAGAGCAAGGCCTCGGACAGTCTCCAAGAAGCTGTGGGTTGAATGGAAACGCTCCACTTGAGATTTATTGAAGAAAACGCTTTGTTGTGATCTGTAATTAGACATATTTTCATTGCAGGCATGAAACCCACTCAGGGGTTGCCTAACCTGTACGTGAGTGAGGACAGGCCAGCGATGGCCCAGGAATAGGAAAATGGATTGGTGGATTCATCTAAGAAAGGTTTATTTCTTGCTCACTTAGAGTCCAGCCGACCTCCCTCCACCGTTTGGAGCCCACGACCTCGGAAGGCATCGCGGGAGGCGGGAGGGCCAGGGTACCCCGTGGCAGGCATTGAAGTCCAGATTTGGAGCCGGTGTCACTACTCAATGCGCACATCCCATTGACCAGCGAGTACTTAGAAACAGGGCCCCGTCTGACTGCAGGGGGGCTTGGAAATGTAGAGCAGCTCACATACGTTTGCCGAGTACTCGCAGTCTCTGCCCGAAGGGAGAAGGAAACGTGCTGGTCCTGTAACGGAAGTTCTGTGGGTAACTGGCATCAGGCCGGGCTTGACCCAGGCGCGTGCGTGATGTCAGAAAGCCCTAGAATCTCTCTGCTCCTCTTTAACTGTATTGCTCCTGTTCTTAGAGACACTGCCTCTCACTTAGGCAAGATGCTTCCCTGCTCAGACTTGTATCTTCAGACCTGAAATTCAGTAAAAAGAATGGACGTTTCATTTCACAGTTCCATCAGACTTCTGGTCCTGCTGTGCGTGGGCAGCGTCGCCTCAGGAGCCTCTCTGAATCTGGCTGTGGCCCGGAGGGTGGGATGGGTGCCAGGTGGATTGGCTTAGGCCCAGGCAGAGCCTGGAGTGGGAACCCACCGGGATCACCTGGTATGAACCGGGGGAGGGCACGAAGCGTGTAATTTGGAATGTTTTTACCCAGAGGGATCCTGGATGCTGGACGGTCAGCCTAAGAGCGATACTCCACACGTAAGGTCTTTGCCAGTTTAAACCTAATATGAGAATATTCACGTGCTCTCTACTATTTAACCGTACGGGGAAGTTTGGATGCCTGTGCAGGTGACAGCTCTCTGTACAGAACTGTCCCTCCCAGAGAAGTGACTCTATCCTTCCAATGCTTCAGTGTAATGTAAGCTTTTGTTTCCAATGGTTGTAATTTTTCTGAGTCCTTAATTAGATGTAAAAACTATGCACAATAGAAACTACTGCTGTGATTAAATATTTGCATTATGTGCTGTTTAACGCAGGCATCAAAACACGCAGTTGCTTCTCTTACAAGCATTCAAATATTTTGAAATGTGAGGTCCCCGAAAGCCCAGGGAATTCTGTCGGAAGGGAGAGAGACACGGTCGGATGGGATCATCTACATTTTCAGGGAGCAGTGGCGTGCTGGGAAGGGACAGCGGTATAGACGTGCGGCCACGCGCAGCGCAGCTGGGCGCGTGCTGGGCGTCTGGTCCCAGTGACAGCACCAAGTGAGCGTTCTTGATTTCTGTGCGGAGCTTGACCTTGACCTCAAGGAGTCCAGTTTCGCCTGTCGTTCCCGTTGGTGCAACATGATCACTCTGTGGGGACACAGGTTCCAAGGTGCTCTGGATTCTAGAGAGCTTACAATTAAAACTTTGGAAAGAGGGGCGCCTGGGGGGCTCAGTCGGTTGGGCGTCCGACATTGGCTCAGGTCACGATCTCACGGTTGTGGGTTCGAGCCCCGCGTCGGGCTCTGTGCTGGCATCTCAGAGCCTGGAGCTGCTTCGGATTCCGTGTCTCCCTCTCTCTCTGCCCCTCCCCCCGCCCACTTCTGTCTCTCAAAAAATAAATAAATGTAAAAAAAATTTAAACTTTGGGAAGGAAAACAGCTTGTAGGGTGCATTGGGGCCAAGTGTCTCATTTTTACTATTTCATGGTATTTTCCTGGAATTGTTTTGGTGGCAGTAAAGAGATTTTTGATAGGAAGGACTTTTTGATATTGTTACTATTCTGGTACAATTTAGATTTAAACACCGGCCTCTTGAATCTGAAGGGGGTAGAAACGAGAAATAGAGTGTGTTATGTCTTCACCAGATGGAGGAGGGAAAGCTCGTCGTCTCCGAACGTCAGGGGTGTGGCTCTGGGTGGACGGGTGTCCGGTGGAAGTGGGTGGCCTGCAGAGGTGTCTCACGAGGCTGCCACAGTGAATGTCCCGTCAGGATGTTGGAATTGAGAGGTTTTCCTAACAATGTGGGTTCTCCTGCCTCCCAGGTCCTGCCTCCCGGGTGGGTGAGCAGCTCTGATGTTTCCGCGTGAGGACAGATGCTCCGGCTTTGCGGTGGCTCGCGGGGCCCGCGCCTGTCTCCACTGTCCTGGGCCGCATGTGCTGTTTTGTAGGGCGGAGAACGACTTCTCTGTGCTCTGTGTCCACCAGAAGTGGCGACGTGAAACATAGACAGCCCACGTTTGTTGACCGCGATCTCCCTGGGCCCTGGCAGCGTGGGCATGCGCGGCTCCTCGGGTGTGATTCCCACCTTTCATCTCAAGGAACTGCTTGGTTTTCTAGAACGCGCGGTGTTTACGTTGTTTGGTTGGAGCAGAGTGTCCTTGAAATAGGGTATATGCGGGGTGGGGGTGGGGGTCCTGTAAGGCAGAGACCTTCTGAGAGGAGTTTATGGGGGTGTTTGGAAGGTTGTAAGCTTAAAGATCCTTAACTTCTGTGTGCATTCGCTGTTTTATGTTTATTTTTAAAATTTTATTGAGAGAGCACAAGCGAGAGAGACGGAGGATCAGAAGCGGGCTCTGTGCTGACCGCAGTGAGCCCGGTGTGGGGCTCGAACTCACAAACTGCGAGTTCATGATGGGAGCCGATGTGGGACGCTCCACCGACGGAGCCACCCAGGCGCCCCGTGCATTTGCTCTTAAGTGTCAGAATTTTTTTTTGAGTGTAGTTGACACACGATGTTCCCCTAGGTTTGGGTGTGGTATTCAGTCTTTAACTTGGCCTCCCCAAATTTACAGTTCTGCCTCTCCTCTCCTGTGTCTGTGTGCATCTCCCTGTTTCTCTCTGTCTCTCTCTCTCTCTCTCTCATAGCTTTGATTGTACGATAGAAAGGTACTCACCCATCTCCTGTCTCACTGTGATTCATTTCTTATGGGCGTTAAAATCTCCACTGCCCCACGCGTACAGTTAGACAATTCCTTTGATCAAGACAGCAGAACACTCCCACCCCATACAGCGCATTAAGAGGTACATATACGGGAGGAGAGTTGCTTTTTGTTAAAAAAAAAATTATGTATGCAAATGGGATACATTTCTGCTGTTTGGTGCCCAAGTCATAGTTGTACTAATACCGTCTTGAAGACCTTTTTGAGTCCTGAGACTGTCTCAGTGAGAAGAACCAAGAAAGTTTAAGTTCTGTGTATGTCCACATATGTTTCTGTTGTAAAAAGGTACAGTGAGACAATGGATGCATTATTTTCGAGATTACAGTGCATTACATTAGGATACAGTTCTGTGAGGGAACTAGAACGGAAATCGGAGTTCAGGAGAAAAAGGAACAGTAGTATATTTCTGATTGTTAATGGAGACTTTTTCATGGATTTTATAAATGGATGGTGGTGGGTGTCAAGTCATTCTGTTATTTATATCCCGATGGGTATGTTTGAGAGAGTGATATAAATGGTTTAATTTTAAATGTCAAGATTTACAATACACCGGAAACTTTGTCCTTAGCAACTAACGATTGGAACTCTGGTAAGAAACAATAAGTATCAATTTTTATTTGTGTGAGTGGGGACGCAGTTTTAAGACCTTTTTCTTAGGGATTTCAGGAGGAATAGTCTTGGAAGAATATAGTCTTTAGCGCCTGAGCTCTCAGACTGGACTCCACATGCGAGTCAGCCGTCCTGTGGTTCAGCGTCCCGTGGGCCAAGCCACGCCGTGGGCCGGGGACACCCGAAGAGCCCAGGATCCGGGCACTGGCAGTTTTGAAAGGGCCCCCGAGTGATCCTGGTGAGAGGTTGAGGCTGAGGCTGAGAGCCGTGCAGCAAAGCCGTCAGAGGAAGGGGTCTGCTTTTGTGGACGAGAGGTACAGCAGTGATTCTGAAACCCGGGTGCACATTAGAATCCCGCGAGAAGGCACTTTTGGGGGGTTGTGTGCATCACGTTAATTGAGGTCGATCTGCGTGGAGTACAGTTCACCTTTTTACGTGGAGTTCTGTGGATTTTGGCAAATGCAGAGAGTCTTGTAACAGTCAAGGTGTAGAGCATTTCCTTCACCCCCGAGAGCCTCGTGCCCTTCCCACCTGGTGCCTCCTGTCGTCATGACCGGCAGCCGCTCATCTGTAGTTGTGTCTTTTCCAGAATCTTCTATGTAAGCCTTTTGAGGTAGGCTTCTTTCACTTAGCACAGTGCCTTCGATCTTCTTCCAGCTGGTCGGGTATGTCGGGGTTCACTTGTTTTCCTCACCGAGGAGCATCCCACAGTTTGGCAAACCAGAGTTTGTGTTTCCGTTTGCCGGATGAAAGACACCAAATTTGCTGATAGTGGTGGCTGTTGTGAATAAACCCCCTGGAAGTATCTATGGACAAGTTTTGGTGTGAATGTCCGTTTGCACTGCTTTGCAGGTAAATACCTGAGGATGTAGACCTCTGGGTACTGTGCTGAGGGTGTGGTTAACAGTGTAAGAAACTCTCAAGCTGTATTTGCAGAATGGTTGACCCCTTGGCATCTGTGACAGTGAAGTATCACGTTCCGGCTGACCCACGCCCTTGCCAACACTTGATATTTTCATGCTGTAATTTTATTTTAGCTCTTCTAATACCTGTGCAGTGATATTCCATGTGCATTTCCCTAATTACTAATGATGTTGAATAGTTTTTAGTGGCTTTTTTTGTCATCTGTATATCTTCTTTGGTAAAGCATCTTTTCAAATACTTTGCTGTTTAAAAAATTTTTTAAACAGTTATTTATTGTTGAGAGACAGAGCGTGAGCATGGGAAGGGGCAGAGAGAGGAGGATCTGAAGCAGCTCCAAGCTCTGAACTGTCAGCACAGAGCCCAATGCGGGGCTCAGACTTATAAATCGTTAGATCATGACATGAGCCGAAGTCAGATGCTCAACCTACCGAGCCACCCAGGTGGCCCATCAAATCCTTTGCTGTTTTAAAACGGGCAACTAATGTGGGCTGTCTGACTCCCTTCAGAGAATTATTTGCATGGCTTAGATACATGTCTCTTACCATGTGTGTGATTTGAAAATCACTTTTCTCAGTGTTCAGTGTGTCATTTCTCCCTCGTAACCGGTCTTTGGTAGAGCAAGTTTCTTTATTTTGATGAGGTCCGATTTCCCCTCCCAAAAATTGCTTTTGTTTTCCTGCCTTCGAAATATTTCCCAAACGAGAGGTCACGAAGCATATTCTCCTGGAAATGTGATAGTTCTGGGTTTTTCATGGAGATCTGTGATCCGTTTTGGGTTAAGTTTCAGG
Organism: Proteles cristata cristata; assembly: GCA_017311185.1. Classification (NCBI taxonomy): domain Eukaryota; kingdom Metazoa; phylum Chordata; class Mammalia; order Carnivora; family Hyaenidae; genus Proteles; species Proteles cristata. The sequence continues at coordinate 44,507 of JAESUZ010000527.1, read as the reverse complement.
TTTTTTGGCACAGGAATGCTCAGTTGCTCTGCCATAGTATATCATAAAGATTGTTATTTTTCCCTTAAATTAGCCTTCTGTTTCTGTGAAGGCCCTTCAACCGTATGTGGGTTAGGCATGTTCTGGATTGTCAGTTCACCAAGACCCCTGTCTCCATGACTGTTCTTTATAATGAGTCATGAAATCAGACAATGTGAATCCTCCAATTCTGTTCTTTTTCAAAAGCGTTTTGGATGTTCTAGTTTCTTTGGTTTGCAATTTATATTTTGGAACTAACTTCTCAATTTCTTTTTTTTTTTTTAAAGATCCTGCTGGGATTTTAATGGGAATTGCGTTGATTTAGCAGAAGATACACCTTCGTAATAATGAGAACTGCCATCTTAACAATAATGATTCCTCTGATCCATGAGCATGGTACATCTGACAGTTCATTTAGGTTTTCTTTGCTTTTCCTCATCACTGCGTTACATTTTCAGCATACAGATGCTGTATGTGACTTTTAGATTTATACCAGTGTGTCCCATGTTCTTGGGGTGTGTTGTGAATAGTATTCTTTTTAAGATTTGAGTTTATAGTCTTTATTGCAATTATATAAGGACACAGTTGATTTTTGTATATTGACCTTGTATCCCAGACTCATTTATTTTAGTAGCTGTGTGTTCTTGCTTTTGGTTTTGTTTTTTGATAGACTCTTGGGGATGCTTTGCATGGTCAATCATGCCGTTTATGAATGTAGTTTTATGCCCCCTTTATGATCTGTAGGACTCTGCCCTCCCCAAGCCCGTTCCCTCTGTGCAGGGCACATCCACCAGATGATACGGAGTAAGAGTGGGAATAGTCACCATCCCTGCCCCGTTTCCAGTCTCATTCCTTTAATGATGATGTAGGTTTCTTGTAGATGATTTTTATGAAGAGGAGGAAGTTCTGCTCTGTTTCTTATGTGTTGAGAGGTTTTATCATAAATGAGTATTGAACTTTGTCCAACCCTTTTATCATGTCAGTACCATGATCGCGTGATTTTTCTTAATTCGCCTGTTGATATTGCAGATTATGTTGGCGTTCAGATATTGAATGGCCTATATTTCTTGCACCAAGACTCAACTTAGTCATGCTATAATTCTTTTTATGTATTGCTGTCTTGGATTTTCTAATATTGGGGGGTTTTGTGTCTAAACTCTTTTCTACAGTTTTATTTTTTTAAATGTCTGACTAGTTTTGGTGTCAGAGTCATGTTCTAGAAGGAGACATGGAATGTTCCCTTCTGTTCTGTGTTCTGGAAAAGACTGTAAATTCAATGTGCTGCTTCTTCAGATGTCCAGTTTGAGTCTTCTGGTGAAACTGCCTGGGTCTGGAGTTTTTTTTTTTTTTTTTCTTAAGAAGCTTTTAAATTTAAAATGTTTTAGGACTGTTTACATTATTTAATGGTTTTAGGACTATTCACATTACCTATTTTATAAGGAGTGGGTTTTAGTAGTTTATGGTCTTCTGATGAGTTGGTCCATTGTATCTAAATTGTCATATTTATGGGAATAATGTTCACGATATTGCTTTATCTGCCCATTCCTGACCGTGAGATCTGTAGTGATGTCCTCAGTTTCGTTCCTGCCATTAGCAATTTGTTTCTTTTCTCTCCTTGTTCTTGGTCAGTCTGGGTAGAGGTTTATGAATTTTATGAGTCTTTTTAAAGAACTTGTTTTCACTTTTCATGTATTTTTTCTTTTCCCCCATTTTTATTAATTTATAGTCTTATTTTTATTATTTCACGTGGCTTTGATTTTAATGTTTTAAAATTAAAATAATTTTAAAATTAAAAATTAAAATATTTTAATATTTTTCTTCTTTTTTAAAAATCTAGTTTCTTCACATGGAAAGTTAGATCATTTTCTGAGACATTTCTTCTTTTTCTGGTAAAAGCACCTAATGCTATACATTTTCCTCTTAAGTACTGAGTTAGCTCTACCCCTCAAACTTTTATTTTCATACAATTTACAATGATTTACCCTAGTTTCTCTTTGGATTTCCTTTTGGCCCATGTGTTATTTGTTGTTTATGTTTGAAATATTTGAGGATTTCATGGATACCTTTCTGATACTGACTTATAGTTTAATCCCAATTTGGTCAAGAACAAACCTTGTAGGATGTCAGTTTGTTTACATGTTTGAGTGTTTTGTGCCAGACTAAGGTCTGTCTTGCTAAATGCTCCTTACGTTTTTGAAAAGAATATTATATTACTGCGTTTGTTGAACAGAGTGCCTTGCAGCTGTCAGGTTACTCGGTTGATAGTGTTATCCAGATATTCTAAATTCTTACTGATTTTCTCTTCCTTTCATAACTAAGAGAGGAGTGTTGACTCTCCAAATATAATTTTGGATTTTTCTGTTTCTCCTTTTAGTTCTGCAAGTTCTTGCTTTATATATTTTTGAAGTTCTTTTGTTAAATGCAAATACATTTAGAATTGCTATGTATTGTAGGTGAATTGGCCCCTTTACAAACATATAATACCTCTCTACCCCCCTGTATTATGGCTTATGTGGGAGTCTCCTTTTTTTCTCATCTCAGTATAGCTACTTCTATTCTTTTGTTACTGTTTGCATGGTATATTTTCCTATTTTTCCCCATCTTTTTTTTCTTAATTAGTTAATATCTTTATAGTATGTTTTCTATAGATAGCATATGAGTGGGTGTTGCTTTTATATCCACTACAGCAATCTGTGTTTTTTTAATGTTTGTTTATTTATTTATTTTGAGAGAGAGAGAGAATTAGCACGAGCAGGGGAGGGGCGGCGGGGAGGCGGGAGAGAGAATACCAAGCAGGCTCTGCACTGTCAGCACAGAACCCAATGAGGGGCTTGAACTCATGAACTATTTGAACATGACCTGAGCTGAAATCAAGAGTCAGATGCTTAATTGACTGAGCCACCCAGGCACCCCAGCAATTTTTGGTTTATAATTGGACATTTAGACTATATGTATGTCATAAAATTATGTAATTTTATATATGTTTGGGTTAAAATCCACCATCTTTTCAGTTATATGTTATTCTTTTTTTTGTGTGCCCCCACCTTGCCGACGTTTTAGTTAATGGAATATTGCTTACAACTGTATTTTATCTTGACTGTTAGATCATTATTTATGCTTCTAAAAAATCATGGCAGTAGTTACCCTAGGGTTTTGATATGGACCTCTACTTTATCACAATCTGATTTCCAAGCAGTATTACATGACCTAACATGTAGCGTGAAAACCCCACAGCAGTAAATTTCCAATTTCTCTCTCTGCCTGTTAGTTTTATTAACGTCCTTTATTTTATTTTTAGACATGGTATAAGCCCACACGATGTTGTTATGATTTTTGCTTTCTACAGTCAATTATCTTTTATGGCAATTGAAAATAAGAGAAAATTGGATTTTATATCTACTTTTAACTTTAACCGTTTCCAGGAGACTCCATTTCTTCATGTCGGCGCCCGTCCCTGCCTGGTACTGTGTTCTTTCTGTCGGAAGAACTGCCTTTGCAATCTCTTGTCTTTGATGGCTCATGGCAGTGTAGCCCAACTTTTGCTTTTCTGGGGATATTTTTTTTTTTTTCCAGAAAATATGTTATTTATTTACAGATGTTGCTTTACTGTCTCCTGGCCCCTGTGGCTTCTGAGAGGAGGTCCGCTGAACTCCTCATCTGTGTCCTTCTGTGTGTAATGTGTCTCTTTGGCCGCCATCAGGATTTTATTTTATTTTATTTTATTTTATTTTATTTTATTTTATTTTATTTTATTATTTTATTTTATTTATTTTATTTTATTTTATTTTTTTAATGTTTTATTTATTTCTAGGAGAGAGAGAGAAAGAGACAGTGTGAACAGGGGAGGGTCAGAGAGAGAGGGAGTCACAGACTGAAACAGGCTCCAGGCTCTGAGCTGGCAGTCAGCACAGAGCCCGACGCGGCTCGAACCCACGAACCGCGAGATCATGACCTAAGCGAAAGTCGGACGCTTAACCGACTAAGCCACCCAGGCGCCCCAGGATTTTATTTTATTGTTTCAGCTGTTTGGAGGTGACATGTCAGTATGTGCTCTTTCCAGTTTATTTACCCCGTTTGAGATTCTTTGAGGTTCTTGGTCTGTGGTTTGATATCTTTCATTATTTTCGGAAACTTGGCACTCATTTCTCGTCGCCCTCTCTTCCCCTTAGGATTGCAGCTCAGGTTCGTCCGCAGTCCTGGACGCTCTCATTTTTCTTGGAGTGCTTCAGTGTCTGTAATTTCTGTCGGCCCGTTTTCCTAACACCGATTCTTCCTTTGGCCCTTTTTAAGTCCATGAATAAGCCCGCTGAGGATTCTTCATCCGTGTGAGGTTTTTGTTATTTATTTTATTATTGCTCGTGTTTCCATCTGACGTTTCCTTAGTTCTGTGGCTTTGCCAGAGTGCCGCCCCCCCACGCCCCCCATCCGGCCACGAGGCTGTCACCTTTCCCACCAGCGTCGGCTTGTAGGGCCCCTGGAGTCTCTTCCTCGGGCTCTGGCGCAGGTGAGCCAGTCTTCTGGGTCTCGTCTTCTCAAAGGACATTTGCTTCGTGACGTTTATGTCCCCAGTGAATTATTTTATGTATCGCCATGGGGTCCAATATGGAAAACGGAAAGCGTGTCAAGTCCTTTCTGCAAGGGGCCATCAGTACAGGAGGTGAGGAGAGGCTGACAGCCAGCGGGGGAGGGAACAGGTCACAGGCTCCCTGTGGCAGGAGCCCTGCCGTCTCCTGGCGAGGGGACAGGGGACGGGGATGGGGGACAAGGGACAGGGGACGGGGGACAGGGGACGGGGGACAGGGGACGGGGAGGCGATCGGGCTCCTGCAGTCCTGTCTCCTGGGCACGTGTTTGCCGACAGGACTGCCAAGAAAAGAGACACAGCTGACTTCCCAGAAGGCCCCGGACACGGCGTGTGAGGGCAGGAGCCCTGGTCCCTCTCCCTCCCCGCGTAAAACCTGCTGACCTGGGAGCCGGGACACCTGAGTGCCGAGAGGAACCAGGACTCTTGGGAACTGGTGCTCGGAGGTGGTGACCGTCCGTCTCTCAGAGACCTTGCGTATAAGCACCGAATTAAGCAAAGTTGGTTTGTTACCTGCTGCGGGAAGAAGTCTGCGGAGACGCTCAGCAGTATTGCAGGAAAGGGAGGCCGGGAATGGGTGTATAGTTTTGGGGTCTGAGCCCAGCCGATCGAAGGTGAGTCACCGTGAGCATCATGTGCACGTGACAGTGAGAGGCTTACAGACCACGTGTACACGCAGTTACGTTCTGAGTGAGCCTTGTGTCCAGGTGAGCCATCTGTCGTTGTGGAAAGGGGGCTGTTTGCCAGATGAGCAGTATCTTGTTTATATAAATCCATTTTCAGGAAGTTTCCTAAAGCCAACAGTGAGGTTGTTTATTATTTCACAGTCTTATCTGCCCGAGCGGGAATTTCCTGGCTGGGACTGTACAGTCATTGTGATGTAGACGGTCTTAGCTCCGTGGACACAGATGGCCTCGGTTCCCAGAGCACCACTGACAAAACTGACTTCAGTACGTAAAACAGATTCCAGCCTCCCTCCTTCACCCCAGGGTGGAGGATAAATGCGCGCGGCCCTGTGCGTGTGGATAATAGGCGGGCATGGGGATAACTCGATCTGGGACGCTGGGGGAAGCCGCCCGCTGTGTGCCAGTTCACCGCCTAGCGGTGCGGGGGGAGGCTGCAAGATGAGGCTTTAGGTGGTAGCCGCGTGCATGTGTGTGCGGGCACACGTGTGAGTGTGCATGTGCACACGTGTGCACTTGCACGTGTTGGTGCACACGTGCACGCGTGTGTACATGTCAGTGTGTGTGCATGGTGTGTGCACACGTAAGCGTGTGTGTGTGCATGGTCCTGTGTGCATGCGTGTGTGGCGTGTGTGCATGTGCCTGTTTACATGTTTGTGGTGTGTGTGCCCATGCTTGTGTGTGCGCATGTTTGTGGTATGTGTGCCGTGTGTGCATGCATGTGCCTGTGTGCATACATGTGTCTGGTGTGCACATGTCAGCGTGTGTGCATGTGTGTGGTGTGTGCACACGTGTATATTCCTGTGTGCATGTGTGTGCCTGTGTGCACACATATGTGTATGGTGTGTGCACATACCAGCATGTGTGTGCCTGTGTGCCTCTGCATATCTGTAGCGTGTGCACCCATGCATGGGCGTGCCTGTGTGCATGCACATGTGTGTGCCTGTGTGTGCACACGTGTGCCTGTGTGAACAGGTAGTGTTCGGCTGCTGTTCTTGAATTGCCGTGCCAGCTGTGTGCCCTGTGTCTATGCAGGAGGCAGAGGCAGGGGGCTCTGTGACCTTATTTGCCCTGCGCATTTAAGAGTGTCTCTCAGCTGAGCAAATAGGACTGGATGCCTCCCTCTGCTGCCAAGCACCTCGGAGCGTCAGCTCGTGATCACTGGATGTGTGGCTCTGACGTGTGTGCAGGAAGTGGCTGGGATCTAGGAAAGGGCACAGACATGTCTCGGCAGCTCACCCCACGTGAGCGTGGCCCCTGGACACGCGTGTATCCTTGCTGCGGCAGACATTGTGCATTCAGTCTCAGCTCGGGAGCAGTGACGGTATTTTGCATTACTTTCTTGATGGGTCAGAAGAAGTTGTTTCTTTATAAAGAGGTGCCTCACCCTGGAGTCAGGGAGGGGTTCACGGTCACTGTGTGGGGGGATGTCAACTCTGCGTGCACGTGCCTTCCATTTCCACGTCTCGTATAGCATCTTGTGTCCTTTGGGGAAAGGACCCCTTCTCCGGGTCAGTCTGTACAGTGAGTGCAGGCTGGGCCCACCTCTGGTTGCAGACGTGGGTACGTGGACCAGCGACGAGGTGGTCACCACAGTCCATCCTCCTGGCCCGGTCACTGGTCGTGGGTTGGTACCACATCCCATTCCAGTAACAGAGAGGCAGGCTTATAACTTTTGGTGGAAACCGTAGAAAAGATAAGGTCACACTTTGTGGGGATGAATGA